>CM074755.1:3197500-3477546 GCA_037367245.1 Phrynocephalus guinanensis | reverse complement strand
CTTTTTCTTCCTTTTAAAAAATTATTTATTTCAATCACCAAAACATCATTACATAGCAGAGAAATCAAACAAAACTAAAAAGTTCCAGTTGTCATTCATCATATTTTCTGGGTGTACACTGGGTGTACTCTGTACATTAGATACACCATGTCTCAACTCCACCTAATGCACTCCCCCCCACACCCCGAAACTAGTCATAAAATCTATTCCACGTCAAATAGTACTCGGAGTCCTCTTTTCATTACTTCTCATTATCATTCTCTCCATCTCGGCACAGTCTAAAAACTTTTGTATAATCACTTCCTCCTTAGGTGTACTTTTCTTTTCTTTTCTTTCTTTTTTTTAAACTCCAGAGAAGTCCAGGTGGAGAAACACAAACAAACACAAATAAAAACAGGGAGTTGGGGGGGGGGGAGAAAAATTAAGAAAAATCTCCAAACCCCTGGTTCCCCACAAAGCGTAACTCTGAAGATCTAAAGAATGGCCAGAATTTAAGGAGGTTCCAGTGTGCTTCCCTTCCTGAAACAAACATTGCAAATCAAGTGCAACCATGCACGCTGGCACAAAGGACTACGTGCCTGAAGGAGCAGCAATGGGAGAGGGCACGAGTGAGTCATGTGATGTCTTGCCTACCCGTATATTATCAGCGATGTGTTCTAACTCCCTCCTGCATGCGCAGGTTCCATCGCATCTGGAAGAAGAATGGTTCTGATGGGTGCAAAGGGGTGGAAGAACCCTGCACAGAGGGTGCCAGGGGTGTGCACAGCCATGTCGCCCCACAGCTTAGAAGGAACCTTGAGGGTCCAGCTTCTTTATCTAGGCTGATGTTTCCAGAATGAGTTCCCTTCCTCCTTTTTTCTCGAGGTCGAAGCAAACATGATGCTTATCATGTACTTAGCATCATTGAAGCAGTCTTCTAGCTTTCATTTAGGGGTGCTTTGTTGGTTTTTTGGGTTGGTATCTGGAAGTTAGGCATGGATTTTTACTTTGCCAGCCTGATGGCTGACAGTATCATCTTGGAGGAAATCATGTTATTTGGAAGGTAAAGGTGAGAACTGCAGACCAAACCAACGCAATGCATAGTGCACTGCTTCTTGACTGCCCCACAACGCTTAAAGCACCCTCTAGGCCTTTTAATTATGCAGACTACACATTGCCTCCCCAGTGAGCTGGGCACTCATTTTACTGACCTTAGAAGGATGGAAGGCTGAGTGAACCTTGAACCTGCTACCTGGAATTGAACTCTAGGTGGTGGCTACAGTTATGGCTGAGCACAGCTGTTTAGCCACTGCACCATGAGAGGATACTTGGTCCTCTCAAGGTATAGTTTGATCTCCCGGGCCTCAACTTTTTAATCTCTTTCCTTCACTGTCCTTTCCACTGATACTGTAGCTACCAGTATCGTCTTTGCCGCATCTGTCCATCTCAAGATGTATTACTTATCATAAACATCTTACTTTTCGCTAGTTTGAACAGTCTTTCCAGCTTATTCCAAGCGTCAGGCCCCTCAAATGTCCTACAGTCAATGCCCATACATATAAGCCATTCTTTCCTACTGATCAAGCTGCAGCCCTGGACAGTTATGTGTCCAGCTAGGTCTCCAGTTTGACACAGGCAGAGTCTCTTTTCTGCATCGAGGCCTTGGGCACAGCAGTCCAAGATCATGTTAAAACATTTATTTGATGAGGAGCAGGAAACAAAACAAAAAAAAACCACTTTTGTCATACATTATTCTAAGTGGAACCAGATGTTCTGAAAACATCCACAATTAAAAACTTTTTTCCAGCTACCTTTGCCTGCATTTAATTTTAGCAAGCTATTTAGAGCCTGCTTGTGGTTCCAGTAGAAGCTAGCTCTTACACACACACACACACACACACACACACACACACACACACACACACACACACACACACACACACACACACACACACACACGGCGCTTTTACACAACCCCTAAAATCCGAGGCAAAGGGCTCCCAGATGCGGAGCTTAAAATTGTTTACCCACCAGCTTCGGACTTTAAAAAAAATTAAGTACGACCACGCCCGCCTAAGCACGTCCCAGCGCATTTTCCAAGTACCTGGTCTCCGAAAGTGAAAAATTTCTGATGCGGATTGCAAAGCAGTGAGTGCCGGGTTCTCCTCGCCTTCTGTTTGTTTGTTTTTTGCCCCCCGCCTCTTTAAGAGACTAGAATGCTCCCCAGGGCAGCTCCCAACAGCAGAGCGGAGGTGAGCCTGCATTCTTTTCTCCCTTTTTTCTCCCTCCCCTCACGCAGACAGGAGCAAGGGAGTGCAGAGGGGTGGGAACACAGCAAGAGGAGCAACCCCCCAAGATCTCTGGTCTGAATTTAAGTTGCCAGCGGATCTTAGGGGTCGTGTAAAAGCACCCCCCCACACACACACACTTTTGTGAACATAAATACTTCAAAATGGGCCACAAAACAAGCTCCTCTGAACACTTTGCCTACCACTTCCCCCTCAGCTCTGCAGGGACACCAATGGACACCTGTTTCTGGCATAGAACAACACTGGGTGTGCTCTCTGTTAATAGGCCATTTTGAACTGCTCTTAATCTTGCAAATCAAGGCCAGTATACAAAATGTAAATTAAAAAAAAGTATGATGTTCATCATCGTGTGCTATCATGTCACCTCTCACTTAGGGCCACTTTTCTCGGGGGTTTCTGGGCAGAGAGTAGAAAGAAATAAGTTCTATTTAGGATGAACAAGGAAAAGAAGGAAACTGTATTTATCTCTTGCAGCAAAGCCAGAAAAGATTCCCCCCCCCCTTTGGCTAAGGAAATGGAAAAAGAGCAACCCACAAATCACTGATTAACTCTTGAACCTCCATGTTCAGAAGCAGAGTATACTCCCACACAATCAGAAAAGGAGGGAAGACTAAAGTTTTAAGAAATTTGGAGTTTTCTCAGAAGTATCTGGCTGGGCCTACTTGGACAGAAATTGTGCCAATGCCCGGGCTAAGACTGCATTCTATCCGATCCAGTCGTCCAGAACAAACTGAACAAACCGCATTCACATTAAGAATGAAAAACCTGACCTCTTTATTTATTTGCACAACCCTAGGACTTCCTTTTGCATGAATAATGCAATGGGCAGAGTGCCTGAACCATCTGGAGGAAGTTTTTCCTAAACCATTAGGGGCGTTTATACACGACCCCTAAGCTCCGCTGCAAATGGCTGCAAGCTCCGGAGCTTAAAAATGTTTCCCCACCAGCTCTGGAGTTTGCAGACAATTAAGTGCGACCCCGCCCACTTTAGCGCGACCCAGTGCACTTTTCTTGTACCTTCTCTTTGGAGGTGAAAAATCTTTGATGCGGTGCAACGATAGTGAGTGCAGGGCTCTCCTCACTTCTGTTTGCTGCTTTTTGGCTCCCGCCCCTTTAAGAGCTACTTTTACAGAGATGAAAGGCAGAACAAGGTGAGCGGCATGCTTTTCTTTCTCTTTTTCTCCCTCCCTCACGCAGCCAGCAACCAGGAAGTGCGGAGGGGGGTGGGGACAGAGGAAGAGCGACGAACCCCTAAGATCTCTGGTCTGAATTTAAGTGGCCAGCGGATCTTAGGGGCCGTGTAAAAAGGCCCTAGGTTGGCTAAGAATTATTGGATCTTGCCACCTGAGACATATGGACATCTCAGGGGGAAGTTTAAGAAGCTGCAAGAAATCATGGGCACTTTTACATGACCCCTAAGATCCGCTGGCCACTTAAATTCGGACCAGAGATCTTAGGGGCTTGTCGCTCTTGCTGCTTCCCCACCCCTCTGCACTTCCTGGCTGCTGGCTGCGTGAGGGGAGGGAGAAAAAAAAAGGAAGAAAAGATCGTGCCTCACCTCCGTTCTGGCTCTCGTTCTGGCTCTCGCTCTTGCCGGCAAGATTCCTGTCTCTGTAAAAGTAGCTCTTAAAGGGACGGGAGCAAAAAAACAACAACAAACAGAAGCGAGGCGAGCCCTGCACTCACTATCTTTACACCGCATCAAGGAAGTTTCAGGACGGAAGAGCAGGTACTTGAAAGGTGTGCTGGGACGCGCTAAAGTGGGCATGGTCGCACTTAATTTCCTATAAACTCCGGAGCTGGTGAGTAAACATTTTTAAGCTCCGGAGCTGGGAGCCATTTGCCCCGGAGTTTATGGGTCGTGTATAAACGCCCATGACACGTTACCTCTCAGGCTATGTGCCCCATAGGGCACATGACATTTTTTTTGAGACAGGGTTTCTCAATACAGGAATTCTAGTGCTCAGGTTGGACTTCCTCAAGTGTTTACCCAGCATAAATGTTTAATCGGAATTTTTCACTTCACAGTTTGTAGACCGGGACTATAGCAGTATTAAAAACCAGTTCATCTCAAGTGGCTTTCAAACTCTCCAGAACTTTCCCAGGCTACCAGAAGTCATATATCTAGATGCCTCGTTCCTGAAATACCACTCACTCTATAATCCCTATTTCAGAGAAAATTTTAAGATGCACAACTGAAAATACTAAACACCATTTCAGTATAAACCTTTCACTGTTTGCTTTAATGGTCCCACAGCTAAGATGGGTGAGAACTTTGTTTCAATCCATCCCTTTTAAAACCAGAGTTGGAACGATGGGACATTGCAAATGTCTTCTTATTTGGGATGGATGATATATTTACTTTGATCATCACAGACTTTTAAATACAATAAATGCAGAGTCGTAAACCTGAATAAATCCAACTAAAGAGTGTTCACCAGGAATAAAATGCCTCAAAAGAGTGTTCGCCAGGAATAAAATTGGTACCCCACAGAATCTCAACAATTATTTTTTAAAAATAATTAAGAGTATATCAAGAATGAAACAGACTTCAGGTGGGGTTGTGCTTTTTTCTTTCTTTTTAGGTTTAATGTTGCAAAACTAAAGCTGACAGATGTATCCACTGATACCTTCTAACTAACTCTTCTAACAGTAACAAACAGTGGTGAGGAATTAGAACTGTAACTGTAGTTACTTCCTTCTTTAAAAGTAAGGACGCTTTTGTGTTTTGGGTTGGGGTTTTTGTTTGTTTGTTTTTGCAACATAATTTCCTAGTGGCCAGCTGGTAGAGACAAACATAGGAAGGGAACCTGCAAAACAGAGGGCAGTCTACCCTCCTAACAAGCTGCCAGCTATCTCAATAGATACTTGGTTTCCCCCCAGGAGCTGTGTGGTAGATGGCTTTCTGTGTATAAAAATATTCTTCAAATTAGCTTTCATTGCATTAATTCCACAAGGAGTGTATGTGTGGTGGGGAACCCTCTGAAGCACAGTAGAAATATCCCCGTAATGCAGATTCGAGTGTTGATCTAGACCAGGGGTCCTCAACCTAAGGCCCCGGGGCCGGGTGCGGCCCCTCAAGGTCCTGAATCCGCCCCCCGGGACCAACTGCAACCCCCCACCTACCCCCTGCTTTGCGAGCAAGCCAGCCTCCACAGCTGCTTCTATTGCTGAGGCAGTTCAAAGCGGTGGGCTAGGTCGCTCCTCCCACTCCCCCCAACTATCACCCAGATGATCAGCATGCTGGCTAGTGGGGCATTCAGAGTGGGAGGGCTACGGCAAGGTCCCCCCCCAATCCTCCCCCCCCCCACCGCCCAGATGGTCGGGGCAGCGGGTGCAGCCGAGTGGGGCAATTTAAAACAGGAAGGCTGCAGCAAGGTCTCCTACTCCCTCCATGGCCCTGAGGCCCCACCACTGCTCCTCCTCCACCCTGCCCACCTGCTTGTGGTCCGGCCCCCAGTGGTGTCTGGGGCATGGTGGACCGGCCCGCTGTTCAAAAACTTTGAGGACCCCTGGTCTAGACAGTAGAAGATTTGAAGAAGCAAAAATGGTCTGGTCCCTATATTGTTGCCAATTCTTAAATAATTGAAAGCAAATGCAAAGGTGCTGTGCTTCTATACCTCCCCATAGTGCTTAGAACACTCTCTGGGTGGTTTATAATTTAATTACCTAGGCCATACATTGCCACCACATGCCCCCCAGTACCAAGCTGGGTACTAATTTTATTGACCTTAGAAGGATGGAAGGCTGAGGGAACCTTGAGCTGGCTACCTGAGACTGAACCCCAGGTTGTGAGCACAGTTTTGGCTGCAGTACAGCAGTTTCACCATTGCACTAGAAGGCAGAGAATGGGTCATCTATCAGGGTGGCTACGCCTTTCCTGCCTCAGCAAGGGCTGGGCTAGATGACCCTTGGGGAACCCTTCCTGACAATACTGTTCTAAGTTTCTGTGAGTCCTCTTAACTGTACCACTAGATTTCAAAGAGCATTAATAGACTTGAACGGTCTCTTTCTGAGCATGCAGCTGAGCTTAACCATTCTGCATTGAGGGCCATCTGAGTGTGTGCCTTCTACCCACCTGCCCCTCTCTAGATTCTTACTGCATATCTTACCTTGGGTCAAACCAGTCTGTCAGAAACAGTCCCTTGGGTTCTTTATTTGCATGTCTCTGTCTAGGGGGAAAAAAAGGAGCATGTGAAAGGAAATGGTAGCCTAGCAGAACTTCCTATTATTTATTTATTTATTTATTTAGAATATTTCACCCTTTCTTTCTTTCTTTCTTTCTTTCTTTTTTCTTTCTTTCTTTCTTTCTTTCTTTCTTTCTTTCAAATATTTTAGCCTGCCTTTCTCCTTGGAAAAGGATCCAAGGCAGCTTACAATACTGAAGGACCCATCTTAAGAGCAGCTCGACTTAAGAGCAGCTCGACTTAAGAACAGAAAACTGTTGGCATTTTAACTGCCACCTTACAAATTTTAGATATGGCCTGCTCGACTTACAATTTTTTTATTTGTAAACTTATTTTTTAATTTTTAGATAGGTACCCCGACTTAAGAGTAGTTCGACTTAAGAGCATGCATGTGGAACGGATTAAATTCATAAATCGAGGTGCCACTGTATACAACTCGAAACATTTAAGATATGTTCAAGTTTAAAAAACAATGAATCTGAAGAGGCATCTTACAATATTAAAAGGCAGTATTAAAGCTAAAAACAGCATATGAACAATTAAAAGGGAGGAAAAAAATCCATTGTGGAAAACACAGGTATTATTATGAACTCAGACTAAGCAATAATGCATGGCAATCCATCTAAAAGTCCCATCATGGGTAGCCAGTCAATCACGGAAAGCTTGCCTGCAAGAGAAAAGTCTCTGCCGGCTTCCGGAAAGACAGCAAAGATGGGGCAGTCCTGGCCTCCAGTGGGAGGGAGTTCCAAAGTCTGGGTGCAACCACAGAGAAGGCCTGGTCATGAAAAAACTGCTTCTGCCCTAAGAAGAGTTATTATTTCTCATAGCAACCTCCCAGAATCTGTCCAGCTCCAGGGCCAGTGGCTACTATGCTTGTTGGGGATGATGGGAGCTGTAGCCCCCCAAAAGCACCTTTTCCAAGCCCTGCTTTCACAGACGGGTGGGAGGAGTTGCCAGAGATGCTGAACACAGCTCTGAGTTGTCCTGCAAAGCTTACCAAACATCCTGCTTCCCCCCCCCCTTGCGTGATTCTTGTTGAACAGAGAATCTCCTCATCCTTTCCCCCTTTTTTAGCTCAACTGCAACAACTGCTCACTTCTGTCTTCAACAAAGAAAAATGTCACTTTTTTATGAACAGAAACTGGCCACCAGGCTGGCCACAGTGGAAGGGGAAGCAGCTAACAGGCCAATTAATTGAGGAATTAATTTAATTAATTAATTTATTTAAAGCACTTCTATCCTGCCTTTCCTCCCTGAAACGACCCCTCAGCAATGCCATCGACTGCAATTTTAAGGGTGTTGTGAGGGGAGGGGAGGTAATATTGCCTTAAGGCTGTTAGGCTCCTTTATCTTCACTTGAACTTATCACATTTACAGAGCTCTGTAAACTCTGGGCTGTTTTTTCAGACTTGGGTGCTGAGCCCCGGAATAAGTGGAGTAAGGGTATGCAGAACAGGATGACAGAGCCAGTAAATCACATTAGGCTACCCATCTTGCAAATTAGTGCAAATATGAAGGCCAGGCATGTCCAGACTTCGGCCCTCCAGATGTTTTGGACCCACAATTCCCAGAATTTTAAGCTTAGATTGCCGATGGCAAAGGACTGTGGGAGTTGCTGTCCAAGACATCTGGAGGGCCGAAGTTTGGACAGGCCTGATGTAGGCCAATCCTTCTCTGCTGCTGTTTACCCCTCTTTGCACCTGCAGGTCTGGCTGCTGTGAAATCTGGGCTTTATCCGAACCTTTATGCAAGTTGTCTTACCTTGAGTCAGACCAGCTGGGGACGTGCAGCCACTTATAGGTCTGGTTTTTCAACTGGGTGATCTTTAGGCTCCTAGAGAAAATAATGAGGAGAATGAATATGAATTGGGCATATACCCAACCTTTCCTCCAGTGAGGTCATTGGCTTTTCACCTCCCCAATTTTATGCTCAGAAGAACCCTGCAAGGTAGTTCAGGCAGAGACCGAGAGAGAGCAAGAGAGCAACTAGCGAAATCTCAGATCTCTTAAGCTTCAATCACCATATCGTCATGGCTCTTTGAAAATATGGTATTAGCTCTCTTGAAAGTAAAAACTCCCCCCCATTGCTGCTTGCTGCTTCTCTCTCCTCTCTCTCTCTCTCTCTCTCTCTCTCTCTCTCTCTCTCTCTCCGTTTTCTTCTTTTGCAATTAGATTTCAGGATGAGTCATTAGAAGTTCACCATTAGAAGGAAGTTGTAGCCAGGGAAATCCAGAAAGTCATTTTCCTAGACAAACTGAATGGCTCTTGGCAACTGAAATGAACGGTCGCGGGCACTCTCACTTCGGGTGGTGACGCCCAGGGAGGCTTGAACAAGGGATCTCTTATCCTGAGCCTCCCATGCTGCCTTCAGTGAGTCTAGTATATAAGAGCCTAGTGGTGCAGTGGTTAAATGCTTGTATTGCTGGTAAAACTGGGCTCAGGACCTGGGGTTCAATCCCAGGTAGCAGGTTTATGGTTCATTCAGCCTTCCATCCTCCAGAGGTTGGTAAAATGAGTACCCAACTAGCTTGGGGTGGTGTGGGGGCAATGAGTAGCCTGCATACTGTAATTAAAAACTGTAAACCCCTCAAAGACTACTTGAAGTGGCATGGGGCGGTATATAAGCAGACCACTGTTTACTTTTAGTAGGCTCTTTTACATGTGATATAATCCACAGAAGGAAATGTCTCTTTCCAGCCCTCTGCCTTCCATAATCCTTCCCTCCACAGATTTTTCTGCTTGGGAAGATGAAGGTCAGGAGCCAAATGGGAAGAATTTTGTGGTGGATCAAGGGCCACACAGCGTTTACCCACTGGAGAGCAGCAGAGGGCCTTTTCACACGACCCCTAAACTCCGCGGCAAATGGCTCCCAGCTCCGGAGCTTAAAATTATTTCCCCACCAGCTCCGGAGTTTACAGATAATTAAGTGCGACCACGCCCACCTACGCGCGTCCCAGCGCACTTTTCAGGTACCTGCTCTCCGGAGGTGAAAATTCCTGATGCGGATATAACAGTAGTGACTGCCGGGCTCTCCTTGCTTCTGTTTGTTCTTTTTTTGCCCCCCCGCCCCTTTAAGAGATCTGAATGCAGTGCCGGGACGGCAGAACGGAGGTGAGCGTCATTCTTTTCTTCCTTTTTTTCTCCCTCCCCTCACGCAGCCAGCAACCAGGGGTGCGGAGGGGGTGGTAACGCAGGAACAGCGACAAACCCCTAAGATCTCTGGTCCGAATTTAAGTGGCCAGTGGATCATAGGGGTCATGTGAAAAGGCCAGAGAGGAAGGGCAGAGTCAATCTCTCCCTTGAATTCCTTTTGGGGCTTTTGTTTTAACATGCTGAAACAGACCAGCAGGCCTACCTGCCTGGGGGTGGGGGGAAATCTAGGTAAAACCATGAGCAGCTCCTGCAGCTCTTCCCTAGAACCATACATCATGGGAGGAGTAGGAAAGGGAAGAGAATGCACCATGTAAGGACATTGGTCTTTGCAGATGAAAAGCAAACGGATGTTGTCGGTTGGTGACACAGCATGAGCTGCAAAGGTTTCATCCTTTATTAGAGAGAGAGAGAGACTCAGGTTGCAACAGGATCCAGCCCCACTGGGTGGGATTTACCAGTGGACCCTTGTATAACAAATGGTTTGTATAACATAAAATCTGTACAACATAAAAATGTTTGCAGATAGGGGAAATTTCCTTAATAGAATCATCTATGGGGCGAATCCGTACAACATAAAAATGGTTGCGATTAGGGATTACTCTGTTTTCAATGCATTCCTATGGGAAATTTGTATAAAGGAAAATTTGCTGAACAGAATTACATTTGGAACGAATTAATTCCTTTATACAAGGTACCACTGTATTGGCCTTCTCCCTAGCCAAGTGGTGGCCAAACTTCAGCCCTCCAGATGTTTTGGACCATAACTCCCACAGTCCTTGGTCACTGGAAATATAGGCTTGGAATTCTGGGAGTTGTGGTCCAAAACGCCTGGAATGGCGAAGGTTCACCACCACTGCCCTAGCCCCACCTTCTCAAGAGCCTTTCGTTAATACCAAGTGTGCACCATGCCCCCCCCCCAAAAAAAAATATCAACCTTTTTTTTAAAAAGGGAAAAAATAATGCTTACTGAAATGTATTCTTGAAGGCTTTCCCGGCTGAGATCTGATGGCTGTTGAGGGTTTTTCCGGGTTGTTTTGCCTTGTTCTGGAAGTTTTGCCGGCATCTTCAGAAGGCAAGGAGCTTAGGAGAGTTACAAGTTCCAGAGCACACAGAGAGAACTCCTAGTTCCCTGAGCTCCTTGTCCTCTGAAGATGCCAGCCACAGAGACTGGCGAAACGCCAGGGAGGAAAAACTTCCAGAACACGGCCAAACAGCCCGAAAAACTCACAACAGCCATCCATGCTGACTGCACATTGCATTCAAGAGTCTGAGTGAAACGAGCAGCTCAACCTATTAAACACGCAACGGATGCTTTTTAGTTTGGCTGGAGGGGTTCAGGGTACAGTCAGGGTACAGTCGGGGTGGGGGGAGGGAGGAGCTTTTCAAAGATCTCCCTGCATCAGAAAAGATGATTCCTGAGACCCATGATCCTGTACGACAGGCATGTCCAAACTTCGGCCCTCCTGATGTTTTGGACCACAACTCCCAGAATTCTAAGGTTAGATTGCCAATGATAAAGGACTGTGGGAGTTGTGGTCCAAAACATTTGGAGAGCCAAAGTTTGGACATGCCTGCTGCGCAAGCTTCCCTCCCCAATGCTTACTACAGACATAAGCAAAAAACAACACCGGTGTCTTACCTGGCATTGTACATCCAGGTTAACGTTCTGTCCCTGTTGAAAGAAGAACAAAGGACTTCACAGACACAATAGATTATCAGTTTGCTTTATCTGGGCTATAATGCTTTTCTTAATAAGTGGATCAAGTCATTGCCCCACCCTGCACCCCACCCACATCATGAAAACCAATGGATTTATGCTTGAATGCACATGCAAAATCCTGGTGCGCAATGCCGGAGAACACTGGGTCATCTTGGAGCAGGGAGGGGCGGAGCTCAAAGGCACTGCCTCTATTTTGCCATATAAAAAAAAACCGTGCCGGTTTCAAATTATGGCCTATTCACATAGGACCAGAACAAACGGTGTGACCAACGTTGCATCGCATTCAAACGTCTTCTATAATGGCTCCGGCTACACAGAGATAAACATGACTTATGTCTCTGTCTTACCAGCTTCGCAGATGGCTTCATGAGTAAAGGTCAAGGTTCCCTCTGAAAATTAAGACCAGTCATTTCTGACTCTAGAGGCATTCCAGTTTGCAAGCTAAAGAGCTGACATGTGTCTGTTGTAGACATATTTCCATGGTCATGTGGCCAGCACGGCTAAATGCATAAGCACACAGAACACCACTACCTTCCCACACAATGGGGTGTCTATCAATTATTTATTTATTTATTTATTTATTTAGTTAGTTAGTTAGTTAGTTAGTTAGTTAGTTAGTTAGTTAGAGTATTTTACACCACCTTTCTCCTTGGAAAAGGACCCAAGGCGGCTTACAATAAGGAGAGACTATATAGTCCATTACAAATTAAAACACAATCAGTTTGAGAAACATTGAATTGAGGGGGTATCGCATTAGGAGGCAACATTAAAACTAACAATTGAATAACATAGTGTCAATGCAATCGCACAAGGAGAGATATAAATGCAAAGTTATAAATAACCCTCAGTGCCACCCACCTCCATATGGCTTTATGAGTACATCTCATGCATTCATAGAGGATCCATCTGTCAACAACTGCTCATTATTCCTGGTGGCGCTATGTGGCTCTCAGGTTCAGGGGAAATGGGTCCTCGAATATTAGTTTAGTACAGGGGTGTCCAAACTTTGGATCACAACTCCCAGAATTCCAAGCCTAGATTGCCAGTGACAAAGGACTGTGGGAGGTCTGGTCCAAAAACATCTGGAGGGCCAACGTTTGGACACCACTGGTTTAGTACAATTGAAGAGCATCAGGCCACCTCTTTGGCCACTGGCCACAAGCATTCTTCACCCCCGACTCAAGAAATCTCAGCTCTGCGATAAGACAAAGATTTAGCCTGTTGTCTCCTGCCCCTCCTTCCCTTGGAGAAGCTGAGCCTACCCATACTGAAAGAAGCACAATGAGACACACCGATTGATCACAAAGAAACAAGCAACCCATCCAGTGCTACTGCCTGCAACAGTCTGTGGACACAGGTCTGCCTTAGTGCCTTTTTTGCTTCTTTACCAGTATTGCTCATTTTATAGTCGTGCATTTTCTCTGAAACCAGAATGGGGAAACTTCGCTCTCTCTTGACAGCTCAGAGAGAAGAGAACATGTTTTCTTAGAGATTACTCATGCATACTGTTAGCTGTAAATTCATAATTTCTGCTAGAAGATATGAAAACAACCAGAGGAAGCTTTGGCCTGAACCTGAGCTTGGAAAGATAAGCTCTCTAAGAGGAGGATGGGATCTGTAATTCAAACCTTAACTTTCCCAAACTCCCCAGCGATCTGCTTAATGTTAAGTGAAATTTTCAGTTCTTTTAGATCCACCTTCTTCCCTTCCACACATACACACATTTTGTTGTTGTTGTTGCAAGAATAGTACATTGGAGGAGATTTCCAAAAGACCAGGCCCCCCCTTTCTTTCTTACCTGTCCAGGTATGCAAAAACTGCCAGGGATAAGAGTACAAGGCAGAAAATCCATAGCAATGCAGTCTTCCCCCGAGAGAGTGTCATCTTTAGCAGAAAAAAAGAAGAAGAAATCAACCACAGTGAATAACTTTACAGAGCCAAGATCAGGGACCATAACCTGTGTTTGAGCTGAAGCGATATTTTGCTATGGGGGCCTCCAACATGTATTAACTACTGATTAGAAGCAATTTGTTAACTGCTAACTTGCTCATCGGGGATGTCTTTTGAGTGTACAAGAAAGCATATGTTTTAAAGGCCAGATCAAAAAAGCCAGTTTTTAAACAAACTAGGTGTTAAAAGTTTGCCCAGCCCCAGTGGTGTTGTGTTGTGTTTGTTTGTTTGTTTGACAGAGGTCTAAATAAAGCAAAGCAAACTGTTCTGCTTATAGACTGCCCCATACCACTTCAAGTAGTCTCTGGGTGGCTTAGAGTTTATTTACACTTAATGCAGGCTTCACATTGCCCCCCACCCCCGCCCAGCAAGCTGGGTACTCATTTTACCGACCTCGGAAGGATGGAAGGATGAGTCAACCATGAGCCTGCTACCTGGGATTGAATCCCAGGTCGTGAGCACAGTTTTAGCTGCAGGGCAGGCATTTAACCACTGTGCCATGGGGCTCCTAAATAGACAATGAACAAGGAGTCTTAAGATTAAATCAAGTCTGAATTATCTCGGGAAGCAAAAAAAAAAAAGTTGAATCTGAGGCTGTCTTTCTTCAGGCACCTCATAAGAAGGCAAGATTATCTGGAAAAGGCAATAATGGTGGGAAAAGTTGAAGGCAGCAGTATGGAAGTTGAGCCATGGCTACTGGACTTTTTTGAGAGATAGAAACGTTTCGCTGCTCATCGAAACAGCTTCATCAGGAAACGAAGAAGACCTGAGATGGGTTGATTCTCTAAAAGAGGACCCTGGCTGGAGCTGGCAAGAGCTAAGCAGGGCTATTGAGGACAGGACATTTTTGAAGGTCATTTATTTATATGAGGTGACCAAAAGTCTGGGGCGATTTAATGGCCCAACACAGCAACCTAATAGGTACACAGATCTAGTTCTACAAGGTGGCTGTTCTAGTTAGTTTGCACAGGATTTTAGCCTTTCAAAAGAGAAAGAGAGAAAAAATGACCGCACTGTGGCCTTTTGCTCAAGATACTTGGTTTGCTGCCGAGTGCGACTCTTTTCTGAACAATTCGAGGTTTTGGTTCTTGTTGGTTTTAAAAGCTGTTCTTGGAAGCAAACGTTTACCTCTTGTTTGTTGTGGGGGTTTTTATCTCCTGAGATGTCAACATCAATTCCTCGGTCTCCCTGCAGAAGCTACAGTAATTGGTCTTTCAGAATTTGAGTTACAGTTTTCAGAATGTTCTAAAAGAAAAAAAAATAACCATTAATCAATCAATCAACAATCAATCAATTGTTGGGTAGTCCCCTTGGTGATGTGCTGTACACCGCCCAGAGTTCCCTATGGGAAAATTGGGCGGTTAATAAGTACAAATAATAATAATAATCCAGTCAACTGGATCCAGACCCACGAGAATGGCGCAGGCGAGCTCACTGAGGGTGGCCACACCCAGAGAGGCGCGGAAATCGCGTACGCGTGACCGCGCCTTTTCTGTGGTGGGACCCATGTTGTGGAACCATCTTCCCAGTGAGCTGCGCCTTGCAGTGTCCCTGCCAGCCTTCAGGAAAGCCCTGAAAACCCATCTATTCAGGGAGGCCTTTGGCGACCTTTTCAGTTAATTTATAATTTTCATTTATTTTCTTTTATTTTCTTTTATTCTTTTTATTTTATTTTATTTTATTTTCCTCGCCGCCAGTGCCATCTCTTGTGGGGGGGTATGGTTCCTCCCCACTTTTATTGCCTCCTGCCCATTTTTAAGCTTGTCTTCCCTGTTCGTTTTTATTATTCACTGCCCCGAGTTCCTATAGGAAGATGCAGTGATATATAAATGCAACAAATAAATAATAATAATAATAATAATAATAATAATAATAATAATAATAATAATAATAATAATAATAATAATAATAATAATAAATCCAGACACAGATAATAGCACCCAGTTGACTTAAAAGTAGTTAGCTACTGTAACAGTTCCAAGGCACCAACAAAGGAAGTTACTAATTCCAGTAACTACCATAACTAATGTCTCATAGTTCAAACGTAATTTAAACAGATTATTTTTAATTACCAAAAATATAGCAATCAGAATGCTACCAGTCCGTGGCAGAAAACACTCCTAAATCCTGAGGCCACATAGTGGAGCCGGGAAAGTGCCCTTCTTTAGACTACAGCACCCAGCATCCCCTCACCAGCACAACCAATATAGGTTGTGTAGGTGTGTGCATGCATGGAATTGCGGGCAACAACAAGGAGGGGAAAACAAAGCCATTACAGTTGGAGAGGAAGTGAGCCCAGCTGCATTTTCCAAAATTCCACTCCCCTCACACACCCCTTTAGAGGAGGGGTTCCCCCTGTGACCAAAGGCTCTGAGATACCCAGGCACTTGGTAAGGGTGGCCAAGGGAATAGCACGGAGCAGAAAAATCTGAGGAGGCCTTCCTTTCCAGGTGGGTCACCTGGGGGTGCCTGACCCCTCAGAGAAGTTTGGCATCTCCACAGCGCCAAAGGCACAGAAGTCTCTGCTGTTCCCGTGCATGGAAAAAAGAGCAGTCCGCGCGGATCAGCTTTTATCTCCCGTGTGCGCCCAACACATGCTTAGCATGTGGTGCACAGTTAAAAACACATGTCAAGCTGGGATCCGTGATAATGCTGCTCTCTGCCATCCCCACTTCCCCACCTTCTATATACAGTAATCTTTTTTGGCAAGGCACAGATGCTAGCAATAAAAACCTGGCCCGTGTTATCACTAGGCAGGGAGGGGCAAAACAATAGGGCCTGGCAACCCCTGTCACCTGCCCTTTCTCTCTCCTCCATCCCCTGGTCCTGCCAGCCGACGGGACAAAAAGAAACAAAAGCCCCGGAGCCTGTAACATTAAGAGCAAATTGGAAGCCAGGAAACAGCAGGCACGTCCCTCTAGATATCAACAGCCACTGGGAGTTAATACACCAACCAATTACGTGCGATTCTCTTTCCCAAACTCACCCAGCGAAGCCTGGAATATGCCAGGACCTTTCCAGAGACTGGAAAGGATACTTAAAAGCTACATTTTTTCCAGAATAAGCCAGTCAGCATGGCCAGTAACCAAAAGGATTGTGGGACCCCAACATTAAAAGGAAACTTTTCCAAATTCTACTGCTCGGAGTCACCGTTATCCATCACCTTGGTTCCCTCCTCCTTCTCTGCGTAAGAGCAGAAATGTTGGTGGGTGGGTTTCTCTTTTTGTTCATTCAACACATCTGCCTTATCAGATCCCTGTAATTACCTTGGGTCCTCTGCACTTAATGGGACACTGGCTTGTGGGATTTTGCTTTTGAAAGGAAAGCTCCCTGGGCCTTGTTCCTGCATCTGGAGCTGGTCTTATCAACACAGGACTGTTTTCTTTCTTTTAAAGTTGTCAATCTTACTATTTATGGAACACAGAAGTATGTGTGTGTGTGTGTATGCACGTGTATAAGCTACATTTTAATACCAAGGCCATCCCTGGATTTAGAAGGGTCACATTCATTTCCCCCAAGTTTTGCAAAAGGCAAGCTGCTGGAGGGACAAGAACTCATAATTTTGTGAATGCCAGACAAAAATCAAAACAAAACAAAATAAAGGACAAAAACATGTGGCCCCTTAAAAACTTACTATTATATTTTAATGTATGCTTTCATGGTCCACAAAAGCTTACATTGAAATACTGTACAGTATAATAAAAGTGTTCTCCTTATATACTGACCCATACCACTTCAAGTAGTCTCTGGGCGGTTTACAGTTTTTAATTACAGTATGCGGAGGCTACACATTGCCCCCCCTCCCGCCCCAGCAAGCTGGGTACTCATTTTACCAACCTCAGAAGGATGGAAGGCTGATTCAACCTTGAGCCTGTTACCTGGGACTGAAACCCAGGTCGTGATCACAGTTTTACCTGCAGGACAGGCATTTAACCACTGTGCCATGAGGCTTGGTTAGTCAGTCTTTAAGGTGCCACATGTTTTTGTCTTTGATTTGGTTTTGATTTTTGCCTGGAATTCTTGCACAGACTAACATGAAACTTCTAAATCTGAAGAGTGGTTAATCCTGATTTACCTGTCACCCCTCCGTCCTAGAGAATCTTGGGATCTCATGTTTGGGAACTTTTCTGGAATGAACCCAGTTCATGCTGCTGGTCGCCCACGTTCCATGAGGACATGGACCTTGGAGAAGATGAAAGTTCCCACTGAAACAAACCTTTGAAGGCACCACCGGGCTAGTTTTCCTCTTATTTTGTATGGTTTTCATGCTGAAAACATGTTAGCACAGCTACCTCTTTCACAACGACTGCAAATTTCAGGGTTCCTTAGGGGGATGCCGTGAGCCTTCAAGCTAGATCGAACTGCTAGAGCAGTGCAAAGTAGATACAGTAGGAACAGAAATGTTCCTGGCTAAAACGAGACAAATCACCAACCTCCTCAAACCCTAAAAAAAAAATTTCAGTTTTGCCCTGGTGCATTTAAACACAGTGTTACCTTGTATAAAGGAATCAATTCGTTCCAAATGAAATTCTGTTAAGCAAATTTTCCTTTATACAAATTTCCCATAGGAATGCATTGAAAATGGAGTAATCCCTAATCGTGACTATTTTTATGTTGTACGGATTCGCCCCATAGGCGATTCTGTTAAGCAAATTTCCCCTATCTCCGGCATTTTTTATGTTGTACAGGTTTTATGCTATACAAACTGTTTGTTATACGAAGGTCCACTGTAATTAATATGCAATTTAAGTAGCACCCTCTTTTTGTTATTTTGGAATGTGTGCAGTATGTAGGCAGCCAACCAACTTCTGACCCATCCAGTCCTATAGGAAGGACCTGGTTCAGTTGAGCTATTGCTCAAGACTGCGACAAGGGACGGAGGGGTTAAATCTATGCCCCCCCCCTACACACACACCTGTTATGGTTCTAGTACTGATCAGGCCTGTCCCCAGCTGATTTTCCTCTGCTTATCCAAAGGCAAGCCAGGTCTAGTCCTATTCCCCTTTGAGAGATACACAGCAGGAGACGAAAGAAGCGTGTCTCCATCCCTCCCCAAAAGGAATGTGTTATTTATTGGTGGCGACACAGGTGTTTTTTTGTTTTGTTTTTGTTTTGTTCTTTTGGTACAGAACTGGACAGATGGGTCAGAGAAAAGAGGTTAAAAAAAAAAGCACAAGTATTTGCAGAAAGCAGGAGGGAGATGTTGCGAACCCCAAAAGCTACATTCCACCCCCTGGGGCACACAGTGGTGGTGGTGGTGGTGGTGGTGGTGGTGTGGAGGGAGGCGACAGCTGACAAAGCACCGGACAACCAAGCAGAGTGAGGTGTTGGCCACCTCAGAGCCTGCAGCTCCTCCAACTTGAGGGAGGCTGCCTTTATTCTAATAAAGGTGGTCTCCCACGATCGCACGCCGTCGGAATGTGACAGACAGCATGGTCCGCCAGCCCTCTGGCTGCTGCTGGTTAGGGACCTTAATGTAGGCCATCATATTCAGAAGGTGCATGGTTGGAGGAAGCTTATTTACACCTTCCTGAAGGAGGGCAGGGTGTCATGCTTTAAAGGGACTGCCTCTCGTCAGATTAATAATAATATCTCTTCAGTGACTCTGGCATAAACCGGTACAGATGGTCCCAGTGGTAATCAGCACACTGGGTGCAGTGCCCAAAGAGCTAAACAAGTATTTAGAAGAAATTGGGGTTGACAAAGTCACCATCAGCCCGCTGCAGAAAGCCGCCTTACTGGGATCTGCTCACATAATTTGCCGATACATCGCGTAGTCCTAAATGCTTGGGAAGTGTTCGAATAGTGATTTGTAATAAAAAAAATCCATGAGTTATCTTGTCTGCTGTGTGATAATTTGATGATGATGATGATGATGATGATGATGATAATAATAATAATAATAATAATAATAATAATAATAATAATAATAATAATAATAATAATAATAATAATAATAATAATACTGTAGCATGGCTTTCCTGCCTCCTGTATCTCCTCTGTGGTTTGATTTCTCTCTGTCATGGATCTGTCAGCTGCACAGCTCCTGTGTTTGTAAGGCTCCTGCTACGCTGTCAGGGGCCTGCGGAAAGATATTTGTCCTCAGGCTGAGATCCCCTCCCCTCCCCACCCCACCCCACTAATGTGATTTATTCAGGGTTGCCATCTCCTCTCAGATCTTCAGCTCCTGTGCTGCTGATGGTGGCATGCCATTGGAAAAATCAGCAGGTGAAGCCTTGCCTTTGGTGCTTCTATTAACCAACTGAAAAAAGAACAGAATCTGTTTATTATTATTATTATTATTATTATTATTATTATTATTATTATTATTATTATTATTATTATTATTATTAATCATCATCATCATCATCATCATCACCACCACCACAGAGCAGACAAGATAACTACACTGGATTTTGTATTACAACTCACTAGTCGAATGCTTCCCAAGAGTTTAGGACTATGGGATGTATCAGCGAATTATGCGAGCAGATCCCAGTAAGGTGGCTTTCTGCAGCTGACTGATGGTGACTTTGACTCCAGTTTCTTCTAAATACTTGCATAGCTCTTTAGGCACCGCACCCAGTGTGACTATTATTATTATTATTATTATTATTATTATTATTATTATTATTATTATTATTATTATTATTATTATTATTATTATTATTATTATTATTTGCATGCCAGACTGTTCCTGGAAACACAAAAGGAGGAATGGATAAGAGTGTTGCCACCTTTCTCACCCCTTTAACCTGCTTTTTAAAAAGAAAGACTTCTTGGGTGTTGACTGAACAATTGCTTCTAGGCTTATACGTGGCTTGTATTGTTGGTGCAGGTCATATTTATACTCTTGCCTTCTCACTCGAGGGATCAAAGAGCCTGGCTTGTCCCCTACCAACACTCCCATTACAACAGCCCTGTGAGGTAGCGTGCAGGCTAAGAGATTTTTACTGGCCCATGCGTTAGAGTTTGCAAATGGCCCATGAGCAGCATGTGTAATCCGTCCACATTTTTTAAAAAAAATAATGTTCTCATGTTGTAACAGCAAGTGGTGGTAAGGAGATGCCTCATGAACTAGTAAGGACCCCAAGGGCAGGGTTGCTGTAGCAGAGGCCTCCATGGGTGAGCTGTATATAAACTTCTCATAAATCATCTCAGGGGTTGCTTCCTTCTTCCTAGGAGTTCCTCTGAGTTGCTTCAGGCTTTTACTCATAGTCATAAGGGACATCTTGCTTGCTGTCCTATGGAACACTGAGTTTATCTAGAGAGTTTTTCTAAGCCTCCCTTGCTTTTCGATTCTTAAAGGCCAAGTTTGCTTTGTGTTTGACTGGAGTGTTACGGGACTGGGTTGTTGTTTTTTCCACATGTGGACTAGAGGAAACACAATACAGGGAGGGGCTGATTTCCAGGATCTGCAGTTTGCTGTTAAAAAATAAATAAATAAATCAAAACATCATGCTAAACAAGGACCTGGAATCGAGAAGTCCTTAAAAGGCATTCTTTGGGCCCTTCTAATGCAAAGATAAGCTTGCTGGTTGTAAAGAAGAGTTGCAAAAGACTCCAAAAGGAACTTTCCTAACACAGGAAAGAGGTCAGAAGGTAACCAACATGTCTCAACAGGGTGACGTTGGTTGGGGACACTTCCCTTAAAGCGGCTCCATAGTCTTTTCAGCTGCACAAAAGGCAGTTCTCTCTCTCTCTCTCTCTCTCTCTCTCTCTCTCTCTCTCTCTCTCTCTCTCTCTCTCTCTCTCTGGAGGGGGGATGTGTCCATTTGACCCACTGCAGGGTCCCATTCTGATTTAAAGATCAAAACAAAGCAAAGTGTGATGCTTAGATACCGCCCCATAGCACATAAAACACTCTCTGGGCTGTTCACAATTAAGTATGCAAGCTACAGGTTGCCCACCCCCACCCCCCAGCAAGCTGGGTACTCCTTTTACTGAGCTCAGAGGGATGGAAGGCTGAGTGAACCTTTGAGCCTGCTGCCTGGAACTGAAACCCAGGTCACGAGCACAGCACAGCCCTCACCTTCCACTGTGATCAGCACCAGGGCAGCAGACTCAGCACCAGGCACAACGGTCACCAACATACTCTTTTCCCCACTTGGTCAAATTTATTGTAACTCTACTTAGTGTTTTCTTTCTTTTCTTTAAAAAATCTTGTCCGTTGGTTTTGCATCTGTACCCATAAATTAGCCAGGACTGTTTTATGCAATTTGGTGTCATCTCTCGGTGGTTTTGTTATACATCGGCAATGCAGATCCACCTTTTTCTCTTACATGTTAAGGGGGTCACACTACCCGTCTTCTTCCTCCCATACACAAAACACTGGGTCAGCCAGAAAAATTCCCCTCATCCAGCAAAGCCACTAAACGTATTCTCGAAGGCTTTCACAGCCAGGATCTGATCGCTGTTGTGAGTTTTTCGGGCTGTTTAGCTTTGTTCTGGAAGTTTTTCCTCCTGACGTTTTGCCAGATTCTGTATAGCTGGCCTCTTTAGAGGCCAAGGAGATCAGGGAACTCGGAGTTCTCTCTGTGCTCTAGAGCACAGAGCACAGAGAGAACTCCTAGTTCCCTGAGCTCCTTCCCCTCTGAAGATGCCAACCACAGAGTCTGGTGAAACATCAGGAAGGAAAACTTGCAGAACATGGCCAAACAGCCCAAAAGACCCACAACAGCTATCAATGCCGCTAAAAATAACACTGAACTATAGGCTAGATAAGAGAAGGCTGACAGGTCTAATTCCACTCAAGGGCTGTTCAGGTAGATTCTTGAGAGCAGAAAATTGCCTACGCTTTCCTCTCCACACCCTTCAGAACAGCTTTGCTCTTATTGCTCCTAGGCAGGGTTTCAGCCATTGTTTGAAAAAGCACTCATGTTCTTGCTTCCTAGACCTCTGAGTCACAGCATGCCGTCGGATGCTATCTGAGCCAGCAAACAACCATGTAAAAAAATGGGTAGCACAGCCGGCTCCCTCCTTTGTTCCCAATGGAAAGCTCCCCCCCCCCGTCCCCCACCCCACTGCCACATTTCTCATCTAGATTTATCGGTTGCATTTCTTCCTTGCTGGCCACCCGGCAGCTCCCTTTCCTGCGCCCCGTTCGGTCCTCCCAACAACCCTGTGAGGTAGGAGAAAGAGACGGTCAATATCTCCTACTAGCAAGTTTCATGGGTGCATTGGAGGATTTGAACCCTGGGCCTCCAGATACACCACCCTTCCCTTCTTTTGCCAATTTAAAGTCGCTCTGCTCCTTGCCTAGCTGGCCTCTTCCCCATGCCTTACCCTCCAGGTGACAAAAAAAAGTCTTTGTTGACCGAACAAGGGTCTCCCTTTCTCCAACTTTGGTTTCCAAGTGCTGTTTTCATTCTTGTTCAGTAGTGACCGGAGGAGGCGGGTGACAGGGACGGCTGTTTGAATAGCTCTGGTTTCCCCCCCCCCAGAAGCTTGCTTGTTTGTACTGTCACTTTCCACTGCCAGTGAGACTTGGGCACGCTTAAAGGCAACACGTGTGGAGAGGCAACGGGGTGGGATAATGGTCAGTTAAGAAGCACCCAAGGGGAAATCGGAGGGAGGGTTGGCTGTGTCTTACCTCCAAGGATAATTGTGAGGAAAAAGCTGGAAAATATAATGCACACCAGCCACTGCTCACACATGGAAATGTGGGCCAGAAATGTAGCACACAGTAAATTCTTAAAATATTGCGGTTCTAAGTGGTGGCGAACCTTCAGCACTCCAGATGTTTTGGACCACCACTCCCAGAATTCCGAGCCCAGATTGCCAATCACAACAGACGGTGGGAGTGGTGGTCTAAAACATCTGGAGTGGCAAAGGTTCGCCACCACTGCCTTGAACCCCCTACGATAAATGGAGCCAAGAACAGGTGGTGGTAGGGTGCTAGTAAAGTTTGACTCTCGATTCGTAAGTGGGCCAGGGGAAGGGACAAATTGTTTGCGTGCGAAACGGAGAATTTCGGAGTGGTGACCACAAAAAGCAGGCGGCAACAAAAGAGCCATGCGTGGGCAAGGAAGGAAGAACAGCTCCCCCTCTTTTTTATTTTGCATGCAGAGCCCTCCCCCAAAGGAGTGGGGTAGAGTTATGCCACTGTGTCTTTTGCCCACTCAGTATGTCTCATCCTGGCCAAAGTAGTGATGGCACATATGGGCTCCCCTCTGCCCCCTCCCTCTGACTGACATTCCTGGTCAATTTTATGATCAGAAGCTCATCTGCTTTTGTCCTTTCATACCGGCCTGGATTTTGCAGCAGGTGGAAAGGCAGGCTTTTCATCAGAAATGTGAAAACAGGGTCTCCAAATGATAGGGCAAGGCTCTCATTTTGCCTGCAATTTTTTTTAGACTTTTGTTACGGCTCCTCCATCCCCTCCACCACCATCACTGCACCCTGGGGAAAGCAATAAAGCCAGTGGCTAGCACTGGAAAACACGAGTTCCAGTTCCTAACGTAACCACACGTCTCATAAGGCTAGTCTTGCCAAGTTGCTAGCTCTCAGTGTCGGCTTCATTGAGAGGGAGAGGGAGGCATAGACAAATATGCACATTAAATTACTATTCTCAGAAATGGTTCTGTTTGCCAGACAATAGTCTCCCGGGATGGAAAACGTCGCTATTGTTCATTGCAGCCCCTATCACCCCATCCTTTGTGTTTCAGTATTCTTGAGTAAATGAATCTTCTTCCTCATATTCATTTTTTCCCCCCTGAGAAAATGCTGTTTTGGCAGAGACTTTAAGCAGCGGCCACTACAGACAGTTTCACATAAAGTAACAGGCTTTCTTTTTAAAAGGTACCAAGTTAGAAAGGAAATAAATGCAAGCATCACAATAAATTTCAGATAAAAGCATCTTAATTGTGTGGCTGATGGGAACACAACAGTAAAGGCAACACAAAAGTAAACCTTCACCCACTGGATGTATATTTTGCACAGAGAGAGACTTTTGAGAGTAACTCACAAAGTGCAATTATCCAATTAGCAGGACATGTTAGAAACCCACAAGCACAGACATACATGTGTGTCCATTAATCTATTTTCTATCTGTAAGGGTTTTAGGGCTGCAACTTTGCTACTTTTTTTCTCTGATGTTTGTAAGCTGCTTTGAACATTAGTTCATCGGATCTCGCCTGGTATCCGAAGCTAAGCAGGGTCGGCCCTGGTTAGTACTTGGATGGGAGACCACCAGGGAATACCAGGTGCTCTAGGTGCCTGGAATAGGAAAGGGCAATCCTCTCCAGTATTCCTGCCAGGAAAACTCCATGGACATGGGGTCAGGAAGGGTCTGTCACGACTGCCACGACACACACACACAACCAGCAGAAAGATGGAGGAGAAACAGACTGATAAACAACAGCAGCAGCAGCTGTGATAACAGGGGCTTGCGAATTTATATACGTGTGTGTGAATTTTATTTTAGAGGGGGAAATGTTACATATATGTGTACATAGGACAATTCTCCCTCTAAAATCCCAGCCAGAGAAGAGTACAAGCTGCAGTAGGCACTTACCGTATTGACAGACCTGACTTCTCTTGGTTGGAAAACCGGAGCCGAGGGCGGAAAAAAATATATGTGTAACCTGCCCCGCGGATATTCTGCTGAACTAGGCAGGACTCGCATAAAAGAAGACCGTTCCAGCAATTTCTGCCAAAACGAAGCCCCATGCTGTGGTTACGAACAAGAGGAATTCTTCTGGATCCTGCATCCTGAGCTACACGAGCGCGCACACGCCGATCGAAAAGGAGGGCAGAGCTTTAAAAGAAAAACACACACAGGCATCTGGGCGAAGAGAGGAGACGGAGAAACGGGAGAGGAGGGGGGGGGGGACAACAACAATAGGCGTGTTTCGTATTTTTGTCGTCTTCCTCGAAAATGCAGCTCGCTGCTCTTGCTACAGGCTCCTTGCCACGTTTTGGCTTTCCGAGACCCGAGCAAATCGCATTTCAATTGGTGCATTCTAGATGGGGAGCGGGGGGGGGAGAGAGAGACCTCGTTCTTGAAGGTGGAGCCTTTCCTTTCCAGAGTAAAAAATAATAATAAAAATAAAAAAAATAAAAATACTGCTTTGACCAGGGGGATGCTGGCGCAGGGAGGGAAGGAGTGTCCAGCTCTGGGTGCTCCAAAGAAGGCAGGGAACGGAGATCTGTTTCCCTTCCAGATTGTTCAGGGTATTTTCTTAAAGCTTGAATGGAGGAGTGCTTTGAGGTGAGAAGCTTGGTGGGTTCCTTTCAGGGCCCCTGCAATAAAATCCTCCAGGGGGTTCCAGACGACACATAATTTTATTTATTTATTTATTTATTTATTTATTTATTTATTTATTTATTTATTTACCGCCCCATCTTCCGAGATGGTGTACAATAAAAAGAAAAGAAACCACAGCAAGCAAGCATAAAATCAGAGGCATCAGTAAAAATAGGAGGGTACAGTACCCTCCACACAGAATGGCATGGGTGGCAACAAGAGAGAGAGAGAGAGAGAAAAAATAAAATTAAATTAAATTAAACAAAATTAAACAAAAAGGTCACCATATGCCTCCTTGAACAGATGGGTTTTCAAGGCTCCCCCCCCCTTTCTTTTAGTTTTTGAACTCTTTTAATGTCTCCCAACTCTTTTCCCGCACACCTATATTCTTTTTTTCCTTCCCCAGATGTCCAAGGTACTTGTGTTGGCCATAAACCCATGTCAAAATCCGTTTGGTGGTGGTGGGTCAGATTCCGGAAGCTAAGCAGGGTCGGCCCTGGTTAGTACTTGGATGGGTGACCACCAGGGAACACCAGGTGCTGTCGGCGCCTGGAGTAGGAACTGGCAAGCCACTCCAGTACTCCTGCCAAGAAAACTCCATGGACATGGGGTCACGAAGAGTCGGTCACGACTGTAACGACACAACACACACACACACACACACACACACACACACACACACACACACACACAAGTGTAAATAAAAATAATAAATAATAATGCTTGTATTAGGCCCATCAAATGGCATTAATCTTGTCCCTCAAGATGTAAGATTTCCAGATGAAGTATTTAGTGTCCTCAAGAGCTTCCACGCTTTTATAACTCAGTGGTTTGGGCATCTGGCTGCGGTGCCAGAGGCTGGGAGTTCAATTCCCCGCTGCAGTCGATGCGGTCTTGGACAAGACGCAGAGTCCCGGGGACCCCTCAGAAAAAGGGAATGAGAAACCATTCTCCGAGTATCCGCTCCCTGGAAATCTCGGAAAAGGGTTGCCATAAGTCAGAGAACTGACTTGACGGCCCATGATAATTACTGTCAATAAAGGTATATAGAGCCAGTGTGGCTTAGACCTGTGGTTCCCAACCTGCGTCCCCAGCTGTTCTTGGACTAAACTTTGCAGAAGCTGCCACCACTAACTCTGCTGGCCAGGGTTTCTGGGAGTTTTAGTCCAAGGACACATGAGGACCGGGAAGACAAAAGGTTGGACTAGGATTAGAGAGAGGCCTATTGTGGTTGTTATTAATGGGGCACCCACCTCACACCACTCCACACCACCCCCAGCATAAATTACTTCCACTACGAAAAGTGGAACATTGGTGAAACCTTTTAAAATATGTGTTTAGTTTTGTTTTTTTTAAGAAAAGGTCCCTCAGGGTCTGTGAAGATTCTCAGTCATCCGGGTGAGTTTATCTGGAAGTTGAGTCATGGCAACTAGACTCTTTTCTTGAACGAGTCAAACGTTTCGTTGCTCATCCAAACAGATTGACAGAGCTGTCAAGTGAAACGTTTCAGTCTCTCAAGAAAAGAAGTCCAGTTTGCCATGACTCAACTTCTAGATTCCCTCAGGGTCAGAATTTGCTTTTTTCTTTTTTTCCGAGGAATGATATCAAAGATTTTAAACTTCTAGATTGGGGGGGGGGGCAATGTGCAGAATTCCAGATGTTGTGTGCCGCTCACACCAGCTGTTGCCAGAGTAAGGCAGAATAAGGTGCTGCTATTCAGCTGCCTTTGGAGGGCCAGAACAGCTCTTCCTGTTTCAAAAAGACTTCATTGGATGCAAATCAACTGACAGGTTTTAGAGTTAAGTTGATTTCCACTTGTTGCTATCCAGTTGTTATGAACCCCTCCCCCTCCTCCACACCTGCCAAAATAAATAGATAAATAAATACATTTCAGGTCCTAATGGAGAAAGTTGGCATAGAACCTGAAAGTTGGAAGGCAGCTTCTCCACTAGCAGAACCATCATCAGGAAGTGTTTTTACCAAGAAAGATTCCCCTTTCTTGTAATTTGAACCTGAAGACAAGTTTGGTTCCTTCCTTCCTTCCTTCCTTCCTTCCTTCCTTCCTTCCTTCTTATCTGACATATTCTTCAAATACAGAATCTGAAGGTGGTTACAATGTGGTCTTTTCAGCAAAATGCTGAATGCAGCAACTGGTAAATTCTCTTGTTCATCAAGAATAAATAAACATGAGACCCTGAATAGATTTCAACTCTTTGCTGAATCTTGTGTAGCCAGCATAATTCAATTGTAAACCGCCCAGAGAGTGCTTGAGGTGCTATGGGGCGGTGTATAAGCAGAGCACTTTGCTTTTTTTTTCTGTTCCTTTGAGTGCCAAAGGGGGGGGGAAGCAGCAATGAGACAAATGTAGAAATAAAATTTAATTATTAAATAGATCCTAGGTAGGACCACTTCACTTCAGTCTCTGCAGTCTCTAGGATAAAGAGCAATACAGCTCTTCGAACCTACTTCTAAGAGCTGTTGGATATATGACCTGTTTTTTGCATGATTAATCAAAAAGTCCTCTTGTAGTTCTTGGAGATAAGCCACTTTATCGCTGGGGGATACATAGGGCAGGTAATAAACAAACATATTATAAGGCAACTCCTTATATTAGTGTTTCTTACAAGGAACTATGATGGTTTGTGTTGACTTTAAAAAGCAAACACCTGAGTGCTTGAAGTCACTGGGCTATGGTGCAAAACCCACCATCCTCCCATGATTCAACCCCTGCAAGACAGCTCAAGGCAGCCACATCTGATGCCATGTGAAACAGATGTTATTCCAACTCTACATTTAGAGGTTATGCCTCGTATATTAGAATAATAATTGGGAAGGTCCATTTAGACCAGGAAAGGGAGGGAGTTCTCCTCCACCAGGTTACAACCTGAATACAACATATAATTGCACCTTTCTTGTGGACACAGGTCCTTTTCACACGACCCCTAAGATCCGCTGGCCACTTAAATTCGGACCAGAGATCTTAGGGGTTTGTCGCCGTTCCTGCGTTCCCACCCCCTCCGCACTCCTGGCTGCTGGCTGCGTGAGGGGAGGGAGAAAAAAAGGAAGAAAAGAATGCCGCTCACCTCCGTTCTGCCTTCTCGCTTTGCTCCCAGCACTGCATTCAGATCTCTTAAAGGGGTGGGGGGCAAAAAAATAACAAACAGAAGCAAGGAGAGCCTGGCAGTCACTACTGTTATATCCGCATCAGGAATTTTCACCCTCCGAGAGCAGGTACATGAAAAGTGCAGTGGGACGTGCTTAGGTGGGCGTGGTCGCACTTAATTATCTGTAAACTCTGGAGCTGGTGGGGAAATAATTTTAAGCTCCAGAGCTGGGAGCCATTTGCCGCGGAGTTTAGGGGTCGTGTGAAAAGGCCCACACACACATCCGAGCTTCACACTCATGGGGGCAAAGCAGGGTATGGATCCAGCCCTGGGGATTGCCTCTATTTGTAAGTGTTCGGAAACTTCAGCAGGTCCAAATCGCAGCTGCCAGATTCTTAGCTCGGGCTGTTCCCAAGGGTCACATAACTCCAGCTGTTACAGCAGCTCCATTGGCTGTGCAGATCCATTTCTGGGTACAATTTATAAGGCTGGCTCTAACTTATAAAGCCCTACACGGCTTGGATCCAAACTATTTCAAGGAGTTTTTGTCTCCCTGTATGGGTCTACCGAGGTGGTAAGATCATCAGGAGAGGTCTTCTTCTCAGTCCCGCCACCTCCAGGGGTGCGTTTGGTGGGCACAACAGAGCGGGCATTCTCGACTGGTACCCAGTCTCTGGAACTCCCTCCCACTGGAAGCCCACCTGGCCCCCTCTTCGCTTTTTGCCTTACTGCTTTGAATGTGCTTTTTGGCATGGCTTTGGTCTGCTGTTTGTTTCAGTTGGGGGGCATGCTGGTTCTTTTAAAATATTTGTGTATCCTCGCTGTTTTTTAGGGTTTTGTATTGTGTTTTAAATGCCGTCAGTTGCCTTGGGTCCTCCTTAGAGAGAAAAGCAGGGTACAGATATTATAAACAAACACATTTATGTAATTAATGCATTTTTCTGCCCCTTGGAGTGAGCATGGCCTGGTCAGCAGCCTCAGCATTGCTGTCGCTTGGAAGGAACAGCGGTTGCGGGTCTATTGTTTGCTCTTGGTGGCTTTTTGGGAAAGGGTGGGTGTTGTTTTGTTGCCTTCCTTATTATGGTTGGAAGGGTTGCCATCCTTTTCTTCCCCATAAATGATATGTTGGATGGCCACGTGCAAAAAAAAAAAAGCTGATGTATTTTGTCTGCAAAGGAAGGCATGTGTTTCCCCTTCCCCATGTACTCTAGTGGAGAGAGAGAGAGAGAGAGAGAGAGAGAGAGAGAGAGAGAGAGAGAGAGAGAGAGAGAGAGAGATGGAACAGGGCTCAGAAGCCATGTTTAGAGGAAACAGATCGCATTATATCTATTATGAATCCAGGCTTTAATAGACAGCGGCGATACTGCGCCAAGGAACAGCATGAGTTTCTCTTAAAACACCTGGGAATTAATTACTTTTTAAACAATGACTCCTGCAGCTGCCTAGATGCCCTAAGCACATCCAATCTCGCCTGATTTTGGAAGCTAAGCAGGGTCGGCCCTGGTTAGTACTTGGATGGGCAACCACCAGGGAATACCAGGGGCTGTAGGCGCCTGGAGTAGGAACTGGCAAACCACTCAAGTATTCCGGCCAAGAAAACTCCATGGACATGGGGTCACGAAGAGTCGGTCACGACTGTAATGACACACACAACACACACACACACACACACCTGCAGCTCTGATCTCACGCCCACCCTGTCTCCTGTGTAAAAAGGTAAAAGTAAAGCGCCTCCCCCCTGCACATGCGTGCTAGTCATGTCCAACACTAGGGGCGGTGCTCATCTTTGTATTCAAGCCGAAGAGCCAGTGTTGTGCTAGTCCTTGGCCACGTGACCAGCATGGCTGCAAGGAAACACTGTATTACCTTCCCACTTTTTTTACATTGGTACCTATTTATCTCCTTGCATGTAGGTGCTTTCGAACTGCTAGGTTGGCAGGAGCTGGGGTGATCAGCAGGAGCTCACTCTGCCGCGTGGCACCCGGGATTCGAACCGCCAAGCTGCTGGCTGCGGTTTTCAGAAGCCTTAGTCCACCGAGTCACCACGCTCCTGTGTATATGTCCTTAAAAACGTTATTGCCACAATAAGCAGCCCCCTGAGCAACTTGCCTGAGGTGGTCAGCCTTGCATAGAGTAAATCCCATCCTCACTATTATTAGGACTTAAGAGTTTATTTAACATAAGAACATGGGCCAAAGGGCCTTCTAGTCCACCAGATGCCTCCGGGAGCACACGAGACCACCAGATCCCTGTCTCCTGATGCCGCTCCCCTGCGCCTGGCCGTCGGAGGTACCCTCCTTTTAAGCCTGCAGATAACACATATCCCCATCACGGCTTCTTGTCACCTTTGCTGGACTTCCCACTGACTTCCGCTCCTGCCCTGACATTATTACACCCTTCCTCCCAAAAGGCGTTGGATTTATTCTGAAAATGTTAGAAAGCCTTTGGTCAGAAGGGGAATCTCTCCTTTCATTTCTCAAAGCAGAATAAAGTTTTGGTGACGATGACCCCCCCCCCCCCCCGATTCTTACCAACCCCGCTCCTCATGTTCAGAACTGGTTTTGCCAAGGGTCGTTTGGCCTCTCCGGCCTGTCCTTGATGATTTCTCTCTTGCCTGACCCATGTCTCATACAACATCCATCTCTCTCTCTCTCTCTCTCTCTCTCTCTCTCTCTCTCTCTCTCTCTCTCTCAATATCTGGAAGTGGTTCTACTGCTTGGGCCCATCTAATCCTCAAATGCCACTCCCCGAGCAACAGGTGGGTTGGTTGTGTATAGAAGGGTGGGTTAAAATAAATATAAGATTTGTAGTTGGTTCTCCCTCTTCTGACCACACCCTCTGCTTCGCAGGCATCAGCCAACACTGCTTAAATTCCAATCCCAATGATCTGAAACAGTCAAAGATTAGGCAAATGGGTCCACCTTTTCGTTCTTCTCCTGTTTCCCACCCTTGGGCAGGGTCTGGAGGTAATCGGGCAGAGATGCCTATAGGTGGTCAATTTCTGGCTGCGGGAGGGTGTTAGATTGCCTTTGTGGTCCGTTCCAACCCTACTTTATTATGATATAGGAAGATTCTAAGGGTGTGAGTTCCTGACAAATAGAGGTTCTGCCCCCTCTTTGGTTGAGTGTCTCCTATACTTGACAACAACAACACACACGCATGCATGCATGCATGCACATGGGGAGAGAGAGAGAGAGAGAGAGAGACCCCTAGCCCATTTTAAACACTTTTAAACACTTTTAAAACATTTAAAAACACACATTTTGTTTGTCACAAAGGGCACGTCTTTTCTCTAATAAGGACTAAAGCTTCCATGGTTTGTACAGAGAGCTGAAAGGTCTCGGCAGATCTGACTTCTGTCATCTTGTAGGGCAACCCAATGCGGTAGGAATGCTCTGCATTGCCACTCACGTATAGCAGAGGGAAGGGGGAGGTTTTAAGACCCCCCCCCCCGCTTGCAGGCCAACGGAAGACACAAGGCTTGAACCCTTGGACCCCCTTGGCTCACAGCCTCGACCTTTTGCTCAGCAAACATCACGGGTAGATTTTCTTCCTTCTGTATTAGTCTCACTGGGCAAACAACTTCCTTCGCTAAATGCATTTCTGAGCTAACCCGTTGCATTATGTTATTAGCATTAGGCTTGCAACGTCATCTTGGCTCCACATAGGTCTGTAGAGCCGCTTCTCGGTGCCAGGAAGCTAGGAAACATGACAAACAGCATTTGCTGCTGCTGCTGCTGCGGGGTGATCCCCTTTACCTACCTACCATTTCCCCTGTTCCAATCCACAACACAATGAGCTGCTGTTTCAAGGCAGCACATCCAAAAACAACAACAACAGAGCCCAGGGTCCAGAGGAAAGTTTGATGAACTACCCCCCCCCCTCGTGTGTGTGTGTGTGTGTGTGTGTGTGTGTGTGTGTGTGTGTGTGTGTGTGTGTGTGTGTGTTGAGGGCCAGTCCTTTCCCCAACTAGCAATTAACAGGGGTTTTGTTTTGTTTTGTTTAAACCAGGCCTGCCCAACAGGTAGACCGCGGGCTACTGGTAGCCCGTGAAGGGTTCAAAAGTAGCCCGCTGGCCACCAATAAAAAAGTGAGGGGATAAGTTCTCCACCCCTCCCTCCCCCATCCCAAGGACCCCCACTGCCCCAGCAAAGTTCTGGGTCTGCCAGCCCACTGTCTCAGCTGAGCGGGGCAGTTCAAGGGCCATGGCACATTGAAATCTGTTCCCTCCAGAACAGATTAATTAGTTTTCAATGCATTCCTATGGGAAACTACTGCTCTTCTTACAAAAGTTTTTACTTATGAGCATATGCTCGGAACGGATAAAATTCATAAGTAGAGGTTTTAGTGTAGTAGCCCTCAGGCACTTTGGGCCAGAAAAAGTAGACCTTGGCCTGTTCAAAGTTGAACAGCCCTGGTTTAAACAAAGGAGAGAAAAGAAAAGAGGGGTTACTCCGAGGCGTGCCGGATTCCTGGGACCGTCTTTGCATCTTTTGGTGGGGGTGGGCAAAAGGGATGCAACAGTTGTTAGAGACGCTCGCTTTCCACTTTTCAAGCCCCCCCCCAGGTCTTAGGAAACCTTTTTTTTGGCCTTGGAGTCAGAAAACTCAGCTGCAGGATCTCCGAAACCAGGTCGGCGTATTCTGCACATGTTCCACCAGGCCCTCAGGGGGGTTCCTTGGCTTCTCTCACGCTTTCTTCTCTTCTCTCTTCCTTATTTTGAGTTGTACAAAAGGCTTTTTGCGCTCGCTCTCTCCCTCTCTCTCTCTGGCTCTGTTGAAAGATCTCTCATTGCACATATCACAGTTCTCCCTTGACAATCAGTCATCCCATATCACCCTCATTCCTCGCGGTTGGCTATTTGTGGGGACCTTGTTTAAACTAGTCTTTTTGTCCTTTTCCAAGTTCCGAGTTCGGAAGATGGCACAGTATAGAAATGCTACAAATAAATAAATAATAAATAAATAGGACAGAAAGGCAAATGGGGTCGATTCTTGTCTCTGGTCCGGAGTACCGAGTGCTGACAAGCTGACTGGGGTGGGGGGCACAGAAAGCAGAGAGGATGGTGTAGTGGTTGTGCAATGTGGAAACTCGCCCCCCCCCCGGCACAGCCTGTGTAGTGCTTTGTTTTGTTTTCGAAGGATTTTCAGGCAAATTCTCAAAATTGTGGCAGATCCTCCAAAGACGGGGGGGGGGGGTTGAGTCGCTCTGCGCAGATAATTCATCCCTTCCCGTCTCAGCCATTTGAGACTATTAAGGTACCCCTTGTTCTGTAGGAAGCTACCTCATGCCCTGAGCCACAAGCCTGATCCATCTTATAAGAAAAGCCCTGCTGGATCAGGCCAAAGGCCCATCTAGTCCACCTTCCTGTATCTCACAGTGGCCCCACCAGATGCGTTTGGGTGCGCACGAGACTAGATCTCTGTCTCCTGATACCACTCCCCTGCATCTGGTCCTCGAAGGACCCCAGTTTTAAGCCTGGAGATGACACATCTCCATCATGGTTTGTCACCTGTGATGGACTTTTCCTCCAGGAACCTGCCCAATCCCCTTTTGAAGGCATCCAGGCCGGAGGCCATCACCACGTCCTGTGGCAGGGAGTTCCACAGACTAACAACGCACTGGGTGAAAAAATATTTTCTTTTGTCTGTTCTTACTCTCTCAGCCCTCAACTTGAGTGTATGTCTCCTAGTTCTGGTATTTTGTGAGAGGGAGAAGAGCGTTCCTCTATCCACTTGACTCATGCCCTGCATTATTTTGTACGTCTCAATCATATCCCCCCTCAGGCACCTTTTTTTCCAGACTAAAGAGCCCCAAATGTTTTAGCCTTTCGTCATAAGGGAGGTGCCTCAGCCCAGTAATCATTTTAGTCGCTCTCTTCTGCACCTTTTCCAGTTCCACTTTCATCCCATTTTGTCAACTCCCACTGAAGGCAGGAGGTTTCCTCCCAAATTAAATCATTTGTTTAATGTGTAGCCTACCTTTCTCCCAGCACAATGACTTAACTTCTAAACGCAGCTGTTGAGGTTTGGACCGGGGAATCTGAGTGCGCAAGGCAGGGGATTTCTGTAAAGCTACACCCGCATCCCCGGTTTCAGCCCTCGTGGTTCCTGGCAGTCTTTTCCTCCAAGTAAACAACAGGCCCAAACTGGCTTCTGAAATTAGAATGAGCTAGCCAGCAGCTCAGTTATAAGGGACAGCAGTTCTGCTGCTACACGTCTGAAGAAGTGGACGTGACCACGAAACGTCACAACAAAATACGAAAGTTATAGCCTTTACGGCGCCACATGTTTTGTGTCTTTCATTTCATTTCATTTCGTTTTTTCTTTGATTTTTGCCTGCACTTCTTGAAAGGACTAACCCAGCTACCCTCTCTGAAACGGATTAGTTTATATTTATTTATTTATATATTTCGATACCACCCGTCTCCCCAGAGGAACTCCGGGCGGTTAACAATGGCAATAAACGAGAAACAGATGTAAACGCACAGTACAACAAACAACAAGGGGAAATAAAATAAGATTTTGAAAAATCGACAAAGGGGTCGCCAAGATCATCGGCAAGAAGTTCGTATGGGCTTCGGCAGCAGGCTTCTTCTCCAGCTTGGCAAGCCCAATCTCTGTCCCTAAACAGTCCTTTGCTGCTGCCTGCAGGCTAATATTAGCTTCTCCTTATAAGGTTGTCAGGCATGATTAGGCAAACAGTACAATGCTAGCTGTTCCCTCTGATGTCTGCATAGAGGAGCCTCCGCAAACAAAGGCAGGGTCTCCTAAGTGCTGGGAACACATGCTGGGAGGAGGTTACTATCTCAGCAGCAGGGCGAGGTGAGGTGAGGGCTAGGACAACACCAGCCAGGAATCTGGTCACATCCCAGATGTTTATTTGGGACCAGTGCCTGCACAATCTCAACACAAAAGCATTTCTCTTGTGGGTGTAGAGATGATGTCTAGGTCTGGAGCAGTGGTTCTCAACCTGTGGGTCCCCAGAAGTTCCTGGACTGCAGCTCCCAGAAGCCTCCACCGCTTGCTGTGCCGGAAGGGATCCCTGGGAATTGCAGTCCAGGAACATCTGGGGAACCACAGATTGAGAACCACTGGTCTAGACTGCAGTCCACTCTGCAGCTGTCTATACGCTAGGCCAGTGGTGGCGAACCTTCGGCAGTCCAGATGTTTTGGACCACAACTCCCAGAGTCCTTTGTCATTGGCAATCTCGGCTCGGAATTCTGGGAGATGTGGTCCAAAGCATCTGGAGTGCTGAAGGTTCGCCACCTCTGCGCTAGGCTGTGCTCCCTGCACCTACAGTATAAAGGTAAAGGTTCCCCCCACACTTGTGTCTGCAAAGCACCCCGAGCTCTTTATTTTCTGCTTTTGTTTTGTTTTGTGTCTCTCTAGTCTAATGGGAAGGCTTGCGCAATCTAACACGGCAGACACTTCGGAAATGACAGCTGTAAAAAGGGCCTAGATATTGTTTAAACCTGCGTCCGGAATGTGGTTCAAGAAGAGATAATTGAGGACCCTGCGGAAGGCTGTTCAACTGGTTTCATAACCTGTCCAAGAGTCCAATCTGTGCATGTCCTCTGCCCCCCTTTTTTTGAAGGACTGGGAAGTGAAACCCAATCCTCCCCTTCAGATGCAGCTTTACAACCCCACCCCTGCCCCCTCCTGCCTCACCAAAGACAGAAGTGCCAGGCAATTCATCTTGTCAAGAACTTTAGTTGTAAAATTTATCTCAGGGCTGGGGAGACCCATCTTGCCACCTTACTTTACCTCTAAGGTTAATCTCCTGACAAAGTTCATCTTCCGGTACTTGCCTCGGAAAAGTGGAATTTGTCCACAAAAGCTCACAATGAAATTTTAATTAATTTTTAAAAAAATCAGCAAACTGTAAAGGTATCACCTATCACCTAGTCCTGTATTTGGAGATAATAAGCACACTGTCTCATCCCTTTAGGCCAGTGATGGCGAACCTTTTAGAGACCGAGGGCCCAAACTGCAATTCAAAACGAATTAATTTTTTGCAAAGTGCCAATACAGCAGTTTAACCTGAATGTAGGTGGCTGTGAAGGGGCCAATCTCGGGTGCCCACAGAAAGAGCTCCGAGTGCCATCTTTGGCACCCATGCCATAGATTCACCATTGGCAACACTGCCTTAGGCTGTCTTGTATAGGAGGAAAATAGGATTTTTCTTTTAATATTCATCAGCAGCTTGGCTCCAGTTAAAGTAGACCCATTAAAGAGCTAAGGTTTAACTCTCTCTCTCTCTCTCTCTCTCTCTCTCTCTCTCTCTCTCTCTCTCTCTCTCTCTCTCTCTCTCTCTCTCTCTGTCTGTGTTTTTTTTATTCACCCATCAGCAATTCATTTCGTGGCCAGAATCCCGAAACATTGCAATTTCTCTTTCGCTGCACCATCTAGTGGATATCAAGGAAAAAAGCTGGCTTTAAATATAATCTATGAGCTTTTTGGGTTCCACCTTTTCTTTTCTCAGCCTCCGGATTTTGTGGTGTGACAGGTTTATGGTTACATGCTGCATTTTCCTAACATCAAGGTGCTTTTTTTTTGCATCTATATTTTACAGATGTTTGGCAAGCCTCATTGTAAACGTCTTTAAAATGATAAAGCGGCCCTGTGAGAAAGAACAAGGGGCCCTGAATCTAAAATCTGTGGTTGTTATTTTCAATAACCTTCTTTCAAAACAAAGCAAAGCAAAGTGTTCTGCTTGTATACAGCCCAATACCATTTTAAGTAGTCTCTGGGCGGTTTGCAGTTTTTAATTACAGTCTGCAGGCTACACATTGCCCACCCCCAGCAAGCTGGGTACTCCTTTTACCGACCTCAGAAGGATGGAAGGCTGAGTGAACTTTGAGCCGGCTACCTGGGATTGAACCCCAGGTCGTGAGCACAGTTTTAGCTGCAGTACAGGCATTTAACCGCTGCGCCATGAGGCTCCTTTTTGACACCGAATAAAACCAACACTTCTTTACCATTTCTCTTCCCCTTTGCTTTTTTGGAAAAAAAGCAACCAAATTGGGGGAAGGAAAAAAAAAACATTTTGCTGCAACATTGTTTTTTTTCCGTGACGGATCTTCCTGTTTTTCTCTTTCACTTGCCCTATCTTGGGAGAATGTTTGATATGAACCAGCATTCCGCCGCCCCCCAACTTCCTTAAATGCTGTGCGGAGAGAGAAAAAGAAAATTACTTTGTGTCATTGCTTGTCGGTCAACTTATCAGTGGCAGGTTGCCAGTTTTGCTAGTTCCTTACTCCCTTATATTTATAATTTGAACACTTTGTGCACTATTTCCTCCCTTTTTGCTCTTGTTGTTGTGAAAACTTTATTCAAATGCTTACAGGGGAAAAAAACAATAATAAGAATACTATGGAACTTTTGCAAGACTAGCAGAACTGTTTCCTCTGGAAGCTGCCACGTGGTTATGTGTCCTGCTTGGGACGGGAGAAATGAAACCTCCATTGTCAAGAGCACTTTTCTGTTGACCATAGGAGGCCATCGACCAAGGACAAACGATGACCTTCAGGCCTTTCTTGTGTATTTCTTGGAAACATCCAGCTGGTCACTGTTACAAGTAGAATGCCAGAAACAATGGATTTGTGGAAGGCCATCGGCAAAAGATTTTGGGTCTGCTGCTGGCGCTTAAGCCCAACAGCTGAGTGACGTTCCAAAGAAAGGTCTTTAAAGGGCCATTCAATTAAGGCAAATGCATCATGGTTTGAGAGAACCTCTGGGCATTTCTTCTTCTTCTTCTTCTTCTTCTTCTTCTTCTTCTTCAAGTTCCATAGAATGTTGGTGATCAGTAGCCTGAACTGGTTTCTATCAAAAGCTATTCTAAACAGAGCGGCTGTGCTCACTGCAGACCACTGGCTTACGTTCTTAAGCCAGAATGATCTTCTATGCCCTGGGCCATGCTTCCCGTCTATTTTTCCTTGAAGAATAACTTGCAGCAGATAGTATTTCTTATTGTGCACCATGTGTCCAAAATACTGCACCCCCTATTCTCCCATACCCATACCTTTCCTTTCTAACCCTCTTTCAAACATACCCAATTCCTAATTTGTTCCTTGTAATGTCTCTTACCCAGAAAATAAAATTTAAAAAAAAGAAAAAAAAGAAGGGAAAAAAAGGAATCAAACAGGAACTAGCCATAAACTTTCAGGGATCAAACAGGAATTAGCCATATTGCTCCTCGACCAAAATTAATTAAACAAGTTGGAGAGATTAAAAAAAAAACTGCAGTTTTCTTCTCTTTACAAGTATTGAGGATTTCTAACTTTTTATTCATGCGCTGTAATATGGCCACATTAATGACTCCGACTGTCCAAGGTATCTTCAGAATTCGTCTGTACTCTGTACGTCCCTATTTCGAATGCTTCCAGCTTCCTGCATAATGTGACTGTCAGGTTCCAAGTTTCAAAACCATAGAGAAGTACTGTATGCTGAATCCATAGGATCGAAGTATTCGAGTACAAAGTCTGATAGAGAAGTCCCGGTTCTTCCTTTGGAGCACTAAAATTGACTTCTGGCCTGTGAATATTACTGCTTTTTCTGCCACCATCAGCTGCTGTGCTCCGCTTTGGACCGCTAGAGGGAGCCATATTCTCTCCCATATTTTGGTCAGAAATGGGGAATAATTTCCTGTGGTGCTCTCTTCATGCTTCTACATAAATAAATAAATAAATAAATAAATAAATAAATAAATAAATAAATAAATAAATGATACAGTTAGAACTCCCTTTCCCAGGAGTCCTTCCAGAGCTCAGCTTGTTCTAAAGAGGCTGCACCCCAAGGCGTCATGGTCGAGGCTCATGCCTCCATCTTTACACACACACACACACACACACACACACACACAGAGGAGACAAGCTTGCAAGAGGGGGCCTTCCCTACTACACACACACACACACACACACACACACACACACACACACACACACACACACACACACACACACACACACACACACACACACACACAGGAGACAAGCTTGCAAGAGGGGGCCTTCCCTACTACACCCCAGGCAGCAGAGACTGTCTATTCCTCCATGCAGAGTTGTCCACAGGGGGCCAAAATGATGACACCCCCCACAAATGGGTTCTCCTTCCTTGAGGTTTGTTTTAGGACCTACCTTCTCTTTTAGTGTCCCAAAACTGTAACTCACCAAGCCTTGGGCAAGATGATTTAAAAAGAGATAGGTATGTAAATTTGAAGTGTTAGAGCCTTAAAACACAACTGAATTAAAAGTCATTGCATGGGAAACAGAGATAGCATATCTTGACCGTGCTCAGGTGTGCCTACGTACCTGCTGCGTCTCCAGCTATCCAGGTGCTCCTTTCTATGCATTGGCCAAACCAAGCTCCCCGAGTGTCCTCCTGTGGAGGGCTCTTGGTCTTTAAATGAGCTGGACACAGCTTTTCAAATAAGAACGTAAGAACAGCCTTGCTGGGACAGGCCACAGCCCATCCAGTTCAGCGTTCTGTCTCACACAGCGGCTCACCATTTGCTTCAGGGGATTTCCCAGCAGATGTCTTCCCCTTCTTATAATTCCCCACAAATGGCATTGAGGGATATCCTGCCTGTCTCTCCAACCCGGAGATTGTCCTTAGGCAATCCATCATGATAGCCACTGATACCCTTGTTCCCCATGAACATGTCCCATCCTTTCTTAAAGCTGTCAAGGCTGACAGCAGTCACCACTTCTTCTGGCAGGGACTTCCATAGACCAGTGATCCTCTGGGTGAAAAAGGACCTTCTCTTATTTGTTTGAAGACACCTTCAAAGAGATGACCATCTCCTGAATGCTCTCTAAAACTGACGATTGCCATCCATAAGAGGGCACACGGTCACTCTAAAGCAGAAGTGTCCAAACTTTGGCCTTCCGGATGTTTTGGCCCATAACTCCCAGAAATTCCAAGCCTGCATTGCCAATGACAAAGGACTGAGGGAGTTGTGGTCCAAAACATCTGGAGGGCTAAAGTTTGGACACCACTGCTCTAAAGGAAGCAACCATGACAAAGAGATACCACCAAGGCTTTGGCATTTGCAGGTTGGAGTCCCTGTTGTTCTGCTGTTGGGTAACTTTTGGAAAGACTCAATGTATTAGATTGCTGCTATTGGGAAACATTCACCTGGCCCACATTATCAAGGCAGCTCCATGGATCCCTCCTTGCCTTCATCAGCTAAACTTGATCCAGACCTTCCTGATGCGAAATGCTTCAGAACCCGTGACCAACTTTTTTTGCGGTGTGGTTTCCTTGTAAAAAAAAAAAGGGGGGGGAGAAAAGGCTGACAACACAAACCCCCTTCTGTTTATTTTTTTTCCACGCTTTTGTCCCCTCCTTCCCACAAATTGCACCATCACACCCTTTGTCAGGGGGAAATGATTTTAAGTCCCAGAGTGTGTTAACTTGGCAAGGTACTGGCAGCTCCTAATAGAAGATTCTTTTGTTTTGGGCTGCTCAAAAACCATCAGAACTGGAAGTGGAGGATAGGGGGGGGGGGTGGATCACACCCCAAACAGAAAATAAAGAAGGATGAATCTCCACGGGAAGGAAACGGATTCTCCCCCGTCTTCTGAGATAAAAGGGAGCTTTCAATGAGAGGCCTGCTTGTCACCAATTCATCTTTAAGTGCTGGCTCTTAGAAGGAGAATTGATTAATAAAATGTAACCACTTCAAATTTGTCCCAAAATTGTTGAAATGAGTGCATGGCAGGCAGGATTGAGGTGGCATTGCCAAAGTCGAGGCGGGCTGTTTGTTGGTGAATTTATACAATCTCATTTAAAACCAACAGCAATTACAGTTCAAGTCAGCCTGGAAAACAAACAGCTTAGGCAGGGTTAGACTACAACTCCCATTGGCCTTGGCTTGCATAAGCAGCGGGGCGGGATAATGAGAACGGTAGCTCCAACAGCCTTTGGAGGGTTATGCATTCTCCATATGTGCATTAGCGGCACAACTTGGAAAATCTTGTTCTTTTTATTATTGTTGTTAAGAAATAGACAATAAAACTGCGGACTTGATACTTGGGCCTTGGATGTCCCAGTTAGGCTCGCGAGCAAGGTGCAACAGACCAGCCCTTAAATTTTGGCTATTAAACAGAAATAACCACTGTGGAACGAGGCTTATAGGCAAACTTAGGAAAGCTGTATTTACTGTTTCAGCAACTTTCATTTGGTGATAGTGTAGGAAGAAAGACGCCTAAGCTCGGTGACAGAAGCCCCTTTAGAGGCAGCTTCCCTGCCCAACAATAGTGGAGAGGTTTCAGGCAGGGGATAACTTTAGAAGAGCCCCATGGTGCAGTGCAGGTAGAACTGTGCTCACGACTGGGGTTCAATCCCAGGTAGCAGGCTCCTGGTTGATTCAGCCTTCCATCCTTCCGAGGTCAGTAAAATGAGTACCAGCTTGCTTGGGGGGAGGTGGGCAATGTGTAGCCTGCATTACTGTAATTAAAACTGTAAAGCGTCCAGAGACTACTTGACATGCTATGGGGCGGTATATAAGCAGAACACTTGGCTTTTGCTTTGAAATACGAGGCATGTAACTTGATTTTATGCCCTCTGGTCTACTGTCTCCCCCCCCCCCTTACCTTCTCCTGCTCTCATCTACATGGGAGCAACTGTATCTGAGGAGGCCGTACTTGATCCCTTGCCCCTTGCTGGGAGCTCCTGAGCATGTGCAGAATGCCTTCCTTTCCACCACAGCCCAGCCAAGGGCTACAGAGGCTTTCTCACTCATCTTTGCATACAGGATTGTAAGAAGGCAAACACAGTAAACACAGAAATTCCGGCTCCCTCCCTCCCTCTCTTCTCTCTCTCTCTCTCTCTCTCTCTCTCTCTCTGTGTGTGTGTGTGTGTGTGAGTGAGTGACTGAGTGACTGAGTGTGTGCACGTGTGTGCTCCCTTTGAATTCACCAAGAAAAACTTTGAAGTTCATTCTAGGTCAACGCTTTGGGGGGGGTCACTTCTCCCCCTCCCCCTTATTTTTTTTGTTGCTGCTGCTGTGGCTTCTTTAAAAAACCATCGTGCAGGGGGAAAAGCTTGTCCAAAACGCTTTGCAAAACCCCTGCGGCCAGAAGCCGCTCAACACGTCCTACCCATTTCAGCCCATTTCAGCCGAGGGAGACCGGCCCAGCTTTGGATCCGTTTTAGCCCACTCAAGCTGAATTAACCTGTGGCGTGCTTGTGCCAAATGCAATAAGCCATTCCTCAGAGAGTGCCCTGAGCCTTTTGAGAGCTTCAGTGGCCGTGCTCATTATCGGCTGATGGTCACGGGATCTGTAGGTACCCTAGGATGAAAATCAGAACTGACACTGAACTGGAATCTCTCTCTCTCTCTCTCTCTCTCTCTCTCTCTCTCTCTCTGCTCTGCCTGCCTATCTATGTCTCTCTATCTATCTATTCTATCTATCTATCTATCTATCTATCTATCTATCTATCTATCTATCTATCTATCTATCTATCTATCTATCTATCTCCTGCTTTCCTATGCCTGCCTGCCTCCTGCCTCCTATCTATCTATCTATCTATCTATCTATCTATCTATCTATCTATCTATCTATCTATCTATCTATCTGTCTATCTGTCTGTCTGTTCCTTCTTTCCTATCTATCTGCCCTGCCTGCCTTCCTATCTATCTATCTATCTATCTATCTATCTATCTATCTATCTATCTATCTATCTATCTATCTATCTATCTATCTATCTATCTATCTATCTATCTATCTATCTATCCCAGTCCTGAGAGTGTTTCCTGTGCCTTTCCCAGCCAAAGTAGGCGCTTGCTCCTTCTAGTACCTAATGTCGTGGGCAATTATGGAATCATAGAATCATCAAGTTGGAAGGGGCCTCTAAGGCAGGCCTGTCCAAACTTCGGCCCTCCAGATGTTTTGGACCCCAACGCCCAGAATTCTAAGCTTAGCTTGCCAATGCCAAAGGACTGTGGGAGTAGTGGTCCAAAACATCTGGAGGGCTGAAGTTTGGACATGCCTGATCAGGTCCAACCCCCTGCCAGGCGGTTGCCTAAATTGCTCTTCCATGCCTCCAAGGTTGCGGTCCACAGCACACAGCACACCATTGCTAAGTAACAAAAAAAAGACCCTTTTTTGCTCATGAGCTTGAGAAAAAGGTGCCCTCCTCCATGGAGCCACTGAGACAAGAATGGCCAACTTGAGCAGCTCAAGGGCAGACAAATGGGTGGTTGGTTGGGGGGCAAATCAGCACCCCCAGCAGGGCAGATCTGGAAGTAGAGAGATATTGGGGAGAGATACGTTTTGTGAAACTGGGAGTGCCGGGATGGCCAGTTCTAAGTCTTATTATTGGAGAACCTATTTTATGTAACCTCTAGGAATAAGGAAGCCAAATTTTAAAATGCTGCTTTTGGGCAGGAGGGGAGTGTTTTAGGATGTCTTGGGCCTCTAAAAATGTCATATTTTGCTTGCAGCCTGACTGGCCAGATATTCCCTCCCGCCCTCTCCTTGTTTACTAAGTCAAGCACAGAGATGATGCAGCTGTAGAGACTGGCAGGGAAGGGGCCCTCATTTAGTCCAGCGCATGTAGTCTCAGAGGTTGAGCACACAAGGGTATGGTCTCCACCCAGTCCTATGACGCTTGGGTCTCCTGCCTCCAAATTATTTTCAAGGGGAGTGATTTGGGGCAGTGTTTAACCCTGAACCCTTCTATTCCAGTACAGGTTGGCCTGGTGAAGGTTCCCAACCCCCGAGAATGTGTATTTAGCAGAGCTTCTTCTTCTTCTTCTTCTTCTTCTTCTTCTTCTTCTTCTTCTTCTTCTTCTTCTTCTTCTTCCTTCTCTCTTCTTCTTCTTTCTTCTTCTTCTTCTTCTCTCCTCCTCCTCCTCCTCCTCCTCCTCCTCCTCTTCTTCTTCTTCTTCTTCTTCTTCTTCTTCCTCCTCTTCTTCTTCTTCTTCTTCTTCTTCTCCTCCTCTTCTCCTCTTCTTCTTCTCCTCCTCTTCCTCTCCTCTTCTTCTTTCTTCTTCTTCTTCCTCCTCCTCCTCCTCTTCCTCCTCGTTCTTCTTCTTCTCCTTCTTTCTTCTTCTTCTTCTTCTTCTTCTTCTTCCTCTTCTTCTTCTTCTTCTTCTTCTCTCTTCTTCTTCTTCTTCTTCTTCTTCTTCTTCTTCTTCTTCTTCTTCTTCTTCTTCTTCTTCTTCTTCTTCTTCTTCTTCTTCTTCTTCAGCTGCAGCTTCTGTCGCCCCCAAACTAAAAAAATCATATTTCCAAGCCTATGTCTGTATTGCATTATTAGTCAGGAAGGGGCACAAGCTGGATCTCCTGAAAGTGTCTGAAAGCCCCCGGAATCTAACTGCCCACTTGCCCCTGTGTTGTCCCACTCAGAGAGGCCGCCAGCTTAAGACGGCAGAGTTCCCAGGGGCAAATATCTTGTTCTGGAGATCTCTAACAGGCTCCTTTGCCTCCATCCCTTCGGAGCAGACCTCCAGAACAGCTTTGCTGGATCCGAACCAAACCTCCCTCTAGGGTAGCGCTGCCTTGCCGTCTCATGCCCAGAAAAAAAGGCAATGAGTCACCCGGCATCTTCCAGCCAGGTGGCTGCTCGCTGATGCTTTGCATAAGGTACATACAGCAGCCGCTGCCTACAGATCTGCTCCTACACAAGCTGTCACAAGGCCAGATTTCTACACCTTGTTTGCGGCTGTTCATTTTAACTCCAGAGTGGCCGTCCGCCCAGAATGAGACAGGCTTTGCACTCCCTCTGTTGCGTGGGCAACTGGTGACACCTGCTCAAAAGTTGCTCAGCACAGAGAGAGAGAGAGAGAGAGAGAGAGAGAGAGAGAGAGAGAGAGAGAGAGAAATATTAGTCCTAAAGAAGCACGGAAGCATTTGGGACTGAACTGTGCGCACAACCTGGGGTTCAATCCCAGGTAGCAGGCTCATGGTTGACTCAGCCTTCCATCCTTCCGAGGTCGGTAAAATGAGTACCCAGCTTGCTGGAGGAGGGGGCGATCTGTAGCCTGCATACTGCAATTAAACTGTAAACCGCCCAGAGACTACTTGAAGTGGTATGGGGCAATATATAAGCAGAACACTTTGCTTTGCTTTGCTTTTGGTTCCAGTGTTTCCCTGGCTCCCTCCCTCTTTTCCATCCCGAGAGGCATCTGTCCACCTGCCACTTGGCACCAATTTCTTATCATGCCATTCTCGACAGGAACTGCAGAAATGTGCTCCGTTAAACTCTTGTTCTCCGGCAGGTGGCTCTTTTCCATTCTAAAAAGGAGAAGAGAAAGAGGAAATAAACTTCATCCACTGCTCAAAAAGAAGACTGAGAGGGGATATGATAGCTATGTTTAAATATTTGAAAGGATGTCCTATTGAAGAGGGAACAGGTTTGTTTTCCATGGCTTCAGAGACTAGGACGCGGGGCAATGGTTTCAAACGCCAGGAAAAAAAGATTCCTTTTGAACATTAGGAAGAACTTCATGACAGTCAGAGCTGTTTGGCAGTGGAATATGCTGCCACAAAGGGTGGTGGAGTCTCCTTCTTTGGAGGTTTTTAAGCAGAGGCTGGAGGGCCATCTGTCGGAAATATTGTGATGGGGTTCCTGCATGGCAGGGGGTTGGACTGGATGACCTTTGAGGTCTCTTCCAACTCTATGATTCTATGATTCTAAGACATGGACGTCTGCAGTTCAAGTTCTTCTGAATGACCTCTCCCGCCCATTCACCAACCAGCCCAGATCTTTCACTTCACACCCATGTTGTTCCGGATCATGAAGCAAATGGCAGAGCTGTTTGCTTAACAAGGGGGTTCCGCCCCAAATCTCCCAAGCAGGAATGATTCTGGTGGCTATGGTAGAAAGCATGACTTTCCAGCTCTGGGAATTCATTGAATTGCTCATTTAAACACACACACACACACCCTTATCCTTCACTGAGATGAACATTTAAGTCTCCTCTTCTTCACTCAATCATCACAACCGCCTTCCGATCTTCACAACAGCTTTCCGGGGTGGGCAAAGCAGAGAGAGAAGTGCTGTCCAAATGAACTTCTCACCGCAAGGGTCCCTTCAGGGGAGCTTAATTTTTCAAGGGCCAACCTGAAACCTTTGCACTACCTTGAAAATCCACATCTGTTAGCACGATAGCCTTGCATTCGCATGATGACATCCCTAGCAAAGGGCCAAATACGTAAGGCTAGGGTTCACACAGGGAGACCAGGTCCTCCAAATCAGGGCATTCTGCTTCTATCCAGCCACTTTCTTCTAAGCAGCAAACAAACAGCTGCTGGTGGTTACCTGGAACTTAAGAGCTAAACCACTTCTGAGCCATTAAGGTGCCATTAAGATTCTGTCAACACCAGTGCCTCTATCACAACTGCATGTAAAAAGCGCATTTTTTATTTTTTAAATTTGCATCTGGAGTACTGGTCCCCACTGTGATGCGCTTCAAAAAAAAAATACATGCCTCTTCCACGCCTCCTGAAGTGCGACCCACCACATTTTCCTGATCCTTGCCCCTGCGGTTGCAATTGTTTGTTCCACATATTTGGAAAATTTAAGTGCACATCAAATGTAAGTGGGGGCGTTGTTAGTGCGCGTTTTTTGTTATTCGGCTCAATTTATTGATATTTTCTTAAATTGATTTGCTCTTTACAATAAAAAGTGGATTACTGCTACAGGAAAAAAAACCACACAAAATGTTTGTCACATCCTTCAGCAGTAAAACTAGAAACCTGGCATGTTGGTAATCAAAGCATATTAATAAAAACATATATAAATAAGCTGTTATATATAGCTCTCTCTGTCTCTCTCTGTGTGTGTGTGTGTGTGTGTGTGTGTGTGTGTGTAGTGATGGAGAAAACAGCTTTTCAAATCAGCAATTTGATGCGCTTTCGTCCCATGGGTGTGTGTGAATAGAGCATTAAAAATGCTACTGTGGGGATGGAAAGTGCGCATCAAATGTCACATGACCAGTCTTGGAGAAATAGTACACATCAAATCAACATGCGCATTTAGTGTGTGTGTGATAGAGGCCTTTCGGGAAGGAAGCTTCAGCCCTGACCCATGCATGAAACACATGCACTGGTAGCCCAGAATCACTTGCTCTGTTTTTTTTTTAAATTTCTAAATTGCTTTTTCTTTCCTTTTTTTTTAAAAAAAACAGAGCCACGATCCACCCTTCCATGGGAGAGGAAAAAGCAAGACTTGGACGGCATTGAACCACGTTTGGGATCTTGCCTCCTGATCAAGGCATCAGTGCTAGAGATCATTCCTCCCCCAAGGAGACTTCGCCGGCGGAGCTGCGTCGATCATGTTTTGCAGTGGAGCGGAGCTGTCAGTCCATGAGAATCTGGGCGAGCAGTACCCTTCTCTTCCATGCCAGCTGTCGTGCCGGTTGGAGCAGCCACTCAGTTCACAGTCCCCAATTGAGAGGTCATCGCTATCTCAGGTATGCCATTTTCCTAACCTGTCATGCGCACCCAAGCGTTTTGAACTTGCTAGGATCTAGCAAACGGTGGGTGACTGGCTTTAAGGGACTTCAAAAACCACTGGTGTCGGTTAGAGTAGTTTGATGCATCTGGGTTGAGGGTTCCGATGGGGTTGCAAGGCTGCCCATGTGGTTGGCAGAGAAGCACCCATTCCTCATGGCACAGGGGTTCAAATGATGTCCTACAGCCACAACTGTGCTCACGAACTGGGGTTCAGATCCAGGCAGCCGACTCGAGGTTCACTCAGCCTTCCGCCCTTCCAATGATGAGTAAAATGAGCACACAGCTTGCTGAGGTGGGGGGGGGCAATGTGTTAGAGGGTGCTTTAAGCGTAATGGGTGGTATCTTAGGGCACTTTTACACGACCCCTAAAATCCGAGGCAAAGGGCTCCCAGATCTGGAGCTTAAAAATGTTTTCCCACCAGCTCCGGACTTTAAAAAAAAATTAAGTACAACTACGCCTACCTAAGCGCATCCCAGTGCACTTTTCAAGTACCTGGCCTCCAGGAGGTAACAAAATCTTCCGATGCGGATTGTAAAGCTGTGAATGCCAGGCTCCCTCGCCTTCTGTTTGTCTTTTTGTCCCCGTCGCCCCTTTAAGAGACAGGAATCCCTACAGGGCTGCTCCGGGCTGCTTGGACAGAGGTGAGCCTGCATTTTTTTCCTCCCTTTTTTTCTCCCTCTCCTCACAGACAGGAACAATGGAGTGCAGAAGGGTGGGAACACAGGAAGAGGGACAAACCCCCATGATCTCTGGTCCGAATTTACATTGCCACCGGATTTTAGAGGTCGTGTAAAAGTGCCCTGAGCTGCATGCTTTGCTTTGCTTTTTCTCTTCTTTATAACATCAGGCAAGCTGGGGTCACAAACCTCCTCGGGGATGTTGTAATCAGAGGGAGCTGCCCTTATCCCAAGCCCAACCCTGAGCCCAGAACCATCAACTCTGGCTGGCATCCATGGGTGTCAGGATTCTTGACCTGGAGATGCTCCTGCCAGGCCCTGCCCTTCCATTTTCTTCTGCACTTTGGATCTCGGAAGGCACACTCCATGTTCTTATTGATGAAATAGGGGCCCTTCTCCAAAACTCGGACGTGGGCTTTTAAAGAGGGGTCTTTCTGCCAGAACCGTGGCTCCTCTCAGCCTTTTCTATCTGAGGTCCCACCTAAGACCGCTACTCCGCATCCCTTATCAGCCGCATTTTTTTTGAGGTGTCTTTTCCCCCTCCTGCGACCACGTGGTACATTTCTGCAGGTCCCACATCAGCTGGGTTTTTTCCGTGGTTCCTTCGGTTCCCACGTACATAAGTCGATTTATAGCTTCCTCCTTGGCTATTGAGATGTTATTTTTAAAAAAATTATCTTGTGTTTGCATGATGGCATATCCACACAAATTTTTTTACATTCATTTTCTGTACGCTAATTCTTTTTGTTCCCAAGGGTCACCCAGGTAGTAGGAAGTACGTTTCAACACGTAGAAGCATCTTCTTCTTTCCATTTATCATTTACAATAAGTTTTGATGGTGCTTCGTGGCACAGTGGTTAAATGCCTGCACTGCAGCTAAAACTGTGCTCACGACCTGGGGTTCAATCCCAGGTAGCAGGCTCAAGGTTCACTCAGCCTTCCATCCTTCCAAGGTTGGTAAAATCAGTACCCAGCTTGCTGGCGAGGCAATGTGTAGCCCGCATACTGTAATTAAGAACTGTAAACTGCCCAGAGACTACGTGAAGTGGTATGGGGCAGTATATAAGCAGAACACTTTTGCTTTTTGCTTTAAAAGGGCAACTTTATTACTGGAAGCAAACACTCTTGCTAGTTGAAAGTGGCGACGAGACCGGTTCATTTAAAATCTAAGGATGGTGGTTTCAAAAGACTGTGGTAGAATGCCCCTGTATAGGGAGGCTCCATTAGTATTTATTTATTTATTATTTATTTATTTATAAACTTATATCCCGCCCATCTTCCCGGCGGGAACTCTGGGCGGCTAACAATGTTAAAAAACATATAAAATAAGAGAGAGAGAAAAACCTCCGAACAGAAAACAGCGGAGGGTAAGATGGCGGGAGTGGAGAGAGTGAAGGAAGTAAGAAGTAAATTTATATTTATTTATAATTATACTTATTAACCACCCGATTTTTCCCTGCAGGAACTCTGGGCTTTTATCTTCATGGTCTTTATCTAGGTCTCTTATCTTCATGATTCTGCCGCCTCCCTCTAAAGCAGTTTGTATCTGAATGGGGTGACTTCTGTTGCACCTCCTGGTGGTGTCCCTCATTCCTTGCTCCTTATTCTTCCCTTGCTAGGACATAAAATGTCTTACAGTACTTGTATAGCTTTAAGGGCAAGAGAACAGCCTAGCGTGGGTCCCTCCCTCCCCCACACCATTCCTTCTTTTCCTGGCAGGCTACAATGATGGCACTGAAGCTCAATAAAGAGATTGAGGCCTTTCTTTTCTTTTTGTTCCCAGAGCTTACAAATGCCTTCTCTCTCTCTCTCTCTCTCTCTCTCTCTCTCTCTCTCTCTCTCTCTCTCTCTCTCTCTCTCTCTCTCTCTCCATCCATGCTCAAAAAGTCTCAGTGGCTCCGCGTGCACATCTCTTTTTGTAGTCCTGGAAGCTGCAGCCAGAGATGTGGCTGATTAATGGGGGGAAGCTCTGTTTTTCCGTCTCTCCGTCAGCTGCTCCGTCTCCTGGCTGCGCTTTGCTCTCCTACCCGCCATGTGCCTGTCCTGTCCCAGGATTCCCCCACTCCAGACCTCCCCGATCCCACCTTCAAAAAGAGATGGGGTTGTTCTCTGCTTTCCCATCCTTCCTGCTCCCAGGACCTATTATGAGCTCCTCTGCTCCTCAAATGCGCACAGATTATGCACAAGTCATAAAACCATGGACCAGACGCAGGGGAGTGGTATCCTGAGACAGAGATCTAGTCTCGTGTGCTCCCAAACACATCTGGTGGGGCCACTGTGAGATCCAGGAAGCTGGACTAGATGGGCCCTTGGCCTGATCCAGCAAGGCGCTTCTTATTTTCTTATGTTCATGCAAACACGGCAAAGCAGGCGACAGCGTTGGGGCCAGGCGTCTAGTTTTATGGCAAAGCTAGAAAGCAGACGAATGACTTTTCTGTTTGCTTTTGTTTGTTGAGTGGCCTGGATGCGGGTGGGGTATACTTTCACCAATTCCCTACGACAGGCATGTCCAAACTCCGGCCTTCCTGATGTTTTGGACTACAACTCCCAGAATTCCAAGCCTGTATTTCCAATGGCAAAGGACGGTGGGAGTTGTGGAGGGCTGAAGTTTGGACATGCCTGCCCTACGAGAAAGGCAGTTCATACCCCCCCCCCCTGTCCTTGCAATAGATGTGGCCTCTGCCTGACCACTTAAAAATGGGAGGAAAGACACGTGGGGCTTTCATTATTGTCACAGGTGGACTGGTCCTAGATAGGGAGGTTCGGTTAACAGCTAAGGAGGGGGTGGGGCCTTCTCTCATCAAGAGACTTGGAGTTAGGAGAAGCACAAACATACCCAGTACTCTTTGGGATGCAAATAGCCATAAGGGATCAGCTGTTCCAGTGGGGGTTGAGTGAATGCCTTGTCAGTGGAAAAAGATGGAGCCTGTTGGTGACCCAGAGACCAGAAAGGATCTTCCGTCTCCTGGATTACTCTGCCTCAACATACCAGATGCTTAGGGATAAGCTGTTGTCCCTGTGTGGCCTCGGGATGGACTTCTGATTGAGCTGCCTAGTTGAGAGGGGGAAAAAAGATGCCTATCCCTACTTCCATCCGGTAGACCCACCTATTGCTCATTGTCTCTTCCTCCTCTTCTCCACCATTTCTTTTGAGTTCCGCAGACTTCCCATTTCCTCAGCACTTTCTTGAGGCGCACTGTTTGTGAACATTCCGTTGCTGTCAGTCTTCCCTTCTTCGCAGCCCTGCTAGCTGGGGTGTAATGATGTATATATATATATATATTTTTTTTTCACCCAGCGCGTTGTTAGTCTGTGGAACTCCCTGCCACAGGAGGTGGCGATGGCATCTGGCCTGGATGCCTTCAAGAAGGGATTGGACAGATTCCTGGAGGGAAAAGTCCATCACAGGTTACAAACCATGATGAAGATGTGTAATCTGTAGGCTTAAAACCAGGGTACTTCAAGGGCCAGATGCAGGGGAGTGGGATCAGGAGACAGAGATCTAGTTTCGTGCGCTCCCAGACGCATCTGGTGGGGCCACTGTGAGATACAGGAAGCTGGACTAGATGGGCCTTTGGCCTGATCCAGCAGGGCTCTTCTTAGGTTCTTAGGTTCTTATGCGCGAGTATATCATTCTTTCTCTCCCCAAACAGCAAAAGGCATGCCACCCATGCCCCTCCCGTCCCTTTGGCGGCCCTGCTACTCCGAGCGAAGGCCAATATATGCAGCGCCCGGCACAGGCGGTGCTGCCCACACGCCAACCCCTTCCCACCGGCTCGCCAAAAGAGGTCAACCTAGGACAGAGCCCTGCAGCAAGGTGGGTGCAGCAGAGGTCCTGGCCTGCTGCTGAAGGTTTGGAACGAGTCCCACCTGCTTTTTTTTTTTTTTTGGCTGGCCAGGAAGGCGCCTGCACGCGTCGAAACGCACCCCCGGGGGGGGGCGCAAACATCCCGCTGCTCCAGGATGCGGGGCATCGCTCGGGCTGCAGCGCTTCCTAACGGCGAGAGAGCTGTGCCCGGGGATGGCCAGCTGGGTGCGTGTGTGCCCGCGTCCCCAAGGCGAAAGGCACAGGGGGATCCTCCTCCATTCTCTCCCCCCCCCTTTATCCGTGGCATGCCTCCAGCCGCCTGGGCTGAGCACAGTTCTTGGCTGAGCCCCAGTTCCGACTGCCTGCCTCTTCAAAGAGAGAGAGTCCCTCTCTTCTGTCGCTCCCTTTCTCTCTCAGTCTCTCTCTCTCTCTCTCTCTGTCTCCTCCTCCTCCTCACTTTTCCCCGCGTGTTATTATTATTATATCAGCCAGTGGCGTTATGCAACAGCGTGGCGAGTAGCAAGCTCTCTGGAGCGGCGGCTCTTCGGTTCCTCTCCTCTTCGCGTGAGCTTTTTATTGCCTGTCGGATTCGTGGGTTTCTGGTTTCTTTCTTTCTTTCTCTCTCTTTATAATTTTTTTTTTGGGAGGGGGTGGGAAGCTTTTAAACTTTCATCCCAGGGAACCAGGGCTGGATCCAAAGGAAGGAAGCCGGGACTTTGCAAGGGAAGGGGGGGGGGAGGGGGGGGGGAGGAAAAAAAAAACAGCCAGAGATAGAGAGAGAGATGCGTCTTCAACCGAAATGTTGGCTCACGGCCTGCAAACTGCAAACGTTGGCTCAAGGGTCGCCCGGCGGATCGGGAAGCGTGCCAGGCCGTATCATGCCAAAGAAGAGACGTGTCCCCTTTTGGATGTGGCCTTAGCTCTTAAATCCGGTGAATCGGTTTCGGCGACTGCTGTGGATCGTCCGTGGGGTTTTCTGTGCTGGTTCCTTTAAAACAAACAAACAAACAAACAAAGACCACCACCACCCTCTCTCCCTTGGCTACATGGAACTCCTGCCCAGGAGTGGCTGCTTGGTTTATTAGACGTCATGGAGCTGGATAATTTCTCGGACCTGGAAGACGACTCTCAGGGTAAGGAGTTTTAAAACGCCTGTTCTCTGATGTGATTCCTTCTCTGCCTCCACACCCACACCCACACCCACACACCGAAACACACACCTGGGAAGGAAAAGATAAATGTTCTGTCCCTTTACTGGTTTTGCTGGGCAGGCTTTTTGCCACCGAGCTGGTTACCGGGAGGAAGGGAAGCAGATGGCACTGCAGAGGCAGAACCGGTCAAGCTGCTTGAGCTTGCAAGCAGCTTCCAGGTCTCACTGGATTCTTGGTCGGCCAGCACACAGTGGAGCAGAAAGCTTGAATTCTTGGCTAGGCTTGTCGGTGGCCCGAGACTGTGTCCATTGGGTGGGGGTTGGGAATATGATCGGGAAGAGATGGGAGGGCAGTTTGGTGTTGGCAGCCTCCGGGTTTTACTGCATTCTTCATCAGAGGGAGTGCAAACATCCCAGAAATCTGAAGGTTAGGCAGTAGTGGAGGAGCACTTTGTGTGGAGCACTTGGAGCCTATGTTGTGTTTACATCTGGTATTACATTAAAGAGATGCCAGCTGCAGCTGGATTTGTGACGTGGGCGTAAAGCAGTGGTTCACCACCTGTGGGTCCCCAGATATTCCTGGACTGCAACACCCAGAAGTCTTCCTTGCTAGCTGAACTGGCCAGGGTTTCTGGGAGTTACAGTCCAGGGACATCTGGAGACCCACAGGTTGAGAACCATTGGCGTAAAACATCCATTAGCTTGCAGGTGGAAGTGTTTCCGTGTGTGGGTGGGTGAAGGTACAGTTCGTTAAGCGGTGCTGGCATGGCTGCCTCATTCCCTCAAAAGCATAAAAGGCTAATCCCCCCAGGCTTCTACTAGTGGCGTGGAAGGTGTTGTATCCGCCACCATTCTATAAGAGTCCAAGAGCGAAGTGCACAACTGTTTTTGAAAGCCAAGTTTCTAGCCCTTGTAGAGGGGAGACCGTCTTTGTGTGGTCAGCGCCCTCTGAAATCCCTGGAGCCGAAGCGGAGGTGAAAGGCCTCCCCGGTGGTTGAGGAGAAGCCAGCTGTTTCCTGGCTCTCCCTTGGATGGGCAAACCCAGAATAAATTACCCTGTTTCCTGCTGTTGGCACTGTTCAGACATACAGCAGAATCGGACTTCCAACCGCACAAGCAGGGTTGAGCGTCCTGACTGTGGGCTCTGAAAACATGTTCGAGGGAAGACGTGCAAAGGGTTTTTCTCTGTACTGTTGTGGTGGTTTGTGTTGTTGGGGTAGGTGCTAGCCATCCAGGGAGCACCACCCTCAGTTGGGAGTCGAGGTGGCCTGTGTTCTGATTTTGGCCCCGGCAACTGCAACTCCCACCAACCTCAGCCAGAATAGATGATGAAGGAGCCAAATCAAACCTGGGAAGTGAAATCAGAAATCCACAGCTCCTTCTGCGGATCACACTTCTTGGAGGATCTGCAGAAATTCCAAAAGGTTTGGCCCTCCTTGTAGTCGTAAGAGAAACATGTAGGTCAGCTACTTTTTGCTTTCCCTCCTCTCTCAGATAACATCAATCCTGGCATCCTTATATAAGAGTTTGCTAAATATAGAATTAGCGCCTTCAAGACTAGCGCTGTTTGGGGTGTCTTGAGAGAAATACTGTAGGACTCTGTAGCCAATCGAGCTAGGGAATATTTCAGAAGAGGTTGGAAAGAAGGCTCAGGAAGCCACTTGATCAAAGGGTTTCCCTCCCCAACTCGAGACGAAGGGGCAGGAGAGAGAGAAGCCTGTTAATGAGAGGGAGAGATTTTTCAAAAAAACAACCGTAGTGTTTGGGGCTTGAAGAACTTAAGAAAACTCCTGCTGGACAGAGCAGAACAACATGAGCTAAGTTTGAGGCATTTGTCTTTTAATCTCTCTGCACTGTGTTGCTGACTCCATAGGGAATGTACTGGCTAATGGCACTTCGCACTCCTGCCACTAGATGGAGAATGGCACGTTGCGTGACAAGCCTTACCTCACGGGCGCTCGTCTCGGAACGAGAAGCGTGACGAGCAGATTCCCGAGGCCAGGGAGGGGAATCTCTCATCCCGCTTAAATCGCAGCTCAGGGGGCGTGGTCGGGATGGACTCCCCTTGTCCCGCAATGGATGTGCAGTTAGATTACTTCATACCGGTCCCAAGCGGGACCGCGAACAGCGATGAGATGGACGTGAAGTATCAGCCTTGGTCTTGGCAAGGCCACCCAAAGGCATGTTGCTGTCCAAGGCAAATGGCACAGTGGTTGTCTGCTTCCTCCACTTCATGCCGGCTGGCCTGGCTGTCAGATCCTCCCTCAATCCTAGGAATGAGAGATGGTTCTTCAAAGGTAGGGTTCTTGACCAACTGTTGGGAGGTCAGGCCAGTGTGGAGGGTGGGGGTACAGGACAGCCGATGGGGTGCACACGGCTTGGTCCTGAAAGAGAGAAATGACCAAAATGGCCAGGAGGAGCAGGACAGGGGCTAACAATGGCTGCTCCCCGAGTCCGACAATTAGGTGTGACCCATGCCTCTGTTTGCCTCTAACAAGAGCCGTTATGGAGTGGTCTGAGCAGAACTGGGAACAAGGAAACGTGGTCTGGACTGAAAATTCCTCCTTTCACACACACCCCCAAGGTGCTATTAAATTAACTCCAGTTTGGAAACCGCCATATGGCATCTAATCACTCACGCCTCGGTCCCAGCATTAATCTTAGAAACGATCCTAATTAAATGAGAATTCAGTAGGAGTCGAAGGCGGGCTGGATCCAACTAGAGAACGGATAAAAAAGGATACAGAACATAGAAAACCTGTTCCACCTTCCGTTACATTTAGTGGCGTGAATATCTGGCAATAAAGGGTTAGGTGCTTAGAAAGTCGAATAATTAGGTCTGCAGCAGGTGAGCCTCACAGAGAAGTAATGAACTGTTTGGATAAAAGAAAACAGAGTTGTCTAATGGAAAGCCTCTATCCCACCCCCACCGCCGTCAAAATACAACTTGGCACCAAGTCTGTAGATTTAAAAGTGGCTGTGAACAACCTCGTCTTGTTTGGGTTATGACTTAGCATGCGGTAAGAAGGGGCTGAACTCACAGAGCTGCAATAAAGCTGGAGAAAGCATCAAAAGAACTGAAAAGGGGGGGATAACACAGCTCCAGGGTAGAACTGGAGTTTTGGATTAAGGAAGGCTAGTAGGTAACAATTTATAGAGAAGTCGGCCCGAATCCCTCAGAGCCTGGGTGGAAATTAGAAAAGGGTGTGTGATTTGTTAGCAACCCCCCCCATACACACACGTTGCATGGCAAAAAGAAAGGAGGAATATAGGAATGCAACCTCCCTCCCCCCCCTGTAAGAGTCTGTTGGTTTAGGCTCCTGTGATATCATGGAATGTTCACAAACATTCATTTTCAGAGGCGAAGGCTATTGGTCAGGGAGATAGTTTCACATCAAGTCGAGGATGACGCGGGGCTTTGCAGCGTGGAAATGGGGGTGAAGAGGACTTACTAATCTCATTCCTCCACTCTTCTGTCAAGTTATAAATAGAAAGATTTATTTTTTTAAAAGTTTAAGATCATGGCAGAACCAAGCGCTCTCTGCTCATAAAGCGTGGGATTTTAGCAAGCTTGCCCCTGCCTGTCGAAATTTCATAGCAAGGAAGGAAAATGATCTGTTTAATATATTTCATAGTCAAAGTACATGGCGCTGAAAACTAATTTATTTATCTAAGCTTTCCCTCATGCAGTCCAACCTCAGCCTCCTCCTCCTTTTTTTTTTTTTTGCCTATTTCACATACTATGGACTAAATCCAGTTCTTAATATCAGACAAAACCCATTTAATGAATGGTGTTTGTTCACTAAGCACTGATGAGTTTATTTAATTATTTATTGCATTTTTATACCGCGATGATTTCCCAGAAGGGACTCTGGGCAGTTCACATAAATGCAAAACAACAACAACAACAACAACAAATAACAACAAATAACAAACAAATAAAAATGAATAAAAATGAATAAGATATAAGTTTCATTGATGTCATGACTCTACTCTGATGGGAACTCACAGATGAATTTAGTCTTCTGTGTAAGACTAACCTATAGACCAGTGGTGGTGAACCTTTGGCACGCCAGATGTTTTGGACCACAACTCCCAGAATTCCAAGCCTTGCATTTGTATTCTGTAATGGCCACGTGGCTCCCCCTTTTTTATTTCAATAGTCCTTATATGTGTTCTCCTCTCGTTCTCCATCACGTTGCAATCTTTAGATCTAAAGGGCGTATAAATGTTAGCGAAGGAACGGGATAAGGAATGAATTTCTCTGCTCTCTCTTAGGACGTTGGTCTTTGCACGAGGACTTACAGTAGGAAGCAGTAAAACCTCATCGCTGCAGTTATTAAAAGCACCCTGGACTGAAGCGAAAGGTGCGAAGGGGCTTTCAGACCAAAATAGATAAGTAAGAAGCAGGTTTTGGAAAGGCCCGGAGGGGAGAAGGAAGGAAGGAAGGAGGGGAGGCCAATGCAGTCGAGCTAGCATGCCAAGGTTTTTATTTATAGAGAAGGAGTTTGGGAAGGATCTAGCCTTTAGCCAAGCGGTTGTGTGTGTGTGTGTGGGGGGGGGGGTAACCAGCCAGGGCAGAGGGGACCCTTCAGCAATTGAAGTAGGACCCTTTGTGGGGTTCTCACCCTTTGGAAGGAGAGTCCCCAAACTTGGCATGGGGCCACTGGGAGATTATATTTAAGGATAGGGTGGGGATACCTGAGGGGGCAGGACCTTTCAGTCTGAAGTCATTATTGCTTAGTCCTGCACACGATGGATAGAGGCTCGTTCCACTCTCTCTCTCTCTCTCTCTCTCTCTCTCTCTCTCTCTCTCACACACACACACACACACACACACACACACACACACACACTGTGATGTACTGCATATGCTCTCTCTCTCTCTCACTCACTCTTCACTCACACACACACACACACACACACACACACACACACACACACACACACACACACACACACCTGTGATGTACTGTATAGAATCATAGAATCATAGACTCCTAGAGTTGGAAGGGACATCAAGGGACATCCAGTCCAACCCCTACCATGCAGGAACTCCCATCGCAGTACCCCCGACAGATGGTCATCCAGCCTCTGCTTAAAAACCTCCAAAGAAGGAGACTCCACCACCCTCCGCGGCAGCAGATTCCACTGCTGAATAGCTCTAATGCTCTCTCTCTCTCTCTCACTCACTCACTCACTGACTCACACACACACACACACACACACACACACACACACACACACCTGTGATGTACTGTATATGCTCTCTCTCTCTCACTCACTCACTCACACACACACACGCTTGTGATGTACTGTATATGCTCTCTCTCACACACACACATACTCACTCACTCACAGACACACACACAGACACACACACACCTAGTTTCTTAAGAACCTCTCAGCGCACACCCCTGAGGGCATAGCCTCATAAGGCTAAAAATGAGAGGAGGAGCCTGGCACTGAAACGAGTCCATTCTGCATTGCAAGTAGCCCACCACCCACATAGCCCAATATGGTCCATTCCTAGCCAGCCAGCCCTCCATGGATCTGGTACTATTCCACCACCACCACCACCACCCTTTCCTCAGCCGGCATGCTGGGCATGATGGGCACTGAAGCCCAGCACCTCTGGAGGGCACGTCACTAGGAGTGTCCTGTCTCGCCTGTTCTGTTCTGTTTTGTTCCTCTTTCCCCATAGTGTCTAATATTGCCTATTGCTTTTTCACTTTATTCTCTTTGCTGTCCTATATCACACTGTGCTTGCTTGGTTGCTTCGTTAAACTGCCCAGAGTAGCCTTGTAACTAGACGGGCAGTATAGAAATGCGATAGATAGATAGATAGATAGATAGATAGATAGATAGATAGATAGATAGATAGATAGATAGATAGATAGATAGATAGGCAGGTAAGTAGGTAAGTAGGTAAGTAGGTAAGTAGGTAAGTAGGTAGATGGACAGACAGACGGGTGGGCGGGTAGGCTGATTGATTGATGATTGATTGATTGATTGATTGATTGATTGATTGATTGATTGATTGATTGATTGATTATCAGGCATTTTCAGTCCCTCCCACTTGGTCTGTGTTTTGAAGCTGAAGGGGGGAGCCACTGCTTTCTGCATGTGAACTCTCTCTATATATATCTATAGTTTCCCTTTCTGTTGCACCTACTCCTCGTAAGTGATGCGCTTGCCTAGACAGAACCAGGTCCAAAGCGCAGAAGTAACTTGTTACAAATCACCATTGACTTTCAGCTACTGCTTGTTCTGCCAAGCAGAAGCATACGTAACCCATGTCACTGCTGCCACTTAACGAACAATTCCATCCTGTTCTTGGAACGCCTGCAGTCTTCCGCTAACCCTTTTGTGCCTGTGCTAATTCCAGCCGTGTCACCTCTCTGAATGATGGAGGAGGACTGTCACAGAAGTCTTGGCCTCCAGGGTCTCAGGTTCTTTCCTGTGGTCTCACTGGAGGTGCCTGGATTTGAACCTGCAACCTTTGGGATGCAGTGAAGGACTCGGCTGTATAATTGTTTGCTTCCCTGCCGAAGACTTGGCTTTCTAAGCAGCTTTGGAGTGCTGGACAGATCCTTCTGCCTTCCGTGAGCACATTGCCTTCCCGTCTCCCGTTGTCTGGCGCAACTTGGAGACAGCCAACTGCTGTTGGCCTCCGGAGACATATATTTCGAAAGCTTCGTTAGGCTTGTTTATTTTGGACTCGAGGCCTGGGGTTCAGCTAGCAGAAAGCAGTCGGGGAGCGGAGGGAAAGGAGGAGATGGCTAGGAACAAGATTGTTATACATGGACTTTCCTTCCATTCCGTTAATTAACATTCTAATGAGCATTTTAAAGTAAAGGGCTGGATCTTACATGTTTAGCTTTTAGGAGGAGGGTTCTTCCATGAAGCTTCTTTGCTGCCTCCATAGCTTGGTACTCGCTTCCCTTTGCCTTCACAAACAGCCTTCTGCAGCCGCAACAGTCCATCAGCCACAGTTGCATTGACTGTGGATCTATGACCATGCCCTTTGTTTTACCCATCACCCATGTGGGTTTGGAAACATTGCCGGACAGTCTCCAGCATCTGCCCTTTCCTCGCAAACCTCTGGATCCCCCACCCCACCCCACGTGTTGCGGTCCAACCTGCTGCCTCTCAACCAGCCACTGGGTTTGCAGCTGTAATCGTGGGGAAGGTTTCTGTGTGACCCAGGAAGGCATGGGAATGCCCCTCTGTGCCATGGAAGCCCATGTCAAAATTCAAGACAGTCACTTCCTTTTCTGAAGCAAACAAGAAGAAAACAAAAAGTCAACGCCTGTAGGGGTTTCAGCAGTGTGGGTGGTGGAAGAATCTGCCAGTTAGTCTCACAATAGGGCTGCTTAGGCAATGGTTCTTCACCTGTGGGTCTCCAGATGTTCCTGGACTGCAACTCCCAGATTCAAACCCATCCTTGAAGCCTGTGGGTGAATCTCTGCATCTCTTCTCCCCCCCCCCAGTTCCCGAGAGAGTTGCGCTTGGAGAGGGCATTTTGAAACAGGCTGCCCCTGTGTGGTGGAAGCTCCATTCTTAGGGCCTTTTCACACGACCCCTAAGATCCGCTGGCCACTTAAATTCGGACCAGAAATCTTGGGGGTTTGTCGCTGTTCCTGCGTTCCCACCCCCTCCACACTCCTGGCTGCTGGCTGCGTGAGGGGAGGGAGAAAAAAAGGAAGAAAAGAATGCCGCTCACCTCCGTTCTGCCATCTCGCTTTGCTCCCGGCACTGCATTCAGATCTCTTAAAGGGGTGGGGGGCAAAAAAAGAACAAACAGAAGCAAGGAGAGCCCGGCAGTCACTACTGTTATATCCGCATCAGGAATTTTCACCCTCCGAGAGCAGGTACATGAAAAGTGCGCTGGGACGTGCTTAGGTGGGCGTGGTCGCACTTAATTATCTGTAAACTCCGGAGCTGGTGGGGAAATAATTTTAAGCTCCGGAGATGGGAGCCATTTGCCGCGGAGTTTAGGGGTCGTGTGAAAAGTCCCTTAGTTGCCGCAAGAACGTAAGAAGTGGTCGAGCACCCCTCTTCCAGAGGCAGCAAAAAAGCCACCCACGGGGGGGGGGAGCTGTCAATGTATGTGCGAGTACTGCATACATGCGTACATATGCAGAGAAAGAATTATATTCTCTTCCTTCCTCGCCCTCCTGCCGCCCCTTTTTAGTTTTCTTGATGGCAGCGGCCTGGGGCTAGCTTTGAACGGAAAGCTCATCTACACAGGCAGATGCATGATGGGAGAGGAACTTTAAAGCTGAGAATGGAGGTTGCTAAGTGTCCGTGTGCAATGCACTGGGTTATTTTTTAAAGAAAGAAAAAACCCACCAACCAACAACATCAAAAGCTCTGTCTTCTTACCGAAAGCATAGCAGCAGCACTTAGTGGGGTTTTCCACCACCCCTTTCTTCTCTCCCCTCCCTCCCTTCTTTTCTTTCTCTTTCTCGTTACAAAAGCGCTAGTTCCATGGGGTTGGATGTGTGGGCGATCCGTGCAGATATAGCAACGCACGGCGCTCCTTCCTTCCTTCCTTTCCTCCCTGGTTCCCCCTTATTCCTTTGGCGACGGGCTTTTTAATTCTCAACCCTTTTTGTGGGGGGAAATTACAAAAGAGGCCATTTTTGAAATTGGCAGCTAGGGCGAGAAGTATATTACCACCTGTCAAGATGTCCGTGGTGTGGAGTGCGTGGGATGCATGGAGAAGCTGGGTCCAAGATGTCATAAGGGACAGTGAAGGGAAGGAGGGAGGTAACTCTCGCCCACTTTAAAATGAATTCATCATCCTTTCTCCGCTCATTTTTCAGGGCTGTTTTGCCCAGAGCGTGGAGGCAGCTGGTCTCCTTTGGCTAATTCCTTCTGGAAGGTGACATTGTTGTACCTATGTTTGTTTTAAAACAAGCTGCTGCAAAGTTACTTTTGAGAGTGCAAGTAACGTTTTCTAGTTAATGTATTCTCGAATTTTCAAGTTTCATTTAAAATACATTTTAGCGGCCTTTTGTAGAGTTTATTTCAAGTTTGATACTGTGTTTTTTAAAATCAACTCTTAAGTGACAAAGGAAGCATGGTTTGATTCTGTCTGTATTTTTGCAAATATGTTCAAAGATACAGTAACAGAACTGGCCACTAGAGGGAAACAGTTACTATATCCTTGTGGATCCTCTGATGTGCCGCTGAAGCTGTCCAATTGGTAAATAGGGTACAGCGCAATGAGTCACCTTTGTGAACAAAACAGCAACGGCTAGAAAAACAAACTTGGTTCCTGATTAACAGGTGATGCAATGAGTTCCTTTAAAAAAAGTGCTAAGGTTGGAGTTTATCCTGTGATAGTAACTCTGAAGCTTGAATGAGAAATCTTGTGGGGAGGGATGAAGACTCAGTGCTAGAACACATGGCTTGCATCATAGTCTGTGTTTTTAACAGAAACAAACATAAATGGTAAGTCAGGCTAAAGAATTCAGGTGGTTCAGAACTGAATTTTGGACCTCTCTCTGGGACAGAAGTCAATTACAAGGATTTATTTATTTATTTATTTATTTATTTATTTATTTATTTATTTATTTGTTTGTTTGTTTGTTTGTTTGTTTGACTTTTGTACCACCCATCTAACCCTAGGGCTACTCTGGACGATTTACAACATAGAATAGCATAACAAAATAACAAAGTAACACTTTTAACAAACCAAAACACAAACTTAATATAAGCAAAATGTACATAAATCAACAACAATAAACTAAAGTAAAGCAAAAGCAAAGTGGTCTGCTTATATACCGCCCCATACCACTTCAAGTAGTCTCTGGGCAGTTTACAGTTTTTAATTACAGTATGCAGGCCACACATTGCCCCCCAGCAAGCTGGGTACTTATTTTACCAACCTCGGAAGGATGGAAGGCTGAGTCATCCTTGAGCCTTCTACCTGGGATTGAACCCCAGGTCGTGAGCACAGTTTTACCTGCAGGACAGGCATTTAACCACTGTACCACGAAGCTCTTTCAAAGCTGAAACGAAAGTTAAAATAGCCAGGAGATTGCTAAATAAAAACAGAGGGGAAAAGATGAGTGTTAAAAAGAAGAACAGCGTCTTACTAGATGTTTGGGAAATTAGGAAAGGCCATTCTGTACAACCGAGTTTTCCGTAGTTTTTAAAAAGTTTGAAGTGAGGGTGCCAGGCGAAATTTCTGGAGGTAGGATGAGGGCACACAATCAGCCACCACTACGTCTCTATCCAACTAATCCTCACCTGGCAGCTGCTCTGAGCCTTGATGGATTTTGCCTCTTCCCTTTCCACGAACTCGCTGTCACTTGATCTCGGCCGAATGGCATTCGTTCTACACACCAGCCATGAGAAAACCTTGCCTTAAGCTCTCAAGATGTGACCTTTAGTCCTGATAGGCATACAGCAAGTTCTGAAGGACTGACTCTTTGGAAGGACCCCCCCAGTGTTCCACTGGTAGGAGGTTTTTCTCCCCTGAAAGATCTATCTTTCGCCTCCACCCCTTCAAATGGCTTACCAGTTGCTGCCTGAGCCCAATTGCTTGTATTGACATATAAAGCCCTAAATGGCTTAGGACCTAGATCCCTGAAGGACCACCTCCTTCCATAGGAACCTACGCGGCAATTAAGATCAAGCCAGGGGGCCCTCTTGAAAGGAGGTGAGAGGGATGGCTTGTAGACACAGGGCCTTCTCAGCAGCTGCCCCCAAGCTATGGAATGCCCTCCCAAGTGAGTTCCGCCTGGCGCCAACATTGATGACATTTCGGCGCCAAGTAAAAACCTTCCTGTTCCAGAAGTTTTTTAATTGACACAGTATAGATTGTGGGTCCTCTGATGGCAATTTTAGTGTAATGATTTTAATGTAAGGTTTTTATTATTGTTTTAATTATATATCGATATTCTATGTTTTAACTTTTTGATTGTAAGTCGCCCAGAGACCTTTGGGTAGTGGGCAGCATATAAGTTGTAAAAATAAAATAAAATAAAAACATAAATAAATAAATTTTCTCAGGATAGGGCTGCAATGAAGATGGCAAGACAGATCATCTGTTGATCAAGTCAAGGAAATACTTTTTTTGTTTGGCATTGGCTTTGCAAAGGGCCAGTTGATCAAGCCTGGTTCTGTCCGATCATGATTCCCGCTGTCACTCTGACGGCAAGGACTTGGTTGGCAAGGGTCATGTCCCCACGGGGAAGGAGAGAGCAAAATGTTAACCAAAGCAGTGACTCGATGAGATCAGATATCTAAGGAGGAGCAAATGAAGTGAGGGAGCTTTGGCAGCAAATGATAAAACAAGGGGAACTTCACTGCATGCAGCTGTACAGAGTGAAAGGGTCTACCTGCATAGGGGCTGCATAGATTCCACAGCTGCTACTAGTCAGAGCCCAACAGATGCTGCATGCATGCATGCACGCACACACACAGCTGTGATGTATACTTTCTTACGCGCGTGCGCGCACACACACACACACACACACACACACACACACACACACACACACACACACACACAAACCACACCCACCTGTGATGTACTGTATTTGTTATCTCTCTCTCTCTCTCTCTCTCTCTCTCTCACACACACACACACACACACACACACACACACACACACACACCACACCACAAACCACACCCACCCACCTGTGATGTATTGTATTTGCTCTCTCTCTCTCTCTCTCTCTCTCTCTCTCTCTCTCTGAAACACACACACACACACACACACACACACACACCTGTGATGTACTGTATTTGCTCTCTCTCTCTCTCTCTCTCTCACACACACACACACACACATGTACACTCACTCTCTCTCTCTCTCTCTCTCTCTCTCTCTCTCTCACACACACACACACCTGTGATGTACTGTATTTGCTCTCTCTCTCTCTCTCTCTCTCTCTCTCACACACACACACACACACACACACACCTGTGATGTACTGTATTTGCTCTTTCTCTCTCTCTCTCTCTCTCTCTCTCTCTCTCACACACACACACACACACACACACACACACACAGCTGCGATGTATACCCACAAGGATATTAATGGTCTTACCCAAACACATTTCTAGGCCTAGAGTTGGTGGTGGTAGTGGTGGTCTCTGTGTGAGTCAAGTCTATTACAACAGAAGCAGCAGCAAAAAAGTCTGGGGATTATCTTAAAGACTCACAGGTTTCAGCTATTCCTGGAAAAAAAAAATCAAAGAAACAAAACAAAAAAGACAAAAGATAAAAAAAGTGGCCCCTTAAAGACTAACTTTCATATTTTAATGTAATGTTTCATATTAAAATATGAAAGGCACTACTTACTTTTTGTCTTTTGTTTTGTTTTGTTTCTCTTTGATTTTTGCCTGGAATTCTTGCACAGACGTAAGGCTACCTTTTCCAAGGTTTCAGCTAGCTTTATTTGGGCAAGCTCCTTCACAGACTCTCTCAGATGCAAGGGATAAACATTAAAGTTAAATTAAATTACCTGCAGGGGTGAATCTGCTGATCTGCTCCTAGGATGTCCATGCCGTCTCCCACGGGGCGCCTGTTAAAGACCCACCGTTAGAAATCGACATCCATGCCTCCTTTTCCTTTCATCCTTTTTCATCTCTCCCCCCCCTCACCCCACAAGCAATGTTTATAATTAGTTCCCTGCCTAAAGAAACACTCCCTGCCTGCGACGAGATGGGTAGCGATCTTACAAAAGTTCCGGCCACTTAAAAGCCATTGCTCTCCGTTGTAAGCTTGCTTCTCCAACCGAGTCGCCCCTGGATCTTCTGGACTACAACTCCCATCCTTCTTATCCCTCACAACTGAACTCTTTTGCTCCTGCTGCTGGACTGAGGCTGTTGGACTGAGTTGGACATTTGGTGCACATTTGTCCTAAGAGACCCGCAACTGTCTTTGAATGCCCGGCTTCTGAACCTTGAGGTCTAGACACATGAATTCACTCAGCTCCGTGGTACCTGCCAACAGCAGCATCTACCCGTGTTTGCTCTGATGGGCCTTGAGGAGGACTTTACTCTCAGGGAAGTGTGTACAGAGTTGCACGGGCCACGTTGTGCTCAGCAACGGGCACTCACAAGTAGATATTCACTTGTGTATGACGGCAAGCTAAGTCTTCTGTATTGGGTCTGCTGGCTTATTTTCCCCATGAGGATGTTAATTAAAATTAATTAGCTGTCCCTGTTTGTGTGTTTATCTGTTGACTTTTAATTTAAATCCCGTCTCCTACCCCTCTCTCTCCTAAAAATAGGCAGATGTGTCACTGGCGTTAAATATTTAAAGGGTGAGGCTCCCCGATGCTGAAAAAGCAGAGCAAACCTAGCCTGAGATGCCAAGATCAGAACTTGATCAGTTGGAAGGCGCTCTGTTTTTGGGCGACGCTTCTGTCTCTAACAAGCATCGGGAGATTTGCAACGCTCCTTCTTTCTGTGATAAGGCCTAAACCAGCGTGGGTGGAGTGGAGTTCTCAGATCTGGGAAGGTGCTAGCAGACCATAAAACTGCTCACATTCTCTTGCAGCTTTAATGTTGCCTTTTAATGCTGTGTAAGATGACCATCGATTCCCTTTCTCAAAGTCAGCCTTAAATCAGTGGTTCTCAACCTGGGGGTCCCCAGATGTTCCTGGACTGCAATTCCCAGAAACCCTGGCCAGCTCAGCTCGTGATGAAGACTTCTGGGAGTTGCAGTCCAGGAACATCTGGGGATCCACCGGTTGAGAACCACTGCCTTAAATGTATTGGACTGTATATTGTTCCTCATTACATTAAGCCGCCTTGGGTCCTTTTTCCAAGGAGAAAGCCAGGGTAATAATATTCAGAAAGAAAGAAAGAAAGAAAGAAAGAAAGAAAGAAAGAAAGAAAGAAAGAAAGAAAGAAAGAAAGAAAAGAAAGAAAGAAAAGAAGAAAGAAGAAAGAAGGAAAGAAAGAAAGAAAGAAAGAAAGAAAGAAAGGAAGGAAAGAAAGAAAGAAAGAAAAGAAAGAAAGAAAGAAAGAAAGAAAGAAAGAAAGAAAGAAAGAAAGAAAGAAAGAAAGAAAGAAGGAAGGAAGGAAGGAAGGAAGGAAGGAAGGAAGGAAGGAAGGAAGGAAGGAAGGAAGGAAGGAAGGAGCCGGTGATGGATAGATGGATGGATGGAAGGAAGGAAGGAAGGAAGGAAGGAAGGAAGGAAGGAAGGAAGGAAGGAAGAAGCTGGTGATGGATGGAAAGGAAGGAAGGAAGAAACTGATGATGGATGGGTGGAAGGAAGAAAGAAAGAAAGAAAGAAAGAAAGAAAGAAAGAAAGAAAGAAAGAAAGAAAGAAAGAAAGAAAGAAAGAAAGAAAGAAAGAAAGGAGGTGCAGTCTGGTGCTTATTTCCATCAAGGAGCTCTCTCTCAACGGCAGAGGGCGGTGCGCTTTTGGATCACGCCTAGCTTCTTTCTCCCGATTGTTTCTGCAGGGTCCCCCTTCCAGTGGTCTTTCCATCTGAGCCATCCGCCTGAGCGATTCAAGATGGGAATTGCAGCAGGCCGTAGACTGACTGAGTGGCCTCAAAAAAAAAATTAGACAGTGAGGGGATTGTGTGTTTAATCATGGATGTAGGGAAGCGGACGCCTCTAGGAGGAGGCCCCTGGGAACTAGCATTGCCAGGCTGTATATATTTAGAGAAATTGTCAAAAAGGGAGAGATGGCGGGTTTGTTCCCCCTTCTTGCATCGTTTCCAAAAGACAGACGTTTTCCTCCCAAAGGGGAACAGTGGAGGGACAGGAAGAGTGGTAGGTAGCAAGTGGGGGGGGGGGGACCGGCCAACTTCTTCTGATCTATCATGAGTTGTTTGGGATTTTTGGAGCAAAATGTTCTCACGCCACCTAAATACAGGATTTTCCACTTAACTTTAATGTTTAATTCATCTTCTCAAGAAATGAAGAGAAGAGAAGCCGAGGAAAGCGATGGAAGAGTGGAGCAGACCGAAAGCTTTGATTGAAATTGAAGCTGCCTCTGGATTTTTCCACGGGGAGATTCCTCGGGAATGTTGGTTCTTTGCATAATAAACGAGCCCGTAATGTGTTAGTGGGAACAGGAAGATCACCAGGTCCAGACTTGATCTCGCGGGACGCACAGGCATTGATGTGAATGCAGCTACAAACACTCCTCATTAAGGAAACTTAAAACAGGATTGTAGTCTGGGTTCTTTTTAAAAAGTTTGTAGTTTGACAGTGCAATTCAGGAAACAATCCAGTTGTAAAAACGGGGGAGGGAGGATTAAGAAGCATGTTACATGTAGGTGCTTACTGAGGACTTAAAAGTTCTTTGCCAACTTCAAGAGCAGTGCACTGATTTAAACTGTCACATGTTGCAGTCAGGATTTTCTGCCCAGTGGTTTTCAAGGATCAAGACGCGGCTGAGTGGGAACCGCAGCAGGAAGGGCTGATACAACATTGGTATAATAGATTTTCCCGTTGTCTTAGGAAGATGAAAAAGATGACCCTCAAGCAAACTGCGACCATTTCTCTTCCCCATGTCCAGTGAGTGTGGGGAAATATTCCTGGTAGATTTTTCTCGGTTGTTCCTTCGCCCGGTTTTGCAATACGGACAGACGGACCTTCAAACCAGTCTAGAAGAGAATGCTGTTGTACTGGAGTTGCTAAGCTGGGTCTGAAGATGGGCAGAAACCACCCGTTTGGCAGTTCGTGCCGATTCGTGTTTCAACCGGACTGGGGTTCGACGGTTCAAAGCCTGCCTCCTCTGGTGGGTGTCCCTTTGGAAGCAGTGCTCTGGCTTCTGTACCGAACCGGCAGGAAGTGCCCAACCAGACGAGGTTTAGCCGTTAGAACTAGAGATGGGCGTTTCCGTTTCCGTTACCCATCTCAGCTGGCTCTCTTCCATTTTTCTTCTTCTTGCATTGCAATAAGCGGCACAGAAAAAAAGTTTTTAAAAGTTACCCAGTAAAAGTAGGCGAAAACTGTCTGAGGGCACCTACCAGGCCAGAAGGGTGTGCATGCATGCAATAGAATGTGTGCCTACCAGGGTGAGGTTTAGCCGTTAGAACAGAGGCACTATCTTGTTAGTAAATCAGCAACAGAGCATAGTATTTCTGCTTGCTTCTTCTCGGTTCAACACATCGCACGAGAAAACCAGCCCCCTTGCTTTTCCTACATTATGTGATGCCAAATGGACTTCATGGCCCAATGTATAACTGAATGGGACATAAGACTGAATAAACTTCAAAGTCCAGTGTGCAGAGTGTGGGGGAGGCAGTGCAGCCTTGTTAGCAAGCCCAGTGCAGAAGGGTGTGTGTGTGTGTGTGCATGCGCGCATTTGAGCCCGCATAAGCGTGCACTTCTCCCTTTGAACATAATTGATGTTCAGGGCCATAAGCTGTTTGATAGCAGCGATCAGATGTGATGGCTGTCGCCGTGTAACAGCCTCGCTCCCGACGGTCCATCTGCATTCCCTGCCTGCGTTCGCTACCGACGGCGGCCAGCAAGCCGTCACATGGTTCATTTCTCCATTAATAGCAAGCTGGCCCTGAAGCGTGTTCGGCATGCTTTCCTGATCAACATCGTACACATCGTGAGTGTTGCCGTGTGCCAAAGGTAGCTCCTGACAGGACTACCTTCCCTCTCTTTTCTCAGCCGTTTGGCTTTTTTTAATGCTGCAGCTCTATTTGTTTTAACCTAAGGGTCGGGAAGCTGCTTAGATGCCCTGAGCACATGTGATCTCGCCTGATTTCGGAAGCTAAGCAGGGTCGGCCCTGGTTAGTACTTGGATGGGTGGGAGACCACTAGGGAATAGAATCATAGAATCATAGAGTTGGAAGAGGCCTCAAGGGCCATCCATTCCAACCCCCTGCCATGCCGGAACCCCCATCAAAGTACCCCTGACAAATGGCCATCTAGCCTCTGCTTCAAAACCTCCAAAGAAGGAGATTCCACCACCCTCATTTGTGGCAGCATCTTCCACTGCCAGACAGCTCTAATTGTCATGAAGTTCTTCCTAATGTTCAAATGGAATCTCTTTTCCTGTCGTTTGAGACCATTGCCCTGAGGAGTCTCTGAAGCCATGGAAAACAAACCTGTTCCATCTTCAGGTGCTGTAGGTGCCTGGAGTAGGAATTGGCAAAACCATTCCAGTATTCCTGCCAAGAAAACTCCATGGACATGGAGTCACGGAGAGTCGGTCACGACTGTAACGACACAACACACACACACACACACAAGGTCAGGAAACCTTTAATCTTCCTTTAATTTTAGAAACGTTCTCAGAACCTGCACTCTAGCGGTAGTTGGGGACCATTGTTCTCAAATAAGACTCCCAAACCCTCCAACCAGCCCTGCAGGTGACGTTCCTAGATGGGGCGATTCTTAGAAATAGCTGCAATATCAAACCCCAGTTATTAAAGCCCTTATGGAACAGAGGGGAACCTATGATGTTTCAGGTTAAAACCCCGGCATTACTGGATGTTGCTGCTAGGGAGCTAGAGGCAAAAATAGCTCCACGTTTCAGGTTTCATGGCTACTTCTCAATTGGGTCCTTGGATGGATAGTCCAACACTGGTTTCTCTAATCCAGCATTCTGGTCCCTTGGTGACCAGCCATTGGTCAAGAAGACGTACAACTCAATCATCCCCCTTCCACTCCTCTTAGGGTATTTGTACACGACCCCTAAACTCCGCCGTAAATGGCTCCAAGCTCCGGAGCTTAAAATTGTTTCCCCACCAGCTCCGGAGTTTACAGATAATTAAGTGCGACCACGCCCACCTAAGCGGGTCCCAGCGCACTTTTCAGGTACCTGCTCTCCGGAGGTGAAAATTCCTGATGTGGATATAACAGTAGTGACTGCCGGGCTCTCCTTGCTTCTGTTTGTTCTTTTTTTGCCCCCCGCCCCTTTAAGAGATCTGAATGCAGTGCCGGGATGGCAGAACGGAGGTGAGCGGCATTCTTTTCTTCCTTTTTTTCTCCCTCCCCTCACGCAGCCAGCAGCCAGGAGTGCAGAGGGGGTGGGAATGCAGGAACAGCGACAAACCCCTAAGATCTCTGGTCCGAGTTTAAGTGGCCAGCGGATCTTAGGGGTCGTGTGAAAAGGCCCTTACTGGTATTCAGAGGAAGGGATTGGGGGAGAATTCTACTCCTATTTGTTCCGTCTAGAAGACGTCCCATGTATAAGTTGACCCTCCCCACTTTTTCAACCCAAAATTACAGTTTTGCAACTGTGCGCTTCTCTCCTCGACTTACTTCCATGTATAAGATGACTCTCAAAGTCTCAATTTTTAGTCTAATAGTTTTAGATAAAATATAGTTTTATACATGGAAAAATACTGTATTTTGGTCAGAAACACTCACTTCATTGGGCACTTTGGAATGAACGCACAGGCTTTTTATTTATTTATTTATTTATTTATTTATTTATTTATTTATTTATTTATTTATTTATTTATTAGATTTTTATACTGCACCATCTAGTCCGCTAGGTTACGCTGGGCAGTTTACAACATAAGAAGATAAAAATCATAGACATTAAACAATAACAAATGAAATACAGGAAATTACATAAAGTTATATAAAACATAAGCAAGGAACTATAATGAAAAATAATTATTGACAAAAATAAAACCTTCCAAGTGTCCCACTTCTCTGACTATTGCGACTGGCTTCTGCGGTTGAGAATAAAACATGTGTATAAAGCACTCTGTGGGTTAGGGGAAAGTTCGCTTGTGTGCGAATGTAGCATTTGAAATTCGTTACATTGGGAAATAAATACTGCAGACACACCTGTGTTGGTCAGTGTTCCCTCCCAGAGATGGGAGAGTGAGAACAGACAAAAGAAAATATTTTTTTCACCCAGCACGTTGTTAGTTTGTGGAACTCCCTGCTGCAGGAGGTGGTGATGGCATCTGGCCTGGATGCCTTCAAAAGGGGATTGGACAGATTCCTGGAGGAAAAATCCATCATAGGTTGCAAACCATGATGGAAATGTGTCATTTCCAGGCTTAAAACCAGGGTCCTACAAGGGCCAGATGCAGGGGAGTGGTATCACAAGACAGAGATCTTGTCTCATGGGCTCCCAGAGGCATTTGGTGGAGCCACTGTGAGATACAGGAAGCTGGACCAGATGGGCCTTTGGCCTGATCCAGCACGGCTCTCCTATGTTCTTATGTCCTATGCCAGAAGAAGGATTGCTTAGAACCAGAAGGTTGTAGACCATCCTCCATTCAAGTGCACCTCCGCTTCCATCACTTCATGCCGTCCTGAACCATGGTTCCTGTGCCATTGAACCGAACTGAAGCAAATAAGCATGCACAATTAATCCATTCTTGGTGATGTTGTTGTTTTCCACGGAATGGCATCCATGACCTATTTCTAGTTTGGGTTCATGCTCTGAATCCCTAAGTATGCCCCTTGCAAGGAGCTTTTGCGAGAGGTGGAACATTACTTGATTCTAGTTTTGTCCTGGACCCCAGACAAGTGTCCCCATCTTTCTCTTTAAACCGAGAGATGCCATGAGTGGAAAAAAAACAGCAGCAGGGGTGAGGGGGAAAACGGGGGCTGGTTTGGGCACCGTTTCAAGACATCCCTCTGTTCTTCTTCTGCCGCGTAATTAATGCCATGTTTTATTAGCAATGAAAGCTCGGCTTGTTTTGTACAAATGCCGAGGCAGTAAAGTGTGACTCTGCAGACGGTTTTTTTTTTAAAGTGGGCTGGGGGGTGGAGAGAGAGACCGAGCATAACATTACTTCTGTGATTTACCGCCTGCCAGAGTTGCTTATTCACTGTGTAAAACAAGTTTATTGGTATTTGGCCAATGGCAGCCTAAAATCCCGGAGCCCTCTGGTTGGCAAAGAAACCTGCAGGGAAAATCTCATAGGTTGCTAAGGCACTCAGCGGAGAGAGGGGGCCCCCTACCCTGACGAGATGTCCTTAATTCTTGCCCCAACCCCTTTGTTATTTCGTCCCTGAAAATGAACTCTGTTTGGGATGAACCCATCCGCTTCCAGGAAGCGAGATTATGTGCAATCCGGGTCCCAGTTTGTCGGGGAGCTGTTGCCCCAGGGCAAGGGTGTGACCAACATGGGACCTGTGGACCATCATGTGTGATTACTCCATGAGTTCCTCGCTGCCTCCGCCCTCCCCCACTTCTTTCATTACACGCAAAGGCCTTTTGCACCAACAGAGAAGCGCTGGGAATGACTTCATCACATTGGCACATGCATGGACCTGTTTGAGGCCCATGGGGATGGAGATGGGGTTCCCGAATCGGCAATGACGTCCAGGTTGAAATATTTCTTGCATCAGATTTTTTTGGGGGGAGAACAGGGCTGTTGGAAAGCCTAAAGTAGTTTAGGAGCCCTGTGGAGCAGGGGTTAAATGCCTGTCCTGCAGCTAAAACTGTGCTCACAACCTGGGGTTCAATCCCTGGTAGCAGGCTCAAGGTTCACTCAGCCTTCCAGCCTTCCGAGGTTGGTAAAATGAGTACCCAGCTTGCTGGGGGGCTGGGGGCCAATGTGTAGCCTGCATACTGTAATTAAACTGTAAATGGCCCAGACACTACTTGAAGTGGTATGGGGTGGTATATAAGCAGAACACTTTGCTTTTTGCTTTGTTGCTGCCTGAGCATGTGATGAAATTGCCTCTGTACAGTAGTACCTCGTAAGACGAATGCCCCTTAAGATGAAAACCCATAAGACGAATGAAATTTCTGGGGACAGGAAAACCTCGGAAGATGAATTTTTTCCTATGGGATGCCTCTCAAGACAAATTCAGTGCATTCCTATGGGAACCTTGTTAAACCGCGTTTTGTAGGATGAATTTTTCGTAAAACGAATTGACCCGTAGAATGAATTATAATTCGTCTTCAGAGACACCACTGTATATGTTTTTTTAAAGTGAATAAAATTTGTAGTCCTATGAAGTTTGCAGGGCTAGGGGGTGGTTCCAACACCTCTCTGCAACTTTGGGCCTTTTCACATGACCCCTAAACTCCACGGCAAATGGCTCCCAGCTCCGGAGCTTAAAATTATTTCCCCACCAGCTCCAGAGTTTACAGATAATTAAGTGCGACCACGCCCACCTAAGCGGGCCCCAGCGCACTTTTCAGGTACCTGCTCTCTGGAGGTGAAAATTCCTGATGCGGATATAACAGTAGTGACTGCCGGGCTCTCCTTGCTTCTGTTTGTTCTTTTTTTGCCCCCCGCCCCTTTAAGAGATCTGAATGCAGTGCCGGGAGCAAAGCGAGATGGCAGAACGGAGGTGAGCGGCATTCTTTTCTTCCTTTTTTTCTCCCTCCCCTCACACAGTCAGCAGCCAGGAGTGCGGAGGGGGTGGGAACGCAGGAACAGCGACAAACCCCTAAGATCTCTGGTCCGAATTTAAGTGGCCAGCGGATCTTAGGGGTCATGTGAAAAGGCCCAGTCCAGTTGTTGGTCTTATCTAGAATGGACCCATTGAATGAATTGGACACATGTATGTCCTGATTTAACGCAGTCCAGTAAGTTGGATTTAGCCTTTTTATGTTTTGGTGTATGGACTTTTGAATAGATGTAATAGGAGACACAGGGAGTTGGACTAAAAAAAAAAATTCATCAGCAACACCATTCACAAAATCTTTGGGGATTGTTGGTGGCGGGTGCATGAAAGCGTCATACTTTGCACAAAATCCTTTCAAAATACAAGAATCTGTGGGCATACAAATACAAAATAAGAAGATGTATTTAAAGAACCCTTCATGATTTCAATCAGCAGGGAGAAAATCTCTGATTTTTTTTTCACTCTGTCCTGCAAGAATGAAATAAGCAAATATATCTGTCCTTGCTAGAGAGACCCTAGGGATTTTTAAACATGACTGGTAGCTCTCATTTATCTTGCTACCAGAAGCCAAACAAGGATAAATCCGTGAGCTTTGAAGTGTTGCCATTTCAGACTACAGTTCCTTGGATCCGTGGCCAGGCTGATGGGGGATCCTCAGAGCAGCAGTTCAAAAAATGTAACTTTTTGAAGGTCTGGACAGAATTTGCCACTGATGACATGAAAGCTAGAGCAACTGTCCTGCGTAGAGAGAGACTGTAGGCAGTTTCCGTGACAAATATACCCCCTTTTGGCATCAGTGGGGTTTTATTAACTGCAGAGAATGCACTTGTCGTACTTTATAGAGCACGGAGAAGCATCTTTTTTCGGAATTTTAATTTCCTTAATTAATCGCCCGAAGTTTGCGCTGTTTATTAAACACTTGGAAATTCATGAGAGCAATTCTAGTATATAGAGATTAATTGGGAAGGTAGCTGAATCTACACGGATGTATGTTGATGTGTGATTTATTTACATACACAAAACGACGTTCATATTTAAAAAAAAAAACTGATATGGCAATACATTTGCCAGGCCTCCCTCCCCTCTCTAATCCTACTCAACTCAGTAATTCTCACTGGCTCTCTTTCTTTTTTACCGTTGAGTGCCTTTAAAAAAACAGCCCTGGTTTTCAGGGCTGATGCACAAGAGAAGCAGAAATAAAGGATCGAGCACTTATTGGGTTGCTCATTGGGTTGCTATTTGGCTTTCACCCAGTGTTTGAAGGGCACCAATGTTTTGTGGCTCCCCATCCCCCCTTTAAAGCTCAGGGGACATGGTGGCTCAGTGTACTAAGGCTCCGGAAACAGTCAGCTGCAAAGTCGGCAGCTCGACGGTTCGAATCCCGGGTGCCAGGCAGCGGAGTGAGCTCCCGTTGTTCACCCCAGCTCGTACCAATCTAGCAGTTTGAAAGCATGTAAAATGCAAGTAGATAAATAGGTACCGCCGTAAAAAAAAGTGGGAAGGTAAAACAGTGTTTCCGTACAGCCATGCTGGCCACATGGCCACGGACTTGCACAACACTGGCTCTTCGGCTTGACTACGGAGATGAGCACCACCCCTAGAGTTGGACATGACTAGCATGCATATACGGGGGGGGGGACCTTTACGTTTTATGCCCCTTAATGCTTGAGTGAGAGAATGAATGAATGAATGAATGAATGAATGAATGAATGAATGAATGAATTCCTTAAAGCTCTTTTGGAAACATCTTGAGTGAAAGCTAGTGTGTGTGTGAGAGAGAGAGAGAATGAATGAATGAATGAATGAATGAATCAATGAATGAATGAATGGGGCTTCATATTTAAATTGTGTATCAACCCAGGGGTAGCTGATATCAAGCTGGTTTGGTGGGGTGGGCAGGAGACTCATTAGAGGTTGAGTCAAAGGAGAACACCCCAGGATTTTAATTGCAAACATTAGTGTTAATTGTACCAGAAACAATTAGTGAGCATTTGCCACAGCTTCTTCAAGAAAAGTGACTTGTTAGGCAAGAACATAACTGGGGCATCCCAGCTCAGCCTAATGCTGGGCTGTGACATCACTGGCCAACATGAGGCTGTTTAGAAGTAACCCCTTGCCCTCTTGGCTGGATTCACCCAAGGAAGGGATGTCTGTCCCCAATTACTGGCCAGAATGCCTCCATGGTGAGTGTTCAGGTGCATGAAAATAAAGAAGAGAGAAGGTCCTTCGTTCCCTGCTCCTGGTTTTCTTAGAGGTATCTAGTTTGTGTGTGTGTGTGTGTGTGTGTGTGTGTGTGTGTGTGTAAATATATAAATATAAATGCAATTATTTTTATATAAATATGAATGCAATGTATTCTTGAAGGCTTTCACAGCCGGGATCTGATAGTTGTTGTGAGTTTTTCTTGCTATTTAGCCGTGTTCTGGAATTTTTTCTTCCTGACGTTTCGCCAGACTCTGTGGCCAGCATCTTCAGAGGGCAAGGAGCTCAGGGAATGAGGATTTCTCTCTGTGCTCTGGGGCATAGAAGGCACAGAGAGTACTCCCAGATCCCCTGAGTTCCTTGCCCTCTGAAGATGCCAGCCACAGAGTCTGGTGAAACATCAGGAAGAAAAACTTCAGATCACGGCCAAACAGCCTGAAAAACTCACAACTATGAATACAATCAATGTGTTAATTCAGGACACAAGGGGGAATTTATGCAGGAGTCATAGCGTCATAGAATCATAGAGTTGGAGGAGACCTCAAGGGCCATCCAGGTCAAACCCCCTGCCATGCAGGAACCCACACACCCCATCAACAGTGCTCATCTTCCACTGCTGGACAGCTCTAACCGCCATGAAGTTCTTCCTAGTTTGCAGAGTGCCATGGAAAGATTGCTGGCATGGCTGGGAAGCCCCCAAAGCTTTGTCCGGGGGTGGGGGTGGGGAGGGCAGGAATTCCTCTGTTTTGCTGCTCATATTTCTGGAGCCCCGCTACAGCCTGCGAAGTCTCCTTTTCCTCCCAAACCACCTACACTCCCTAACAATCCCCCCTCTTAAAATGTAATAATTCCACTTAATTGTTAGGTGGGAGAAGGAAGACTGCAACGATTAGGTTTTGCTTCGCAAAGGGGGGTACGGGAGTAGCTAGTGGGAGGAGACGAGAGGGAGCTTGAGGAAATAAAGCTCTTTTTTTAAAAAAAAGGTAATGGTGAGGAAGAAAAGTAAGAAATGCAGTTTCCTTGGAAACCTTGGCCTATCACAGCAAAACTTTGCAAACAAAGAACAGGGCTTTTTAAAAAGAAGAGGCCAGAAGTTGTACAGACTTTTGGCTAGGAGCCAGAGGGTGTAACTGCTCCCCCCCCTTTTTTTTAACCCACCCAACCTCAGCAATTGGGGCCAAGTCGGCTAGACAGTTGTAGACCCCCCACCCCCCCACCCCAACCAACAACCTTCAAGCCCCTTCACTTGTCTCTGCCATTGACGGGGAACAAGTTGGAGGAGAAGTCTGGGGGCCGACGGAGCTCACCATGAACGGGGATGTGAGATGCAGAGAGGCGTGGGATGTCGCCAGATTGGGCCCGACGTAGCCACCGGAGTGGCCCCTGCCGTACGTTGTCTGATTCCTTGCTTGAAATCTTTATAGAGGCAAAGAGAGGAGGTTTTCAGAAGGGGCCCAGGAGCTGCCAGGCGTTTTCTGGGTAGGGGAGAGGGCTTGGAAGGAGCCAGACCCATCCACACAGGGGCATCTGGCGTGTTTCTTGCGTCCCTCTGAGGTTCTCGGGTTCAAAGGCTTTCAGGCCATAAGAGGGGCTGAAACCAAAAAGATCCATTGGCAGTCTGTAAATTAGTGGTTGGTGAGTTTACCATCTGGAGATTCTTCCGTTTCCCCAAAGGAAATTTTTGCAGGCTGCATGTGCGTGTATGTGTTGCGTCGTTACATTCGTTACCGACTCTTCGTGACTCCATGTCCATGGAGTTTTTCTTAGCAGGAATACTGGAGTGATTTGCCAGTTCCTACTCCAGGCGCCTACAGCACCTGGTGTTCCCTGGCGGTCTCCTATCCAAGTACTAACCAGGGCCAATCCTGCTTAGCTTCCGAAATCAGGCGAGATCAGAGGTGCTTAGGGCATTTAGGCATATGGAATCTAATGGCCATCTCAGTATGCCAAGGGCTGACAAGGGCTGAAAGGCGGGAACGGCATAGATTGCTCACGTCCTGGATTGCATGTGAATAGCATTGGGCATTAAGTATGTGTAAGGTGCAGAGCAAAACAGGATCGTGAAAGATTAGAAAGTGCTTTTCCGGGGAGGGGGAAGGGTGGCTACAGCTTCTGAAAATATTTTCCTCCCCCTATTTCATTTTTAATGCTTGCAAAGCAGTCTTCGTGTCCAAACACGAAAGCTCTCCTCCTCCCACCCACCCTTAGGGATCTCAGCAGTGTGGTCTGTTTTGGTTTCAGCTATTTCTGTGAATGTTTCCTCTCTGAGAGTTGAGGAGCTGTGAATGGGAAACGTGCATTATTGCTTCTAAAAGCAACACTAGCACAAACTATGCCAAGTTGAAAGAAATAAGTCTTTAGGACAGGCATGTCCAAACTTCGGCCCTCCTGATGTTTTGGACCGCAACTCCCAGAATTCTAAGCTTAGATGGCCAATGACAAAGGACTGTGGGAGTTGCGGGCCGAAGTTTGGACATGCCTGCTTTAGGAGTAAGACTTAGGCTACAAATAAGCGTAATGAAGGTGTAATGGGTGTTTGGGGGGACACCTCTTACGTTGTTAGCAGTTTCTCTCTGTGGGTTGACGAGAAAGAAGCATTTATTTGAGAAATGTGGTTGGGATCAGATTTAAAGGTTGGAGGCAGGTCCCATGGACTGGGGTGTCCTTTCAGCACATAAAAGCGTAGGCTTCCAGACGACCTGTGCAGTCCTACTTGTGTCTATCAAATTTATATCCCACCAAGTTAAATGGCGGGGGGGTTTCCTCCCAGGTAAATGGATGTAGGATTGTATCCTGAAGGTGCAACTGTGAGATAAGGACTGGTGGTCATTTCCTCAGCTGGCTATTTTTTAAAACAGTAGGGCAAAGTAAGTGTGGGACTTCTGCAAAATATATTTTGATGCCACCTAAATGGTATTACCAAAGGCACAACCCATTTATCTTAAAGAGTAGCTTGAACTTCACAAATCTTGGGACGGGGGTGGGGGGGAGAACATTGAATAAGGAGCAGGTCATGCCTGACTGTTTCTGTGATCTCTACGTGTTGCACGTAAGGGAGTGAAGAAGGACTGAGGTGGTGTTTAAAGGAAAGGTTGTTCCTATCCCAGATCTAAAAGTACATGTTCACTGTCTCCCCCGCAAGGGGTGCTTCACAAAGTGTGCCTTTCTATCTTTTGCACAGCTATGTTCCAGCCGTGGAATACTGGCCTCTGGTCCAGCACCGTTAGGACATGTGGTGAGTGCCATAACTAGTAGCTACTGGCTTTGGTGCATCTACAGTTAGCATCTGATGACCGTGAAGGGTGCCAGATTGTAGGCGGGGAGTCAGACCCTCATCCAGGAGAAGCCAGTGCCCCCCTAGTTATTGGGGTGGTGAACCTCCTCCAGGTTTGGGCCAAGACTCTACAAGAGCTGTCCAGAGTGCTGAACGCTCCACCCAAAACAAATCCTGCCTGCTCTTTTAGGGTCATGGCTGAAGTCCAGATTGGACTCCCCCATTCTCCCCATCAAGGGAGTTGCCACTCTCCGGGATTATGGGGCAGATTCCCACCACCACCATCCCCAAGTCCTACTGGGAGATGACAAAGAGAATTTGGGACTTGCTAATTCAGTGGTTCTCAACCTGGGGGTCGGGACCCCTTTAGGGGGATCGAATGACCATGTCACAGGGGTCACCATGAGCCAGTGAAGAAAAGGGCACAGATGGCTTAGGTCTGGAGGAGGAGGGGGGGGGAAGTGGGGAAAGAGTGAGTTACAGCTTGATAGGTTGGAGAGGATGTCAGTCAATGGCGCCTGAGGCTGCAATTGGCTGAGTGTGCCTGTAGAAGAAGTTTTCACCTGCAGCAGTGGCTTGCCAAAGGGGGCTTGTGGCCTCTTCCAAGCAGGGCAAGGGGGTCACCATCACATGAGGAACGGTATTAAAGGGTTGTGGCATTAGAAAGGTTGAAAACCACCGTGCTAGGTAGACGTAGCACCTTCCACCACCACTGAAGGATGGCCGAAGCAGCAGCATGTCCAGCAAGCTATAGGAACCCAGCTTATTATCAGTGAGCAAACAAATTATTCCACGATGGCCCTCTCTCCTCTTGACAAAGCAGAAAAAGCAATTCCACAACGCCATTTTCTGTGTATGTGTTCCCTCCATTTATTTATTTATTTATTTTTATATTTGTTAACCGCCCAATTTTCCCGCAGGAATACTGGGCGGTATACAACATGTTGCAAATAGACAATGCACATCATTTCTCACCCCACCCCCCATTGTACAGTGTCTCAGGAAAGCTTGCAAAGGTGTTCTGTTATTTTAATTAGTGGCCTATAAAGGTACCGTCTATATAGACTAGTCTTGCATTTGTATTTTGTAATGGCCAAAAGGCTCACTCCCTTTTTTGCTTGAAAAAGGTTTGGATCTTTAGTGTACATGCAAGGGGAGCTTTTTAGGGACTCAATAAACGAATTGCCTGGCCTAGGACTTGGCTTGCATGAATGGGTCACACCTTGGTTTTCCAGGGAGTGGAAGCAGTGATTTTTTTTTTAAAAAAAAATGAGAGCTGTAATACATCGTTGTCCCTCAAGAGGGCAGCAGAGCTGCAAGGAACACTTACCACATTCTCCATTCGGATTTGTTTATTTATTTTTATTTGATTTATATGCCGCTACCATCTGTCCTGAAGGCCACTCTGGGTGGTTAACAAGGATTCAAAAGACAAACAGCACAATATACAAAGTAATAGGTGAACATAACAATAGCATGCTAATAAAATAAGTTCCAACAACAGTGAATATATATACAGTGGTACCTTGTATAAAGGAATTAATTTGTTCCAAATGAAATTATGTTAAGCAAAATTTTCCTTTATACAAATTTCCCATAGCAATGCATTGAAAACAGAGTAATTCCTAATCACAACCATTTTAATGTTGTACGGATTTACCCCATATATGATTCTGTTAAGCAAATTTCCCCTACCTCTGGAGCCTTTTTATGTTGTACAGATTTTATGTTATACAAACCATTTTTTATACGAGGGTTCACTGTCTAAACAGAAATGCGTTCAGCCATGCCGGCCACGTGGCCACGGACTTGCACAACACTGGTTCTTTGGCTTGGAAACGGATATGAGCATATATAAGCGCATATATATACAGTGGTACCTCGACTTACGAATTTAATCCATTCTGAATGCATGCTCTTAAGTCGAAATACTCTTAAGTCGGGGTACCTATCTAAAATATTAAAAAAATAAGTTAAAAAATCAAAAAATGGAAACAAATATTTGTAGGTCGAGCAGACAGTATCTAAAATTTGTAAGGCGGCAGTTAAAATGCCAACAGTTTTCCACTCTGAAGTCGAATGGCTCTTAAGTCGGGGTACCACTGTATATATAAGCACTCTAGCCCGCTGAACCACCACGAAACCAGTAGAAAAATAATCATAAGAAAAAAGACAAAACAGAGGTGGAGTTGCAGAGTTGAACACCATGCCTGGCACCTTGATCGGCATCAGCAAAACTCAGCAAAAGTCTGTCTAGACATCCAGGTTTCTAAATGACATTTGAAAGCCTGCAGAGACGGGGCTAGGCAGATTCCTGAGGGTGACAGATTCCAAAAATTGTGATGTAGGCACCAAGAAGGCTCAGATAGCATTAACATCTTCAGGGACTCCTATGGGGTTCGGCACCCTCAAAAGCCCCACTTTGGAAGCACTTGTGTTATAGGCAGTTCTTTGTGATAGTTGCCATTCTGTCAAATGCCCGAGAAGCCAGGGAAAGTGTGTGTGTGTGTGTGTGTGTGTGTGTGTGTGTGTGTGTGTGTGTGTTAGCTCTTTAGCATCACTTCTATGTTAGCTCCCCTCTCTGCACCCAAGAGAACCTGAGGATAAGAAAGTGAAAAGATGGGCATCAAGGAAAGGCTAAAACATTTGGGGCTCTGATTGTGAAAAAAGAGGTTGGGGACAAGATTGAGACGTACAAAACAATGCAGGGCATGAGTCAAGTGGATAGAAGGACGCTCTTCTCCCTCTCACAAAATAACAAAACTAGGGGACATCCACTCAAACTGTGGGTCGGGAGAGAGAGAACAGACAAAAGAATGTTTTTTTTACTCAGCATGGTGTTAGTCTGTGGAACTCCCTGCCACAGGATGTGGTGATGGCATCTGGCGTGGATGCCTTTAAAAGAGGATTGGACAGATTCCTGGAGGAGAAGTCCATCACAGGTTACAAACCATGATGGAGATGTGTCATTTCCAGGCTTAAAATGGGGGTCCTTCAAGGACCAGATGCAGGGGAGTGGTATCAGGAGACAGCTATCTAGTCTCGTGCACTCCCAGAGGCATCTGGTGGGGCCACTGTGTGATCCAGGAAGCTGGACTAGATGGGCCTTTGGCCTGATCCAGCAGGGCTCTTCTTATGTTCTTATGTTAAGTGTGAGGCAAAAGAGCTTTCAGAAGGTGCCAGGAAAACCATGGCAGAGAAGGAAGCCTGCCCGCCCACCACCCCTTTTACAGAAAGGGAACAGTTGGTTGTTGCCTCGATGGAGAACAGGAGACCTGGAACTTGGCAGGGCATGGTTTTTTTTTTTTTTTGGCAGGTGGGTGAGCCTGCTTCTCCCCCCCCCCCCAGTAGTGCTGCTTGCTTCTATAATAAAGGGTCCCCTTTCATTCTGCACCAGCCAAGCCTCTGCCAACAAACTAATTGCTCCCAGATGATTCTTGTGTTCTTTTATGGGACGCCAGCTCGAAACTTGGTGCGGCGGAGAGGAGAGACGGGGAAAATGCCAGGCTGGTTGTGAGGTCTTTGCAGTTGAAGGAAGTTTGGGGAGGTGCAGGGGGGAGAGCAGTTCGCCCCGGTTATTTGTACCATATGCTCCTTCCACGCTCTTGTTGGCGTCTGGGCGTGCATCTGCTTTACATTTCCAAAAGAACTCTGCCTTCCAGCGAATCTCGGACAGCAGAAAGAGAATTTCTAGCCATCTTTCTCTCCCCATATAGTAGATTTGATTTGCTGTGCCCTCCTGTTCCCTCCCCTCCCTTCCTCAGTGTGGCTGATACAGGAAAGGAGCACTCAAGATGCAGAGGTCACTGAAACAGTTATTCTTTTTTGGGGTGGGGTGAGGGGACTCAAATGTCCCGGCATCTGCGGCTGTTACGGGCTGTTACGGGAGTCTCAAAATTTGGACGTTCTAACTAACTTGGCAACGGCGTTAGGGCTTTTGCTCAGCTGTACCCGGAGATCCCATAAACTCCCAGGGTGGGAGGCTGCAGCTATGCTCTAGTCTAAATAGATACTCGTGTTTCCCCGAAAATAAGACACTGTCTTATATTTATTGTTTCCCAAGAATCTAGGGCTTATATTTGGAGTAGGTCTTATTTTCGGGAAAACCGGAACTGCAAGCAAACATGCTACGAAGTACGGTGGCCCAAGTGAAAGGGGGAAAGGACCATGGCTGGGAAAGGAGGGGCAACGTGCTCTCTCTCTCTCTCTCTCTCTCTCTCTCTCTCTCTCTCTCTCTCTCTCTCTCTCTGTGTGTGTGTGTGTGTGTGTGTGTGTGCGTGCGCGCAGGCACAGCCACGCCCATCACTAGGTCTTATTATCGGGGTAGGGCTTATATTTAACAAATGCATAGAAATCCTGCTAGGGCTTCTATGCATGGGGGTTATGTCTTATTTTCGGGAAAACAGGGTACTCACCAGACCGGATCCTGTTTGGTTTCTTAAATTGGACAAGAGCGCTTGCGTTTAGAGTGGCACTGTCACTCTAGGCTGGGTGTTGTTTTTTTGCTTGTTATTTTGTACAGAGCTCTCCGTGGCTTCTACGGAGCATGCTGGACTCTAGCGGGTTTTGAACACCCAACACAAGGAAGGAAACCAGAATAGGGCTGGCCTGAAAGAATAGGTTTTATATTTAGGACTCGATGGAAATTGTGCTGGATCTGATCCAACATTCTGCTCCCAGGGCTTTGGCGGTGGTGCCAATTCCCAGAGAACTCTTCTGAAAACCTAAAATTTTGGGAATTGTCCCAGAAATGGAATATTTCCCAATAACAACCCTGTTCCTTCAATAGAAGTGAAGCAGATGACTCTTGGAAGCACAGAAGCACAAAGGCAGCTACCCTTTCTAGTTTATTTCTATTTCTATACTGCCCCCTGAGTGCAAACTGCACCAGTTGTTGGCTCCTTGCAAGCGTCCCTCTGTGATAGACTTCCCCTGGACGAAGAGGTTCCACGGAGAAACTGAGATACTTACGGAACTCATTAGAAAAGGAACCCTGAACAAGAAAAGCTGTTTGGGCACAGCTTACAAATGCAACAATTTGTTACATAAAGTGGCGCTCCTTCTGTGCCTTCTCACACAGCACGGCAATGCCTCACCTGCTAATTAATGAGTAAATGCGAACACTGTCTTGTTTGTACAGTCTTCCCTTCCACTTAGCCTGGTAGTAAATGCTAGCTTCTCTGTGCAATACTAATGTGAGACTAAAACCACTGCAGGGATTTGGCGGTGTGTGTGTGTGTGTGAGGGGGGGCTGATGCTGCTACTATGGCAGTGCTGGTGCATTTAAAATTTAAAAAAAAGATTCTTGCAGATTTGGGGGGGGGGTGAAAATCCTGCAGACACGCAGAGGCCCAATTTCTTCCTGCCTTTTTCTTCATTACCGATCGTTAGTTTTGAAGACTTGAGGCAGACTGTATGATCATTAAAATTCTCTGGTGAAAAGCAGGAAGGGAAGAATGACCCCCAGAAGGTGGTTTTACGCTGAAGCTGTTCGGAATCAGATAGAAATTGCAATTCTAGGGTAATGTCCCCAGAGACCAACCTGGCTCATGGATGAGATGCCAACTCAAACCTTAGCACCCTCTCCTCCATATGATGCGCCTCTGCTCATGTGGCCTGGCAGCCACTTGCTCTTTGGGGGTGTTGGGACTCGTAATACATTCTTGAGGGGGCAGATAGGCAAAAGCTTATAACTTTGTGTTTATATCTCCTTGTTGGAGGGTCTGCCGCGCATGATTACATGGAATTTTTATTCTCTCTTTAACTGCTTGCGTTCCCTTGTAGCTTTAATGTTGCCTTTTAATGCTGTAAGACAGGGGTGTCCAAACTTTGGCCCTCGAGGTGTTTTGGACCACAACTCCCAGAATTCCAAGCCTATATTGCTATTGACAAAGGACTGTGGGAGTTGTGGTCCAAGACATCTGGAGGGGCGAAGTTTGGACAACACTGCTGTAAGATGTCCCTCCATTCCCTGTTCTCAAACTTGAATACAGTATATCCTAATTGTACTGGACTGTATATTGTCCCTCATTACTGTAAGCTGCCTTGGGTCCTTTTTCTAAGGAGAAAGGCAGAGTAAAAAACACTCTAAATAAATGAATAAATAAATAAAAGCTAACTTTAGGCTCAAATGTCCAGAATTGATCTTATTGGTCTCAAATGTCCAGAATTGATCTTTGCTATAAGCAGCCGCCTTATTGGGGCTGCTTATAGCAAAAATTAACCATGTCCCGCACTGATGGGATGCTGCTAGTGATGTCACCAACCCATCTCTTCCTTGTCTCTAACGAGATACCTAGTCTCGTGCGCTCCCAGACACATTTGGTGGGGGCCACTGGGAGATACAGGAAGGTGAACTAGATGGGCCTTTGGCCTGATCCAGCACGACCCTTCTCCATATGTTTCTGTTTCTGTTTCCAAAGAGAAGGCGCTGAACGGGCATTTTTAATAAATAACCGTTTGCAGGACATCCCCACGACCGCCTTTGAAGATAAGAGGTGGAAATTCAAAGCTGACTTGGATCCACATTTTAATCCCTCGGGAGTATATCTGTGTCATATGCAGGGCGAAGCTAGGGGTGAGTCAGTAACAAATCCTTACCAGGTGGACCAGAATAAAGCCAGGGTGACTTTACAGTTCTGCCTTCAAAAGTATTAAGCCAGGGTGGCAAGGGTTTGCAGAGGGGGATTATCTCGAGTATCTCCCCAAATTCAGAGAGTGAGGAGCCTGCCTCAGATCCTGATATGTTTGATCATGACTGGCATTCGACTGCTTGAGACAAAAGAGAATGATCCCCATTCTACCTCCAGCATTCAAATTATAATTCCTCAGTGGTAGCATCTGCCATACCCACAGAATCTTAAAACCATACAATGGGAGTGGGTGCTAAGGGCCATCTAGTCCAGTCACTTTGCCAAGGCAGGAATGGTGTGGTTTTTTTTTGGGGGGGGGAGAGCCTGCAAAGTTTGTGCAGCCTCCTCAGCCCTTGTCTTCCAGCAGAGGGGAACAGTGCGACAAAATCGCAAGAAATGAGGACGAAAGCCATTGTCCGTGCCATCCCCGGCAGGACTTAATAGACCCTAAATTTGTGAACCAGGTTTAGGAAGGGGACAGGTTCTGCTCATTCCCATGGACTGCGGTTGAAATGGGAAACATGTTGCAGCTTCTGTCTTGGAGCAGGACAGGTTGTGTGTCAAAGAATACCGGCCTGCAAAGGTTTCTATGAATAACCCAGCTCCGTGAAGAGCTGCAGTGGTCCAGAAAACCAGAACTGAAGTAGGAAAATTCCACCCCGCTGAAAATTGAGTCAGCTGCCAAATGCCAAAAGGAGACCCAGGAGGGCTGTAAATGGGTTCCTGGCATTTCTTATGATTCTTATTCTTATTATTTTTTGTTTTTTGGGAAAGGAAGACAGAGAACCCTGGAGGCCGAGAGCATGAAAAAGCTCTGCTTTTAAGAATCAAAAGATGAGGGAAGCCAAAAAAGAAAAAAGAAAAGAAAAGGAAAAAGTGTTCTGCTTATATACCACCCCATACCACTTTCAAGTAATCTCTGGGCATTTTACAGTTTTTAATTACAGTATGCAGGCTACACATTGCTCCCCCCCGCCCCAAGCAAGCTGGGTACTCATTTTACCGACCTCCGAAGGACGGAAGGCTGAGTGAACCACGAGCCGACCGGCTACCAGGGATTGAACACCAGGTTGTGAGCACAGTTTTTAGCTGCAGGACAGGCATTTAACCACTGCGCCACGAGGCTTCTGAGTAGTAGGGGAAGGGGTGCTCCTGTCAAAGGGGCAATAAAACCATCAAACACCGGAAGTCCCGCCCCCTTACCGGAAGTCCCGCCCCTTACCGGAAGTCCCTACCCCTTACCGGAAGTCCCTACCTTCCGCCCCGCCCCCTTACCCGGAACCGGAACCTTCCTGGGCCCTTTGACCTGGAAGTGACGTCCTCTTCCGCCTGACCCGGATGGGGAGCCTTGCCCCCTCCCCCCGACACGTCACGGGGTCCCCCTACCCCACCCACAGGCATGCCCGGGCATGCCTGCCCCTAGGGCGCTGCCGCTGGCTATGTGTTGCCTGGGCCTGTCTTGCTGCGTGTGCGCATGCCTGAGAGGCCTTATAAGAAGAGGGGAGTGTTCTGCGGTGCCCACCGCCGCCTTTTCCGCTGTTCCTGAAACCGACTGGCCCATGGTCCCCGCCGTCCCGTTTATGTGGAGAAAGATGGCGTCTTCAAGCAAGATCGGGCTTTCCTCCAGCTTGCCGAAGGACACCCCGGACTCACCGCCGAAAGCAGAGAGCGTGGACTCCCCTCCGAAGCCCGAGAGCCCGGACTCCCCGCCAAAATCCTGGACCCCGAAGATAGAGAGCCAGCGGTTGAAACCAAAAAGGCGTCTGCACCCCCACATGCACCACGGGCCTATGGGATTTTCCATGCCCCTCTGCCCCCTAAACACCCCATCGCGGAAGCCCAGCTCTGCGCCCAAAAAGCCGCCCAAGCCTGCCCTTCACGCTGAGGAGACCCTGTTTTGGTCCGATCTTGAGTGTGATTGTCCTCATGGAGTAAGAGCAGGATGGCAGAAACCAAAAGAGAAATCGGGGAGTGAATGCTCAGATGGTTCCGAACCTGGGCCTCTAGAGGAGCCACAAGAGGATATTTGGACTTCTGCAGATGAGGGTTATGAGAGCGGGTCAGCGGCCGAGGTGAGTTTTTTTATTAAACTGTTTATAACTCTCGTTCGGGGTTGTGGGGGGTGCTGCAAAATTTAAAACTAAGAGGCTGTTTAATGCTCTCTCAACAGGACACTCTGCTGGAGAAAAAGAATCTGCCGAGAAGTCATAGCGTGTAAAAAAAAAAAAATTCTGACGCTTCAAGTGGTATCAACATATACTCTGAGAATATAACAGCTTATTCAATAATGACTGTCTTTATGTTTAAACTTAGAAAATAGCCTTTTCCGTCCTATTATTTGCAAATATTAAACACATTATAAGTCTGGTAAAGTCTTGAAATCTTAAAATGCTCCAGCCTTATTCTCTTGTGAATAAAGTTTATTTAACCCCTTAATCTGTGTTCATATGTCTGTGGGCTGCTAAGATGCCTGACCACGGGGATGTTCTAAAAAATATATATATTATACACCGGATTCTGTAGGAAGTTTTGGAGGTGTGACCCCTCTATTTAGTGAGGCAAAAAAGCGTATCAAATCATTAAGGGTCAAGGATGTTTCTCGATGGCTTTCTGATCAGGATGCCTATACACTCCATAAGCCCGCCCGAATACATTTTAAAAGAAACAAGACTATTGTCTCAGGAGTCGATGCCCAATGGCAGGCGGATTTGGTAGATATGCAGCAATTTTCAGAGTACAACAGTGGCTACAAGTACATATTAACATGCATTGATATTTTATCTAAATATGCCTGGGCTGTGGCTCTCAAAGACAAGACGGGGCGGGAGGTGTCCAAAGCTTTAGCGGCCATTTTCAAACAAAACCATAGACATCCCGAGAAGCTTCAAACAGATCGAGGTTTAGAGTTCCTAAATAAGCCTGTAAGCCTGCTGTTAAAGAAACATGGGATACATCACTTTGTCACCAATAATGAGGTCAAGGCTGGTGCTGTGGAAAGGTTTAACAGAACTTTAAAAACAAAAATGTGGCGGTATTTCACAGCCAATAATACGTACAAATATATGGATGTATTACCTCAGCTCCTTAGAAGCTATAATTACAGCATGCACAGGACTATCAAGGCTAGGCCTGTAGATGTGACCCCTCACAACTCTTTGGCCATCTGGAAAACAATCTATGGGACCTCTGCTAAGACGAAAGAGGAGAGGCCGCTGTTCAGAAAAGGAGACCATGTCAGGGTTTCAAAAATAAAGGGGGTGTTCGATAAGGGTTATGAACAGAATTTCACTACAGAGATATTTTTAGTGGATCAGGTGATCAAAAAAGCAAAGAGACCCGTATACCTGTTAACAGATTACCATGGTGATGCTATTGTGGGGACATTCTATCCCGAAGAACTACAGAAAGTGAACCCCCGAGAAGACCGGGTGTATAGAATTGAAAAGGTATTGGCCACAAAAGGCCGTGGCTCAAGAAAACTTCACTTAGTGAAATGGAAGGGTTGGCCCAGTAAGTTCAACAGCTGGGTGGCTGCCTCTGAAATTTGTGACCCTGTATAGAAGAGTTGGAAATGGGAGATAACGGATTTTACATCACACTCCCCAGCAATGCATGCAAGGAAATATTTCCTCAAAATACAAATGCTAATTTTACAACACTGCTACCACAACCCTTAGATCTGAGCGGTGCATGGGAAGTTGGTCTGGCTGAAATTCAGTACCCCCGCAGCTGGTACACACTGACTGAAAATGCCATGTTTTACATTTATCAGGATGCAACTAAATGGGGCTTTCTACTACACAGAGGTTATTACAAGAGCATTCAATCTGTTTTGGATGAAAATGAATGACAATATAAAAGTAGCCATAGATCCGCCTAAAATACGTTTTGTCTACGACCCTGTAAAGGGTAAAGTTAGATTCATAGGGGAAAACACATACAAATTTCTCAGCCACTGGGGGGTTAGCCCACCTATTGGGCCTACCACCCGATGTTCCTGTCGATAAAATAGACCACGCTGCAGACATTACCGGAGGGGTCAGCGCACTGTACCTGTATACGGATATCATAGAGCACCAAATTGTAGGAGACAGCTCTGTACCCCTGTTACGGTGCATACCCGTCAGAGGAGAAACTTATGAATGTGTCACCATAACTTACGATAAGCCGCATTATATGTTAATGAGCAAGAGCCACATCAACACAATAAGCATTGAAATAAAGACCGACCAGAACCAACACGTGCCATTCAACTGGGGGAAAGTTGTCGTGAGGTTACACGTTCGACCAGAAGAGGTTATTTTTAGAGCGTGCAAAAGAGAGCTGCATGATCCAAAAATGGTTGTCGTTAAAGATTATGGAAATGTTGATGCCTATAGGGCCTACTACAAAGCCCAGGCAGGCCGTGGTCTACCTGGTTTCCATGGAGCTGTAAACATGTATGGAGCAGGTCTGGGGGGCATTTTTTCGTGGACTTTTCAGAAGGGCTGTTCCTCTTTTGAGGAGGGGGTTTCAGATTATTAAACCTCATGTTAAGACAGCCATGCACAACATAGCTGGAGACGTAGTGAGTCATGTTATGAAAAAGGTGAGAACCCAAGAAGGTTCAGGTCTCATGTACCTAAAAAGAAGGGGAGGAGTTAAACGAAAAGCATCTCACCAACATATTGGAGCACCTCAGCCCCTAAAAAGACGGGGTATCCGTGGTAGAAAAATTCAGAAGCTTCAGGTCAGGAAGAGGAGAGGAGGCCTCAAAACAAAGATACTAAAACACAGCGGAAGAGACATATTTTAAAATGGCATTCATTCATAACTCCTCTGAAGAATGTACCAAATCCGAACTGGATCTTTTTCAAATATCACCAACACAAACCTGCGTGGAAAGCAGTATGTACGTTGAAGTCCCGCCTCTGTCAGCCCTAAGCCCCTAATGCACCTGTGGAATTTTATATAACAGGGGCGAGTGAATTTTATTTAGACCTCAGTCATTCGCTTCTTTTTCTGTGTTGCAAAATAACAAAAGCAGATGGTTCAAACATGGCTGATGCCGCCAAAACGGGGTTGGTCAATTACCCCATTGCCTCGCTGTTTAGCCAGCTGGATGTTACCCTCGGCGATAGGCTGATCAGTCAGAGTCACAACTGTTATCCCTACCGAGCCATTTTAGAACTGCTTCTGAACTACAGCACCGATGCCTTGAGTACACAATTTGCAGCAGGTGGTTTTTATAAAAGATGCCTATCAAACGATGGAATCTACAAGCCTAGCAGCTGGTGAGGGAAACTGGGGCTTTAAATCTAGAGCACATCAGACAGCAGGTAGCCGGACCTGGGATCTGATGGGCCCATTACACAGCGATATATTTTTCCAGGACAAAATGCTGCTGAATGGTGTAGATGTGAAGATCAAACTCACACGCAGCAAGGATGCGTTCTGTTTGATGAGTGGAGATGACAATGCAAATTATACAGTACATATTTTAAATGCAGCTTTGTTTGTTAAAAGAGTGAAAGTATCCCCCGGTGTGCGTCTAGGGCACAGTGAAGCGCTTCTTACCTCTAATGCAAAGTATCCTGTTGAGCGGATCGGAATGAAAGTTTTCAGCATAGCTGCGGGGAGTCTTGTCTGCAACCAAGAAAATCTTTTTTTGGGCCAACTGCCTAAGAAACTGGTCATAGGCTTTGTTGACAATGAGGCATTCAGCGGTCAATACACACGAAACCCCTTCAACTTTAAACACTACAACGTTAATTTTGTAGCGTTGTATGTGGATGGAGTTCAGACCCCATCAAAGCCTCTACAGCCTAATTTTCGAGACAACCTATGCGTACGTGAATACATGCAATTGGCCAAAGCCACGGGGAGAAGCATGAAAGATTTGGACATAGCTATTAACCGTCACGAATTTTTGCAGGGGTACACACTGTATGTTTTTGACCTCACCCCTGATCAGGCCTGCTCTGACCACTATTCTCTGATCAGAACAGGTAACCTCAGAGCCGAGATCCGCTTTGCTGTACCCCTTCCCAACACTATTAATATGATTTTATATGGGGTATTTGACAACGTGATTGAAATTAATCACAGCAGAAACGTCCTCTTTGATTACATGTGAAGATGAACACAGTCCAGATATTGAATTTATTACATAAAAACAAATACTTTGCAGGTGTTTATCCCAGTGATATGCTACCCCGGGCGATTATTACCAAGCGGCCAGCTGGGATCGTGGTCAACACCCATCCTCACACACTGCCTGGCGAACACTGGCTGGCTATCTATCTACCAGTACATGGCCCCGCGGAGTTTTTTGATTCATATGGAGCAACCCCAAATAATCTGCTATTTCCTGAAGACATCTATGACTTTTTAATGAGGCAGACCAATGAGATAACATACCAAAGGAGTCAGTTGCAGCATCCCTTAGCTGCCACCTGTGGCTATCACTGTGTCTTCTTTTTACAGAACAGAACAAAAGGCTTCTCTTTTCCACAAATATTAAAATTGTACACTGGCGATTCAGTGGGCAATGATACGATGGTAGTCAGCTTTGTCAAGAAGCTTAGAAAATCTAAACACAGGTGCCCCCTTTTCAATCCTGTTCAGGCCTGCCTGCCACCGTGCAATCCATGATGTAAATCTGTTCCTAAATAAAAGGCTGTTATACAAATTAATCTGTTTTGGTTTTTATTGTGATGATATTAAAAAGGGGACCATCTTGAAAGAATATTACAGCGGTACACGTAGAAATTAAAGGCCTTTAATTATAGGTAAAATACAGAAATTCATTGTTTTCAAGGTAAAGCAAGAAGCGTATGTTTTAGCTGATTTTGCATGGTTCACTTCTAATAATTAACCTAGATGCAAACACCAGCTCTAGGGCCCTCTTGAAAAAATATTGCAGAGGTACACGTGGAAATTAAACAACTTTAATTATAGATAAAATACAGAAACCCATTGTTTTCAAGGTAGAGCAAGAATCGTGTGTTTTAGCTGATTTAGTTGCATCCTGATAAATGTAAAACATGGCATTTTCAGTCAGTGTGTACCAGCTGCGGGGGTACTGAATTTCAGCCAGACCAACTTCCCATGCACCGCTCAGATCTAAGGGTTGTGGTAGCAGTGTTGTAAAATTAGCATTTGTATTTTGAGGAAATATTTCCTTGCATGCATTGCTGGGGAGTGTGATGTAAAATCCGTTATCTCCCATTTCCAACTCTTCTATACAGGGTCACAAATTTCAGAGGCAGCCACCCAGCTGTTGAACTTACTGGGCCAACCCTTCCATTTCACTAAGTGAAGTTTTCTTGAGCCACGGCCTTTTGTGGCCAATACCTTTTCAATTCTATACACCCGGTCTTCTCGGGGGTTCACTTTCTGTAGTTCTTCGGGATAGAATGTCCCCACAATAGCATCACCATGGTAATCTGTTAACAGGTATACGGGTCTCTTTGCTTTTTTGATCACCTGATCCACTATAAATATCTCTGTAGTGAAATTCTGTTCATAACCCTTATCGAACACCCCCTTTATTTTTGAAACCCTGACATGGTCTCCTTTTCTGAACAGCGGCCTCTCCTCTTTCGTCTTAGCAGAGGTCCCATAGATTGTTTTCCAGATGGCCAAAGAGTTGTGAGGGGTCACATCTACAGGCCTAGCCTTGATAGTCCTGTGCATGCTGTGATTATAGCTTCTTAGGAGCTGAGGTAATACATCCATATATTTGTACGTATTATTGGCTGTGAAATACCGCCACATTTTTGTTTTTAAAGTTCTGTTAAACCTTTCCACAACACCAGCCTTGACCTCATTATTGGTGACAAAGTGATGTATCCCATGTTTCTTTAACAGCAGGCTTACAGGCTTATTTAGGAACTCTAAACCTCGATCTGTTTGAAGCTTCTCGGGATGTCTATGGTTTTGTTTGAAAATGGCCGCTAAAGCTTTGGACACCTCCCGCCCCGTCTTGTCTTTGAGAGCCACAGCCCAGGCATATTTAGATAAAATATCAATGCATGTTAATATGTACTTGTAGCCACTGTTGTACTCTGAAAATTGCTGCATATCTACCAAATCCGCCTGCCATTGGGCATCGACTCCTGAGACAATAGTCTTGTTTCTTTTAAAATGTATTCGGGCGGGCTTATGGAGTGTATAGGCATCCTGATCAGAAAGCCATCGAGAAACATCCTTGACCCTTAATGATTTGATACGCTTTTTTGCCTCACTAAATAGAGGGGTCACACCTCCAAAACTTCCTACAGAATCCGGTGTATAATATATATATTTTTTAGAACATCCCCGTGGTCAGGCATCTTAGCAGCCCACAGACATATGAACACAGATTAAGGGGTTAAATAAACTTTATTCACAAGAGAATAAGGCTGGAGCATTTTAAGATTTCAAGACTTTACCAGACTTATAATGTGTTTAATATTTGCAAATAATAGGACGGAAAAGGCTATTTTCTAAGTTTAAACATAAAGACAGTCATTATTGAATAAGCTGTTATATTCTCAGAGTATATGTTGATACCACTTGAAGCGTCAGAATTTTTTTTTTTTTACACGCTATGACTTCTCGGCAGATTCTTTTTCTCCAGCAGAGTGTCCTGTTGAGAGAGCATTAAACAGCCTCTTAGTTTTAAATTTTGCAGCACCCCCCACAACCCCGAACGAGAGTTATAAACAGTTTAATAAAAAAACTCACCTCGGCCGCTGACCCGCTCTCATAACCCTCATCTGCAGAAGTCCAAATATCCTCTTGTGGCTCCTCTAGAGGCCCAGGTTCGGAACCATCTGAGCATTCACTCCCCGATTTCTCTTTTGGTTTCTGCCATCCTGCTCTTACTCCATGAGGACAATCACACTCAAGATCGGACCAAAACAGGGTCTCCTCAGCGTGAAGGGCAGGCTTGGGCGGCTTTTTGGGCGCAGAGCTGGGCTTCCGCGATGGGGTGTTTAGGGGGCAGAGGGGCATGGAAAATCCCATAGGCCCGTGGTGCATGTGGGGGTGCAGACGCCTTTTTGGTTTCAACCGCTGGCTCTCTATCTTCGGGGGTCCAGGATTTTGGCGGGGAGTCCGGGCTCTCGGGCTTCGGAGGGGAGTCCACGCTCTCTGCTTTCGGCGGTGAGTCCGGGGTGTCCTTCGGCAAGCTGGAGGAAAGCCCGATCTTGCTTGAAGACGCCATCTTTCTCCACATAAACGGGACGGCGGGGACCATGGGCCAGTCGGTTTCAGGAACAGCGGAAAAGGCGGCGGTGGGCACCGCAGAACACTCCCCTCTTCTTATAAGGCCTCTCAGGCATGCGCACACGCAGCAAGACAGGCCCAGGCAACACATAGCCAGCGGCAGCGCCCTAGGGGCAGGCATGCCCGGGCATGCCTGTGGGTGGGGTAGGGGGACCCCGTGACGTGTCGGGGGGAGGGGGCAAGGCTCCCCATCCGGGTCAGGCGGAAGAGGACGTCACTTCCAGGTCAAAGGGCCCAGGAAGGTTCCGGTTCCGGGTAAGGGGGCGGGGCGGAAGGTAGGGACTTCCGGTAAGGGGTAGGGCTTCCGGTAAGGGGCGGGACTTCCGGTAAGGGGGTGGGACTTCCGGTGTTTGATGGTTTTATTGCCCCTTTGACAGGAGCACCCCTTCCCCTACTACTCTTCTGTGTTTGGGGACTGATAGGCAGGCTATCCAGGAGAATAAGGAAGGAAAGTGTATTGATCTGTAAATTAATTCACCAAACAGAAAAGGGGAAAAGAAGAACCTTATCACTAAATATAATATGGAGAAATCCCCTGACTGGTCTAGCTTCCAAGTGGATTCAGTCGCTTCAGGAGGAGGAGATTTCAGAGGGCCTTTTTACACGACCCCTAAACTCCGCCGCAAATGGCTCCCAGCTCCGGAGCTTAAAATTGCTTCCCCACCAGCTCCGGAGTTTGCAGGAAATTAAGTGCGACCACACCCACCTAAGCGTGTCCCAGTGCACTTTTCATGTACCTGCTCTCCAAGGGTAAAAAATCTTGATGCGGATGTGCCAGGCTCTCCTCGCTTCTTTTTGCTGTTGTTTTTTGCCTCCCGCCCCTTTAAGAGAAGGAATCACAACGACGGGGCGGGGTCCACCGGCACCGGAGGTAAGCCTGCATTCTTTTGTCCATTTTTTTCTCCCTCCCCTCACGCAGCCAGCAGCCAGGAAGTGCGGAGGGGTGGGGGACGCACGAAGAGCGACAAACCCCTAAGATCTCTGGTCCGAATTTAAGTGACCAGCGGATCTTAGGGGTCGTGTAAAAGCGCCCCAAGTGATGTCTATTTAGGGAATGTTAATTTTTTTTCTGGACTGGTGCTTCCAGAAACCTATCTCGTGCTGTGATAGCTGAGGTCAACGATCAGGGGCCACAAGAGTTATTCTATCCACCATGCCCAAGCACAACTGCTGCCCCTCTGCAAATTCAGGCTGATGCTTTCTTTGCTTTTGGGGGGTGGGGGAGGGGGGTGGGGGTGGGGGTGGGGAACCCAGCAGCTTCTAATCTATTGCCAGCAGCACGTTCTGCACTCTGAGGGAGCCGCCTTTTGGTTGAACTAGGTGTCCTTGTCGGGGTGTACACCGCCCTGGGACCATAGGTCGTGAGGGTTAGAGCAGTGCTCCAGATTTACCCTGTTTCCCCAAAAATAAGACATCCCCCGAAAATAAGACCTACTTACAGTTTTGCCTCTTGCTGAAATATAAGGCATCCCCCTCCCGAAAATAAGGCTTCCCCAATAATAAGATAATAATAAATGTGTACTGTATTCTTCTTCATGGAAAAATAAGACATCCCCTGAAAATAAGACCTAGTGCATCTTTGGGAACAAAAATTAATATAAGACACTGTCTTATTTTCGGGGAAACACGGTAATATCCCTGGCAAGACTTCCACCCTAGTTCTGGGGGGAAATCATGCTGGAGAGCTATCACTTCTGCTGGCGAGGGCTGCCAGTAACCAGCCAGATGGACAGGATAAAGGTCCACCCGGAATCTGATAGCTGTTATTAGTTTTTTTGGCTGTTTGGCTGTGTTCTGGAAGTTTTCCTTCCTGATGTTTCACCTCACTCTGTGGCTGGCATCTTCAGAAGGGAAGGAGCTCAGGGAACTAGGAGTTCTCTCTCTGCTCTGTGCTCTATACCCCAGAGCACAGAGAGAACTCCTCGTGCCCCAGAGTCTCCTTGCCCTCTGAAGATGCCGCCCACAGAGTCTGGCGAAACGTCAGGAAGGAAAACTTCCAGAACACGGCCAAACAGCCCCAAAAACTCGCAACAGGATAAAAGGTTTGATTTTAGGTCTCTGGGCCTTTTCACACGACCCCTAAGATCTGCTGGCCACTTAAATTCGGACCAGAGATCTTAGGGGTTTGTCGCTGTTCCTGCGTTCCCACCCCCTCCGCACTTCTGGCTGCTGGCTGCGTGAGAGGAGGGAGAAAAAAAGGAAGAAAGGAATGCCGCTCACCTCCGTTCTGCCGCCCCGGCACTGCATTCAGATCTCTTAAAGGGGCGGGGGGAGGGGGAGAACAAACAGAAGCAAGGAGAGCCCGGCAGTCACTACTGTTATATCCGCATCAGGAATTTTCACCTCCGGAGAGCAGGTACCTGAAAAGTGTGCTGGGACGCGCTTAGGTGGGCGTGGTCGCACTTAATTATCTGTAAACTCCGGAGCTGGTGGGGAAACAATTTTAAGCTCCGGAGCTGGGAGCCATTTGCGGCCGAGTTTAGGGGTCATGTGAAAAGGCCCTCTGTTTCAAATTGAATGTCCCTCAAAGACAGTGAGAGGGTGACACCTGTGTTCAGGGATGCTGGCTTTTAAACAATGCTCTGCTTGTGTGTGTGTGTGTGTGTGTGTGTGTGTGTGTGTGTGCAGAGGACGGCTCTTTAAGGCTTGGGAGTTTTCTTTCTATCGATGGAAGGTGCTTGCGATGGAACGGAGTTCACAGAGAAAGGGGAACAGATCACCCAGGATGGCAGTGGCCACGGTGAAGGGAAGCGTCCCTGGTTGGCTCTTGTGGAGGATAAATTCCCGGTTTCCTCTCTGGCTGGGGAGCCCTTAGAGCTGTGAAGTCTCCCCCCCCCCCCTGCCCTGCCCCCTGTCTGGAAACCAGCGAGCTAAAATTAGCCCTCTCCTTGCAGCCATCTTAGAACTTTTCCTTAATGCTGACCCAGCATTTCTGCACATCTTACAACTCCCCCCCCCCCGACCTCAGGATGGGGGATACCTCTGGGCTTGTCAAATGTCCAACTGGAAGCAACAATTCCTCCTTATATTCCTCCCCCACATACACCGCGCCCCCCTTTAGCAAAGATTGCTAGGGAGGGACAGAAGCAAGCTACACGTTTGCTGTTATATCGCAGCCTAGATAATCATAGCTAATTTCAGTCGAACACGAATCCATTTGTGCTTTAATGAGCATAACCAAGCCGAAAGCACTCCTCTGAGAATTTGGAAGATCAAATTCTGAGGGCTGATTAAATTCTGGATCTCTGCTCCCCTCCCTGCTGCTAAACACGGCTATTTTAGCTGATTTCAGGTGGTGAGAGACAGCTTTCTGTTATCTGTAAGTTTTGTTCCTTCTGCAGCAGGAAATGTTGCTTGGTTCGTTTTTTTTAGGACTGTCAAGAATGAGATTGCCATGCTGTGGCTGAAGGGGAGGGCATGTAATGAAGGTGGCAATCCCGCTGCATAGCAAGGGCTCCCTCTGGAGTACTTGTATTAGAGATATGCATCTATGGGCCTTTTCACACGACCCCTAAGATCCGCTGGCCACTTAAATTCGGACCAGAGATCTTAGGGGTTTGTCGCTGTTCCTGCGTTCCCACCCCCTCCGCACTCCTGGCTGCTGGCTGCGTGAGGGGAGGGAGAAAAAAAGGAAGAAAAGAATGCTGCTCACCTCCGTTCTGCCGTCCCGGCACTGCATTCAGATCTCTTAAAGAGGCGGGGGGGGAGAACAAACAGAAGCAAGGAGAGCCCGGCAGTCACTACTGTTATATCTGCATCAGGAATTTTCACCCTCCGAGAGCAGGTACATGAAAAGTGCGCTGGGACACGCTTAGGTGGGCGTGGTCGCACTTAATTATCTGTAAACTCCGGAGCTGGTGGGGAAATAATTTTAAGCTCCGGAGCTGGGAGCCATTTGCGGAGGAGTTTAGGGGTCGTGTGAAAAGGCCCCTTAATTGTCTTCTTCCTCCCTGCCCTTGCCCTGTGAGATAAGGAGGCATTTTCTCTGTCAGTCTTGACAAGGGTTTGCTGCAGTTACAAGAATGGTCTGCTTTACCCACTGAGACGCCTTACTAAGGAGTTTTAAAGCTCCACGCGATTGCCCACCTCCAGCACGAGAGTGAGAAAACAAAGACTTTTGTTTGCCTTGAAGTTTCTGTAACATGTCTAAACCAAAGACACGAGTTGGTGACCCCTTTGTTAGCCGTCTAGTGATCTAATAAAAAACATCATCCCCCCTTACTTTGGGGTTGTGTACAAGAATCACATGGCTGCCCCCCCCCCCCCATTTTTTGTAAAAGGTACGAAACGTCTCTGTAGAAAGGGAACCCTTACCTGCCTTTGGCAAGCACAGAAGGTATTAGCAGACGGATCTACAAACTGCCATCTTCTGAACATCAGTGTAGCAAGGTGGCAGATAACTCTTTGTGTGTGTGTGTGTGTGTGTGTGTGTGTGTGTGTGTGTGTGTGTGTGTTTTGGCAGTTTGTATGATCCGTGAAGGAACTATCCTAAAAAAAATCTGAAAACTGGTGGAGACGGACAGAAAAATATCTCACTCTCTTGCTTCTGCATAGATGATTTTTTTTGCCAGTTCTCATGATTTGCATCCTATTTCTGAAAGTTGTAGAGAGCAGAATTTGAGAATATCTGTCTGTCTGTCTGTCTGTCTGTCTCTCTCTCTCTCTCTCTCTCTCTCTCTCTCTCTCTCTCTCGATTGCAATACTAGTCCCTTGACCATGCTATCTTGGAACCTTTGGGGTTGTCCCCTCCCAAGGTCACTTCCCCAAGTTCAGGCACAAAGAGAGGTAACCTTGCTTTGCTCCGGTAAATATTTAAAAAAGCCAGGGCGGCCGCGCGCTGGGGCCCCTGCCAGAGGAGGCCTGGCGGAAGCCTGGCGGCACACACATAAAGTCATCTGTCGCCCAGCTGTGCTCATGCTTCTTTGACCTGAACTTGATGTGTTGATTGGCCCGCTCCTTCCTGGGCCCTCAGAAAGTTACTCCAGGGTTCCTTCAGCCTTGCTGCAAAATGTGGCATGGATTTTCGGAAGTTAGAGGATCTCCAGATACCGGTTGTTTCAGGGTTGGGGAACAGCAGCAAGGCAAAAGTTGCTGCCTCTGAGCCTCACTGGCTGTACCCCCCCTCCCCCTTGAGAGAGGTGAGGATTTTATTTCTTTGCTGGTTTCATTGTGTTCAGGTTGGAAACCCGTATACAGTAGTTTAAAAAACAAACAAACTAAAATGTAAGACCAACAGAATGGACAGAACTGACCAGGCTTGGTCTTTCTAGGTTTTAACCTCTGGCCATTCCCCGCGGTCTTGCTAGCCACATTTGTACCAAATGAGGGCCGTCATGTCTTCATGGCATGAAATGACCCTCCTTTTGTCAGACAGTTGCTACAGTGCCAGTGGTTCTCAAATCTCAACCGGTGGGTCCCCAGATGTTCCTGGACTGCAACTCCCAGAAATCCCTTCTAGCACAGCGAGGGGTGGAGGCTTCTGGGAGTTGCAGTCCAGGAACATCTGGGGACCCACCGGTGGAGAACCACTGGGCTACTACACGGTCCTCTTTGTGCAGGGAGTCCCTGCGCTTAGCCCATTCAGGCCTGTCCAAACTTCGGCCCTCCTGAAGTTTTGCACCACAACTCCCAGAATTCCAAGCCTGTATTGCCAATGACAAAGGACTGTGGGAGTTGTGGTCCAAAACATCGGGAGGGCCGAAGTTTGGACATGCCTGGGAATCTGTGTCCGTTTCAGCTTTGTTGCAGACTGTCATCTACGCCAAAAAAAGGCAGAAAACCCTTTCCAAGATGGGGGTGAACTGAAATTTCAAAAAAAATTGATTGTGGGAGGAAAAGAAATCTAGAGATTTCGTTCATCCCTCACTTGCTCAAAAAGTGAGCCCCTGAAGGTATCTAGATGAGACCCTTAGGATGCCATTTAAAAAAAACAGAACTGTCTAAGGAGACACAAGGTGTCTCTTGAGCCTCACACCAGCATTTCTTTGCATGTAGCAAGTTGGCTTGCTTTGTTTGTGGCACTGGTCATTGAGAGGAAACATGGACTCCTCATTTAGGGCGTTTATACACGACCCCTAAGCTCCGCGGCAAAGGGCTGCAAGCTCCGGACCTTAAAAATGTTTTCCCACCAGGTCCGGAGTTTGCAGACAATTAAGTGCGACCCCGCCCACCTAAGCGCGACCCAGTGCACTTTTCTTGTACCTTCTCTTTGGAGGTGAAAAATCTTTGATGCGGAGAGTGCCTGAGCTCTCCTTGCTTCTTTTTGTTGTTTTTCTTTCGCCTCCGCCCCTTTAAGAGCAACCAGGAAGTAAAACCGGGGCTCGGAGCAAGCTTCCACGCACAGGAGGTAAGGGTTTCTTCTTTTGTCCGTGTCTAAGGCTTTTTCCCCCTCCCTCCCCTCCCGCAGACAGAACAAGGAAGTGCGGAGGGGGTGGGGACGGAGGAACAGCAAGGAACCCTCAAGATCGCTGGTCCGAATTTAAGGGACCAGCGGATCTGAGGGGTCGTGTGAAAAGGCCCTTACTGTATATACTCGAGTATAAGCCTAGTTTTTCACCCCTAATTTTGGGCTGAAAAAAGGGGTCCTCGGCTTATATTCGGGTCAATACTTTTAGCCACTGAGGCAAGTTTGTCTCGGTGGCTAAAAGTCATTTTAAACATTGTGCGCCACTTCTCCTGACTCCCCCCCCCCCCCATGTTTAAAATGACTTTTTAAAAAGTCATTTTGAAACAATGTTTAAAATGACTTTTAGCCACCAACTCAAGCACTTGCCTCGGTGGCTCAAAGTCATTTTAAACATCACACACCACTCCCCCAGCTCACAAAGGAGGAGTTGCCCGGCCCTGCTGCATTTCCCACCCTAGGCTTATACTTGAGTTAATACATTTTCCCAGTTTGGGGGGTTTAAAGTAGGGGCCTCGACTTATACTCAGGTCGACTTATACTCGAGTATATACGGGTAGTTTCTTTCCAACGGTCCTTTTGGACTAATTATTACGAGTGACATAAATCGGAGCAAAAATTGGAAACGTTTCATTGGTGGTGGTGGTGGTGATGCTCTTGGGAGTGGGTTTCTGGAGGGAATGGCCCAGTTTTTACCTTTGGCCAGAAAGGGGAGCCCAGCCGGTAGCAAGACGGAAAAGCATACACCGGCGACCAGTGATGGTGAACCTTTTAAAGACTGAGTGCCCGCGCTGCGATTCAAAACCCACTAATTTTTCGCAAAGTGCCAATATAGCCCTTTGACCTGAATCCAGGTGGCTGTGAAGGGACAAAGTCAGGTGTGCACAGAAAGGGCTCCGAGTGCCACCTTTGGCACCCGTGCCGTAGGTTTGCCAACACTGGACTACATTCCTCTATTTGTGTGCATGTGTTTTAACCGGGAAGAGTCTTTTGTGGTTGACCTTGGGTTCTCTGAGTCTTGACTTGGGTGGTATGTGCCTGTTCTCTGCTTGGCCTCAGGCAGCACAATGTCCCAGGCTGCCCCTACAAGGCAGGGATGGCTAAGCAACAGCATCTTCTCCCACGAGTGGAGTCCCAAGTAGGTAAATCAAACAGGCCGTGACATCATCCATGGTGGCAGGAATCCAGTCCGGGACTTCCTCCCTCCTTAAGTTGTTCAGTTTCCAACTCCTGTTTCCTTTTTTCCAGCTCCAAAAAAGCTTATCTTTAAAGTTGGAGTTGGAGAAGGGGGGGAGAGATGGCGGAGAGGAAGGGATTGTTAGGTTATGTTTATCTTGCCTGCTGAGAATTTTGGCTCAGGAGTCAGTCTGAGAAGCGGGCTTTTACTGTTCCCTGCTTTTACTTCTGAAACTCCACATGCCTGCCTTCAAGGACTCCCGGCTTTTTAAATTCTTTTTTATTATGATTGTTTCCCTACGGCTTTCCGTCCTTCCCTCCCTCCTCTCTTTATCTCCCTTCTTTTTTTAAAGACAAATCATTTTGTCTTCTAAACTGAGACTTTCTCTGGCTAGCTGAGAAAGGGGAGGAATCCGAGGACAGATTCCAGGAGAACAGCTGCCCCCCCCCCAAAGACATGTCGATGAATGGTAGGAGAAGTTTGGGGAGACCCTCATACTACTACCGCCTACTCCGGAGGTCCCGACTTCAGAGGCAACGGAGCCGCTCTCGGAGTCGCAACAGACCACTTAGCAGGGGTAAATTCTCTCTCTCTCTCTCTCTCTCTCTCTCTCTCTCTCTAGATAATTAAAATAGCAAACCATATCAATTATTCTTTTCTTTCAAAACATGGATGTAACCAATAAATTGTGGTAGTTATGGGGATACAAAGTGAGTAGAGCTGGGCCTCCTATATACTGAGCTTTAAAAAAAAGATGCAAGCTTTTGAACTACACAGAGCGGAGTGTCGATACAAGACTGGGTATTTGTGTGTGTTGGGCTTTTTGCCAGCAATGGGCAAGGTTGAGGGGGAATATTCAGAACTTGGAAACAAGTGTTTAAAAAGCAACATAATTGGTTGTTGTAGCGAGTTTCTTGGGGGGAGGGGGTCAGAAATCGGGATAGAAGGAAGGTGGGTTATAAAAGCGGCATAAATCAGTGGGAGGAAACTCACTAGACTGGAGAAACTTTCCCTGCGAAGACTCTGGGTGTCACTTTTAGAGTTTTTAATCAGGAAATGTTCAAGCTCTCTGATGGTCTCTTAAATGGTTCATGCTGCGAAGGCAGGTCCTTCTGTTTTTCTGTTCTTTTCTGGAACAGGAGTGAAATTGGGGGGGGGGGGTTAAGTGAAGTGTGGCGACAGCACTGTTCACCCCAGTGGCATCTCTGGGTCTGCTGTCTTATGCAATAACCTGTTCCCACGAACCTCTTTGAACAGATATGTGAAGCCAAGCTGGTATTTGCGCCTGTAACACGGACTTGTGCCCTGCTGGAGAGAGGACATGATAGTGGTCTCCAGATATCCGAAGGCCAGCCAGGCTGAAGATGGGGCAAACCTACTCTCTGGGCCTTTTCACACGACCCCTAAGATCCGCTGGCCACTTAAATTCGGACCAGAGATCTTGGGGGTTTGTTGCTCTTCCTACGTCCCCACCCCTCCGCACTTCCTTGCTCCTGTCTGTGTGAGTGGAGGGAGAAAAAAAGAGAGGAAAAATGCAGGCTCACCTCCGAAGCCGCCGGGAAAGCCCCGTCCTCGTCCTGATTCCTTCTCTTAAAGGGGCGGGAGGCAAAAACAACAACAAAGAGAAGCGAGGAGAGCCCGGCACTCACTCCCTTAAATCCGCATCAGGGATTTTCACCCTCCGAGAGCAGGTACATGAAAAGTGCGCTGGGACGCGCTTAGGTGGGCGTGGTCGCACTTAATTTTCTGCAAACTCCGGAGCTGGTGGGGAAACAATTGTAAGCTCCGGAGCTGGGAGCCATTTGCGGCGGAGTTTAGGGGTCGTGTACAAAGGCCCTCTGTTGCTCCAAACAAGGAGACAAGAATCATGAGGGTGGTGGGGGGTGGTGGGGTAGGACACATGGTACTTTAAAGGTGTGAGCCAGTTCTCTGCCACAATTTCTAATGGAGCTCATTACAGTGGTACCTCTTGAAACTAATTTAATTCATTCTACGGGTCAGTTTGTTTTACAAAAGCATTGTCTTAACGAAACACAGTTTCCCATAGGAATGCGTTGTGTGCTAGAACTTAAACAAATAAGAGGAAGTACTTTTTCACCCAGAGGGTCACTGGTCTGTGGAACTCCCTGCCAGAAGAAGTGGTGACCACTGTCAGCCTTGACAGTTTTAAGAAGGGGTTGGACGAGTTCATGGAGTACAAGGGTATCAGTGGCTCTCATTATGGATGCCTAAGGACAACCTCCGGGTTGGAGAGAGAGGCAGGCTATCTCTCAATGTCATTTGCAGGGAATCTTAAGCAGGTGAAGACATCTGCTTGGGAATACCCTGAAGCAAATGGTGAGCCGCTGGGTGAGACCCAATGCTGGACTGGATGGGCTGTCACCTGTTCCAGCAAGGCTGCTCTTATGTTCTTATGAACGGATTAATCTGTTCCGGAGGCTAGAATAAAGACAAAAATAACCATTTTTTTTTCCTGGGTACATGCGGAATGGTTTTTCATCTTGCGAAGCATCCCATAGGGAATTTTTTGTCATACAAAGCATGCCTATTCCTGGAAAAAAATTCTTCCTACGAGTGTTTTGTTTTACGAGGCATTTCTCTTAAGAGATAACACTGCATTTTCCCAGGCTCTCTGGATACAAGGTTGCTCCTGCTAACTGTCTCTCTCCTGTGTTTGTTTATCAACCTATGCTACAGTATTCCCTTTCTGTGTACGACACCTTTTGGGTTCTTTTCTCCTCTTTGTTCTTTTCTGTTCCTCCTGGAAATGGCTGTGAGAGTGTTTATGTTAAAAATAGCGACTAAGAAATTCAGCACTGCTGATAACCTGCAAGTGGGGCAGGAAGAGGAGGAGAGGAGGAGGAAGAGGAGGAAGAGCATGGGTTCTCGCAGGATGGAAGTGAGGTGGTGATGCAGGACTGGACACCCTTGGAAAAGATGGGGTAGTTTAGTTCATCTCTTCTCCCCAAGAGTACATTTGCTGGGGGTGGCTGTGGGGGGGCAGGTGCATGTATTACAGACGAACCTCATAGTGAGCAGAAAGTGCGAAAAACAAAACAAAAAATGAAGGGAGGGAGGGAGGGAGGAAGGAAGGAAGGAAGGAAGGAAGGAAGGATGGAAGGAAAGAAAGAAAGAAAGAAAGAAAGAAAGAAAGAAAGAAAGAAAGAAAGAAAGAAAGAAAGAAAGAAAGAATCTTTGTGGTGTTTGCCCTGTGCTTATGGAACACAGGGAGGGAGGGAAGGAAGGAAGGAAGGAAGGAAGGAGCTGGTGATGGGTGGAAGGAAGGAAGGAAGGAAGGAAGGAAGGAAGGAAGGAAGGAAGGAAGAAGCTGGTGATGGATGGAAAGGGGCGACTGGGGAAGGAAGGAAGGAAGGAAGGAAGGAAGGAAGGAAGGAAGGAAGGAAGGAAGGAAGGAAGGAAGAAGCTGGTGATGGATGGAAAGGGGCGACTGGGGAAGGAAGGAAGGAAGGAAGGAAGGAAGGAAGGAAGGAAGGAAGGAAGGAAGGAAGGAAGGAAGGAAGGAAGGAAGGAAGGAAGGAAATGGTTCAGAAAGACCAGTCCTGGTTTCTTTTCTGGAGATCTGGAGTACATAGAGACCTCCTCCCTGCTTTATTGCACCACTGTTTCTCATGGCAAGGGGCATTTTCTGGCAGATTTTTTTTTAACTGAAGAAGAAAGAGAGCAAACGAATGGGAAGTTTGTTGTCATCTAGAGAGAATGCTGGTGGGGTTGCTCACATCCTCTTATGTTTTGCTGCTGGATATATTGCAGGCAAAGGAAAAAAAACACCCAGAAGGTTGCATGATGTCCTTGGTGAGCGCATCAGGCATTTTTACCAGGAGAGGTTCTCCGTCTCTCACATATGCACGCACACACTCATTCTCTCACCCTCCCCTTCTCCCTTTCTGACATTTTCTCGCTGTCTCTTCTGTACGGTTCCTTCATTCAACTCCAGGCAGATCCTGACCCAGTTGCAGTGTTAAAATTAAGAAACACTTTCCCTTCCAGGACACTGAGTGTTTGTTCCCTTTATTGCATGCCTGAGTGCAAGGAAGACATATTTTAACTCCTCACCCATCCTTTTTAAGCTCCTGCTTTTTAAATTAAAAAACACTTGCTCTGGCTGCTCATCCAACCAAACTTGTCAATTCTAATCTCTTCTAGACACAATTGCATGTGCAGCCCGCAATGATTGCATGTACAGCAATGCAATCATTAAGGTTCAAATTATACAGTACAGAAAATTATGTCATAAAGAGGCAAGAGGTGCTTTGTTCTTTCATATCACGAGCCTTCCTCACTCCTACAAGTTGATTGCTAGCTTGCTTTTCCCTCTCTTTTCTTGTGACTGGACTTCCAAAAAGAAATGCACGCTTCATTTGCAACTCTTGCTTGCTCGGGCGTGCAGCTTTAAAGGAGTTGTGTCCCTGAAGGGAAAACAAACATGGAGCTTGTTTTTTGTTTTGTGAATATAGGGAGCTGCTGTGGTGGCGAACCTTTGGCACTCCAGGTGTTTTGGACTACAACTCCCAGAATTCCAAGCCTGTATTGCCAGTGACAAAGGACTGTGGGGGTTGTGGTCCAAAAATATCTGGAGTGCCGAAGGTTGGAAACCACTGATGTATAGCATCGATATCAAACTAGATGTCCAGGAGATAATGTACTTTTTCTGTTTGGCCACTTTCCCCTTATTCAGGAAGACTTCCTTAGTCCTGAAAATGAAATCCTTTTTAACCTTCCAATCATACAGCAGGTTAAGATTATGAGCAAAGTGACATGCACTAACGACTGTTACCACTTGGTGGCGCACCACTTCTTAATGCAGTGCAGTGCGTCACCTGGTTTGACACCCCTGATATTTGGCCTGTTCCGCCCAGTAGGAGGGGATGCAGGCAGGCCCAGAGATGCCACCAGGCGATTCAAGACAGTACGCCTGATTTAATTTCATTTCTGGAAATGCAAGATGGGCTGATGGCTTGCCCACATCGAACATCTCTGTTCTCTCCGTTTAGCTTCTCCAGCACAGTAGCAGAGGGATGAGACCATGCAGAAAAGCTTCCCGTTTCAAGCTCACTATCCTTTGTCCATGTTGTGCTCAGTCCTGACAAAAGGAGGAAATTCATTACTTGTCGTCCCCCCCCCGTAAATCTTTCCTTGCAGGTGATTCGTTCCTTCTACAAGGACAGCGTAACCTGCGGGGCAGAGCAGATGCACAAACCAGAGGCTTAATCAGGAGAATTATTGAGGGAGGAGAAGCAGGTGGGGTATTTTTGTCCAGCACAAATGCTACACTGGCCGGTGTTTCTTTTTCTGTAGATGTTCAAAAATTTAACAGCAGCCCCCACCTCCTCATTCCTATTTCTGGCATGCATGCATCCCTTTTGAGCCACTGAGCGAAAGCCTCGGTCTGCCTTCGACTCTCTCTTCTTTCAACTAATAAAACTGTCATCTCCTTTTTGGAGTCTGTCCTTTCCTTCCTGCGGATCCTTTGGTCTTGAGGTGTTGGCCTTGATGTGGGATCAAAAGCGAAGTGGCGTGAGATTTCCAGGGCGAGTGCCTTTGGAGCAGGAGGGGGAAAAGGAAAAAGAAATAGGAACACTCTAGGATACACTCTGGAGATGTTTAAGCCAGCGCCAGCAGGGGAGCTGGGCCAAGGCGTCCCCCTAGACACCCTTCCCCTCGGCCAAATACTTGCAAAGAAAAGTCACCTGCAGGCATCTGAAGAAAATGTTCCTTCCCGGGCTCTGGCAGTATTGAAAGGGGGATCATATCTTTGAAGCCGAGGCTTTTAGGAAAAGAAAGGGCAAAGGTTATCCCACAATCATTGTAACTCGACCATCTCGTGTTCTCTGCGAGGATACATCTGTGCCTTCCCTTTCTCTCTCTCTCTCTCTCTTTCTCTCTCTCTCTCTCTCTCTCACACACACACACCCACACACACACACACACGTAAGCCCCACTGAACGACCCACCCATCTGGTTCTGTTTAAAAAAAAGAGAGAGAGAGAGAAGCAGCACACGTAGCAAATGATCTGCAGAAAAGGGGAGAGGAATAGGTAAGCCAAACATGTCCAAACTTCGGCCTTCCTGATGTTTTGGACCACAACTCCCAGAATTCTAAGCTTAGATTGCCAGTAGCAAAGGGCTGTGGGAATTGTGGCCCAAAACATCTGGAGGGCCAAAGTTTGTACATGCCTGAGGTAAGCAAATCAGCATGAGTGTGTTCCCCTCCTTATCTTTTCTAGATCTACATCCAGACTGGTATGCCTAGGTGTCCTTCCTTCCTTCTGTCCAGCCACTTCTCTTTCTTCTTGCTTCTCCTCTGTTTTTAGTCAGAGGCAGGACTACTGACATTAGCAGCTTCTGAAATCAGGTTTAGGCTGTGTGCTCTCCTGCATTCTTCCTGAGTGGATCCCCTGCATTGCAAGCACTATTCACCCACCCCTGTTGGCGAATCCCAGGTTCCGAAACAGTTCCTCTCTTTAACTGCTCATCTTAAAGGCTGCTGCACACCCCAAATCTGAACACCCGATAACCTCGTCAGGTTTCTTCTCCCAGGTTTACCACCAACCAAAAAAAGATTCACGCCCTACAATAACATTTAGTGGTTGAATAAGAAGGAGACCCCATGACTTGTGTTTGTCTCAGTAGTACTTCCATTGTTTGAGGAAAGGAAGGGTAGAAGTTCATATGGGAGACTTTATTTATTTATTTTATTTACAGTATTTTTACCCCGCCTTTCTCCTTGGAAAAGGACCCAAGGCGGCTTACAGTAATGAGGGACAATATACAGTCCAGTACACAGTTAAAGAGAGAGTAAAAATTCCTTGTAATCATGCATGGTAGTAGGCCATCCAAAAGTTATGGGGGGTGGAGACTAACATTGAAAACATAGTGTCAATGCAGTCACAAAAGGGAAATATAAACACAAAGTTATGAGTGGTTATAAACACAAGGTCTATGTAATCATGTATGGTAGATTCCTATAAAAACACATAATAGGTAGTCCATCATTCAGGGAAAGCTTTATTTGGGTGGGACTTTATTTGGGTGAAGGAATCAGAGCAGGTGATACTTCATCAAACCCGCTTTCCAAATTGGAGTACAGTAATCCCCTGCCTATCGGGGATGCGGGGGTGGGGGGGTTAGGGACCCGACCTGACCCGCGATAATGGAAAATCCATGATCTGTGGATGCTGGGTCAGGTTGGGACTGGGGGGGCACCATCTGGGGCCTGGCACTACCCCGAATGGGCCTCCGGCGGGCTTCCCGGGCCTGTCGGAGGCCCCAGAAGTGGTTTTGGACAATCTGGAAGGCACTTCCAGTTTTTCAAAAGTGACTTCCGGTTCTCCGGAAACCACTTCCGGGGCTTTCGACAAGCCCGGGAAGCCTGGCGGAAATCCATTCGGGCAGCGCCAGGCCTGGGAGCCCTTGCAGCTTGTCCCAGGAGCCCTTTTTTCCTATACTGCAGTCCTGCGATATACCTGGACCACAGTATGTGAAACATGAAATGGCAGGGGACAACTATACTTAGCATCTGAAGCATGCCATCGGTTTAGAGCTATGTCAGGATGGGATGAGAGGTTTGGGGCACATGGGCAGGTCCGGTGCTTTCAAACTCAATCCTCCAGTTTTGTCTGCCAGATGGTGATGAGGCTGTGCTCGTTACTAGAGACTGGGATCGGAATAAATGGACCGACGGGGGTCTTCTGTCAATGCTGCCAACGGTCCGTGCTCAAGCCCTGTCTTGTCCTGGAGCGTCCAGAAAGCACTGTTGCTGAGCTCTGGAAGATGCAGTGGCAGCATCCCCAGCCGTTGGGATGCTTTCTGGGTCTCTGGGTTGCCATGGTGATCGGCAGCCTGGTGATTAAGTGGTGTCCATGGCAACTAAGCGTTTCTCTCTCTTTTCTGGAGTTAACCTGGTTTCTCTCTCCTCCCTCCTTCCCTCCCAGCCTCACCATTCCATTGTTGACGGATCTGGAAGTGATCGTAAACCAAGGTTCAATAGCTAACAGGCTGAAAGGAGGGCTTCGGGGAGACCTACTTAGAGGTCCAGAGGTCCCAGTTTGACTTCCTTCTCAAGGTGGCGAAAGGGCCATTTTGCTAAGGATGCTGGTGGGGAAGGGTAGGTAGTGAGTACCTGTAACTGCTAGGCAAGTTGGTCAAGGGTTGTATGTATGTGATGTGCTTGCATTTCAGATCAGAGCTTAGGAAAGGTACTTATTATATATGATGATGGACTCTCCTTCATTTTGGACTTCCTTGAGGTCATCTAGTCCATCCTGATTTCCACATCAAGGAGTGGCTTATATAGGCTCGTGAGTGATGAGTAGGGATGGGCATGAAATGAAAAAAGTGCATTTCGTTTCATTTTGTTTTAGCCCCATTTCCAATTGAGTGGGTTGCCGGGGGGGGGGGGGAAGCAAGCCGGTGGTGGGGCATGGCTAGCAAAGACTGCAGGATGTTTTTCATCCTATTAAAGCCTGCCCGAGCTGCCTAGATGCCCTAAGAACATCCCATCCCGCCTGATTTCGGAAGCTAAGCAGGGTTGGCCCTGGTTAGTACTTGGATGGGAGACCACCAGGGAATACACCTAACAGCACCTGGAGTAGGAACTGGCAAGCCACTCCAGTATTCCTGCCAAGAAAACTCCATGGACATGGAGTCACAGAGAGTCAATCACGACTGTATCAACACAACACACACACAGAGTGGAGCTCTGCCTGAATGAAGCAGTTGCTCTTTTTCAAATGAATAACAATAAACCCTCCCTCTCAAAAATCGCCTGTGTGGCTACACCTTTGCTGTAAACATATGTTCCCTCTCCCCCACCCCACCCCGCTCATCTCCGCCTGAATATACAAAAGGCCCAAGATTCTTTTCTTATCAGAATGACTTATTTATTAAACCCCGCCGATGAAATATGTATGATATTTATCTTGATACCGAGCACTGCTGAGGAGAACAAATTTTGCTCTTTGTTGGGAGATCAACGTCAGAAGCTCTCTCTCTCTCTTTCTCTCCTCTGTTCCCCGCTCTCTCCCTCTTGCTTCTCTGAGGTGAAAGGGAAAGATGGATTGAAATATACATCAGAACAAAATAAAATCTGAGCTGAGTCTTGGGGCGGTGTGAGTTGGGGGGGGAGGCGGAGGTTGGAGGGTGTGGGTAGCGGAGATGGATCGGATCGTACCCAGGCGGGATCAGAAGAAGGGGTGATGAAGTGACGAGCGGAAGCAGTGCCATACTGCCTTCTCCTCAGCGCCGTGCCAGAGTTCCGCCGCCAACAGGGAGGCAGCTCTGGGGAGGTTTAAAATGAGACCCATCCATCTCTCTGCACAGGTTGGTGTGGATTTTGAAAAACGGCACACTTTGCCGTCTTCCATCTAGACGGGGAAAAAGAGCCGTCCCTCTGACGGTTGGGCCCTGTTGACATCTCTCTTTCTCCAGTGCCTCCACGGTTATCACCGGGCTTTCCGCCTTCCTGTCGCAGGTGAGGCGAAAGTCCTGAGAGGTGGGACAAGCAGCATTAAGGAGGTCCGTGCTTGAAGCACTAGGCTGCTGGTCACTGAACCTCTGGCATGTTTGAAGAAGGCTGAGAAACCTGTCTGTGAAGATTCTCAGTCATCCAGGGGAGTTTATCTCGAAGTTGAGTCATGGCAGCTGGACTTCTTTTTTTGAGAGAGAGATTGAAACATTTCGCTGCTCATCCAAACAGCTTCGTCAGTCTCACAGACAGACTGACGAAGCTGTTTGGGTGAGCAGCGAAACGTTTCAGTCTCTCAAGAAAAAGAAGTCCAGTTGCCATGACTCAACTTCTAGACAAGGCTGAGAAACCATCAGTGGTCCTGTGGTGTTAAGGCCGCTGGGGAGGCAGAAGACTGGCATTGCTGCTTGCCTCCTTTGGTTGCCCTCTCATCATATAAGAAGGCAATCAGATAGATAGATAGATAGATAGATAGATAGATAGATAGATAGATAGATAGATAGATAGATAGATAGATAGATAGATAGATAGATAGATAGATAGATAGATAAAGTAGGACCCACAAGAGACTCCTCTGGAAGTGAACTCAGCCTTTGGTCCATATAAGGACCCTAGCGAGCAGTAAACCACACCTTGCTAAATTTCGTTCTCCAGTTCTCCATATGTATGTGCCTGGATTCCCTGCCACCAGATGCAGACGAAGTGTTCTTTAAAATTAGGCAAGGCAAAGCAAAAAAGCAAAGTGTTCTGCTTTTATACCTCCCCATAGCGTTTCAAGCACTCTCTGGGAGGTTTACAATTTAATTACACAGGCTACACATTGCCCCCCCCCACACACACAAGCAAGCTGGGTACTCATTTGACCGACCGCGGAAGGATGGAAGGCTGAGTTAACCTTGAGCTGGCTACCTGGGATTGAACCTCAGGTTGTGAGCACAGTTTTAGCTGCAATACAGGCATTTAATCACTGCGCCACAACTTCACATCCTTCCTTGTTTCGCAGCTAGTTTAGTACCGTTACAGCGTTGGTCGCGATCACATGGTTTTGTCCCTGTTTAGTCCCTGTTTCCGTTTTCTCATGGTCGTGATAACTTGTCTCATGACAACTGTTACTTCACAGTCTCATTCCGTGACAAATTCTGAATTTGTCTTGCTTTCATAACCCTTTTTTAAAATCTCGTAAATAACACTTTTTTGATATTTTGATTTACCGGTCTCCTTTAATAAACATTTGCACTGCATGGTGTTTCCCATAGGGAAACCAATGTTGAATGCCTCTTCAGCTGCTGACCACTAGGTGACACTGGTTGTTTGCGTGACAGTTGTTACCACATGGTCCCTTGTCTCGGAGCAGGAACCGGGAACAAACCGTGACAAACGAATACCCCAACCCAATGCCAGGCACAGTATTGTCACGCTCTGATCCTGCTTCAGGGGCGTGGTCGAGACAAATTTCAGCTGTTGTGCGACGGACGTTAAGTAAGATTGTTTTGTACCGGTCCGAAGCACAACACTTACGGAGACAAAACGGACGTGAAGTAACCGCCAAAGAAAACACTGTGACAACTAAATCCATCTGGATTTGTTCTGATAACCCATAAAGCCTCCATATCCCAAGGCAATCTACCTTTCTGAATTGCTCTTTGCCAGGAAGCAAATGCTTCTCCTTCAAAATTTGCTTGAGGGTTTCTGAGAGGCATCTGGCCGGCCAGGGGTTTGCTCCTGCGATACTGTCCTTATAATTTGCCTTCCTAATGAAATCCCCTCCGGACCTTTAGGATGCCCCTCCCACCTCACTCAAATTGTAATAAAATCTACCCAAGGCAAAACGGTAGACTGGTGTGTTGGGTGGAGCTCGCCTCTCCCTAGTCTCGTTCTAGAAATTAGAGCACTGCTTGAGAGACTCAAGGGAGATGTGATGTCTGGATGAATCAAGGCGCAGTTTAAGAGCTAGTAGTTCAGCACAGGGGTGGGGTGAGAAGGGAAAAATCACTGGAATTGAGTCCTGCAGTGTTTGGAGATATTATCTGATGAATCATGATGCACTGATGTTTTCTTCTTTTTTTAAAAAAAATCATTTTATAATTAATATCCCCCCTCCCAGTCACAAGAGGAAACAAATACTATACTCTTTCATAAGAACATAAGAACATAAGACCATAAGAAGAGCCCTGCTGGATCAGGCCAAAGGCCCATCTAGTCCAGCTTCCTGTATGTCATAGTGGCCCCACCAGATGCATCCGGGAGTGCACGAGACTAGATCTCTGTCTCCTGATACCGCTTCCCTGCATCTGGCCCTTGAAGGACCCTGGTTTTAAGCCTGGAGATGATAGATCTCCACCATGGTTTGTAACCTGTGATTGACTTCTCCAGGAATCTGTCCAATCCTCTTTTGAAGGCATCCAGGCTAGATGCCACCACCCCCTCTTGTGGCAGGGAGTTCCACAGACTAACAACACTAACAACACAATGATCCTTCATTAGCCAGACGAATGATCTCAGCTCTGATTTAGTTGCAAACCATACTAAACCACTGAAGTTTGACAGATGTGTGTGTGTGTGGGGGGTGTCTGTGGGTGTATTTCCCCCCTCTTTTCTAAGTCCTCAATTTTTAATTTTTATTTAGTTTTTATTTTTGTTCTGCCATCTAGGCTATTGAAGAGTTCTGGAGAACCTGACCTCTCAAAAACGTTGTGCTTGTTCCACTGATTTGGACAAAGGTGCTGGTCGGCTGTGGGCTTTGGATTGTATTTATTTATTTATTTATTTATTTATTTATTTATTTATTTTTACAACTTATATGCTGCCCACTACCCAAAGGTCTCTGGGCGGCTTACAATCAAAGAATTAAAACAGTTAAAACATCAAATATCAATAAATAATTAAACCAATAATAAAAACCTTACACTAAAATCATTACACTAAAACTGCCATCAGAGGGCCCACTGTCTATGTTGTATCAATTAAAAAACTTCTGGAACAGGAAGGTTTTTACCTGGCACTGAAATGTAATCAGTGTCGGCGCCAGGCGGGTCTCACTTGGGAGGACATTCCATAGCTTGGGGGCAGCTGCCGAGAAGGCCCTGCGTCTGCAAGCCATCCCTCTCACCTCCTTGAGGGATGGCTCTTTCAAGAGGGCCCCCTGGCTTGATCTTAATTGCCAGGTAGGTTCGTATGGAAGGAGGCGTGTCCTTCAGGGATCTAGGTCTTTGCTTTGTTTTCCTGTGGGTCAACAACCTGCTATTCTTTTCTGGCATTTTTGTTTGTTTGTTTGTTTGTGGTTTCCTTTTGGTGAAGGCGGCGGGGCTTGATGGCTGAGAGCGACAATGTCTGAGTGGACACAGCCACCCTGGGCCACCGGTGGATTGGGTGAGAAGTGATTGTGATCGAACACTCCAGGTTCTGGGTTCAGATAGAAGCCTTCCAGACAGCAAGTGATGGCGGCGGTGGTGGTATTCCCTCTTCTGCTTCTCCCCTTCTGCCCAGGAATCCTGGGAGGGAGGGGGAGCAATGCTGCCGGTTGGAATTGAAAACACTAGTTACAAACCATCACTGAGATAAGGGAGATTTCTATTTTGGGAAAGAGAAAGAGAAATGACAGGCAAATTTGGGGCGTTAATTCTTGGGGGGGGGGAGGCTGAAGGAAACAGGAGAAAAGCAGAATGCGTTTTTGTAAGGATAGGCCTCCTTCGCACTGCATTTAAAAACACATTTTTTTGTTTGTTTTTAAAACTGCATCAGAATTATTGGTCCTCATAGTAGTGTGTGTGTGTGTGTGTGTGTGTGTGTGTGTGTGTGTGTGTGTGTGTGTGTGTGTGTGTGAGGGGAAATAGTATAATAGTTATTACTACCCATCACCTCTGTGTGTGTGTGTCTGTCTGTCTGTGTGTGTGTGTGTGTGTGTTCCTGGTCTGCACCACAGCCATCTTTTCCTCCGTTTCTTCTTATTCGTTAAGTTTTTTTTAAAAATTGCATGAGTTATACGGAAGAAGCTTTAGTGCCCTCTAGTGAGACAGGACTTTCATTTCACTGGGAGCCATATAAGCAGGCTGCGTTCTATGACCTGTGGAGGATGCTGATGAGATAGCAACGATGTACCATATAATGAAAAAAAAAAACCAAAAAGCAAAAACATTCATACCTTTAATACACTGACCACAAGAGGCCAAAGAGGAGAGCAAATGTCCTACTTGATCTGGAAGTGGAGTCGTGGCAACTGGACTTATTTTTCGTGAGAGATAGAAACGTTTCGCTGCTCATCCAAACAGCTTCATCAGTGCTGTTTGGATGAGCAGCGAAACGTTTCTATCTCTCAAGAAAAAGAAGTCCAGTTGCCATGACTCCACTTCCAGATAAACTCACTCTGAAGACCTGGGTGAATTTTTGAAATATTCTTACAGCAAAAAAAAAAAGAAAGAAAGAAAAGAACTGGGGTGAGAGTCTTTTCCACCTGGAATGCCAGGGTTTTCTTAAGTGCGGCTCTGGCTGCAAAGTATTCCATATGGCAGCTTTCAGGTTAGATCTTGGCCCCCTCTCATTTCTGCAAAACAGAGGGTAGAGATTTCCAACGAAATCTGCTCTGTCATGGAAGGCTGGGCGAAAATCCAGAGTGCTGCTTAAATGGAGATGGCATCGAGTCCTTTAAAAAAAATGATGATATTTCTTGTTTGTGTGGCGGCTCACTTTTCGAACTTCGGAAGCACACAGGGAGAGAATTTTGTGACACTAGGCAGCTAGAAAAGTGAATACCCGTATATACTTGAGTATAAGTCAACCCGAGTATAAGTCGAGCCCCCTAATTTAACCCCCCAAAACTGTGGAAATGTATTGACTCGAGTATAAGTCTAGGGTGGGAAATGCAGCAGGGCCGGGCAGCTCCTCCTTTGGGAGCTGGGGGAGTGGTGTGTGATGTTTAAAATGACTTTTAGCTACTGATGCAAGTGCTGGGGTCAGTGGCTAAAAGTCATTTTAAACATCGTGCACCGCTCCCCTGTGATGCAGAGGGGGGTCATGAGAAGCGGCACACAATGTTTAAAATGACTTTTAGCCACCGACCCAAGCACTTGCCTCAGTGGCTAAAAGTATTGACCCGAATATACTGTAAGTTGAGGGCCCCTTTTTTCAGCCCAAAATTAGGGATGAAAAACTAGGCTTATATTTGAGTATATATAGTAACTTCTTGGTTGTGATTGGGTCTGGAGGTAAAAAAAATTACAAAGAGGTTCCCGGGCAAGTCAGCTGCCTGAACTCATCAGACTCAGTAATGAGGGCTCTTGGGTGGAGGCTGGGCGGGGATGAGACAGGTAAATCCAGTTCTACCTTGCCGCCTGGAAACACCACCCTGTTCAAAGAGAAGAGAAGGTGTCAAGATTCCTCTGCCAATGGGTCAGGCTGAACGGGAGCATCAGGTGATGAAGGAGTCTGTCGTTCATTGGCTGGGTATACTTTGGAGGAGAAATGGGGTATGCAGAATCCTGTGCCTGCATTCCTGCCTTTCCGAAAGCGTGAATGCAAAAAGAGAGAGAGAGAGAGAGAGAGGCATCTGTGTTTCAGATCTTCCCCGGCTTCCCCTCGTTGCTCCTGGCACTTACTCGATTTCCTTCCTGAAACCAACGGGGCTCACTGGGGTGTTGCCCAGGCTGTGCCCGGACTTCCTCCTGGGGTGTTCTTCTGCCTTCCCCGGCTCAAACCGCATTCCACCCCTGTTTGGCGCTCAACTCCTTCCTAGCACCTGATGAAGTCATCCTCCCGTCTCCCGTCACTGCCGCCCGTCTCTCTTCAAAGTGACCGGGGAACGTCATGGCATGTAGGTTTCTGACAAGCAGAACTTCCCTTAGGTGAGTCCTCCTTCACGAGAACATCCAGGTAGTCCCCCCCCCTTTTTTTTTTAAACAGGCATCTGTTCTTCCCAGCTTGGCTTGAAGCATCGGCAGTGCGAGAGATGCCTCCGTACGGCTTTCCGGCCCTCTTGCTAACAGCTTCCCGACTTCTATTTACTTTTTCTTTTGACTCTTGATCCTTACCTCTGCTTGGGGCGGAGCGGGGGTGCACTTGCCAAATCTACAGCTGTTCTTTAAGTGAATCTTCTGACTGCGCAATCAAGATGTCAGGTGCTGGTTTGAGCTAGACTTATGTTGGACTTGTCAACTTGTCAAATGCTACAAGGGAGTTCCAAAAGCTGAAGCCACCCTATCGTGACCGCTGTTTTTGAGGGCATCACAGCCCTTGACTAGTTCCCAGCTTGGCCTGCTGATGGGCTGGGAGCCCTAAAAAAAGCAAGAGAAAATGAGGAGGCATAAGCCTTCACCTTTGCAGGCTGGGATGGATGGGAATAGTAGGGCAAAAGTCTCAGGAAGGCCACAGTTGCTTGCCACAAATATCTATCAATCTCTTGCTTCACAAACTCAAAACTCCAATGGTCCACCATGTCTTCTTTCCTTGCTAAGAATCTCCGCCTGTTCTGAAGCAACACTCGTCAAAGAGGGAAGCTAAGCAGTATGATAATCCATACATTTATTTAGATTTGCTTTCTCTTTTACATCCTATTTTTCTTACCGGTGGCTGCTTTGCCTGGCTCTTCATTTGACTTGCTGGTTTTTAATTTTGGAAAGTGCCTTGAAGTGGCCAACAAAAGTTGGTAGGTTAGTCTGCTGAGTGAACAAGGACTGGGTGGTTACTAACAGCAAAAATACCCACACGGGTAGGCATCAACTTAAGCCTGTGTGACAAGGGAGGGAGAGAATCAAATGGAAATATTCAACGGTGTGGCAAATAGCTTTGATTACACAAACAAGAATGGCTGCAATGCAGAGGAACAGGGTGGCTCCGTAGTTTGCCTGTCATTTTTTTTTTGGTCGGCTAGTGATCTTTGACTTTGCATCTTGCATACGACGTGTTTTGTTTTGTGACTGGTCATTGGGAGGTGAACATGGACTTCATTTACAAATCTGATTGCACCTTATGGGAGAGAAAAGGAGTGAACTGGGAAATACGCATTCCTCTTCATGTCTAGCTTGACTCTGAAAAGACCACAGAATGAGCTGGACTAAAAGGCTTTCTTAAGGATGTGTGCATTTACCTGGCATCACAAAGTGCACGATATTACTGCAAAATAGATCTTTCAACCCAGTGATACACAGCAATAGTGCCTTTGCTGAAACACTGGTAAAATATCAATGAGCATATTGATCAAGGATGCTTTACAATAACAATAAAACTACAATTAGGAGCATCAGCAGGTGCCTTATATACAGCAACTGTGGTACTCGAGTCTTTTCAAGGGGCGGAGGGGGCGTGTGTCCCTTCCTAATTCAGGTTGTGGTGTTTCCCTCCCTCATCGCTGTAACCCAGCTCTCTTCCTCTCCTTTTGGGCTTATTTATTAATTAGATGTATTGGACTCCTGGTAGCAAACCGCTCCCAGGGCAATGTGCAGTAGAACAAAATAAGCTTCGCGGATATATCATAATTAAAAGGCAGAATCATAAAGCCAGAAACGGAGCTATAACAGGCACCAATCGAATGACGCTCTAAAAATATCTGTCTCCAAGTTGCACCACAAACTTGCCATACTGGCTTGGGGATTCTGGAAGTCCCCCCCCCCCCATACACACATAAAGGCAATTTCCTAAGCATTAATCTTGCTCCCCACTATGGCTCTTAGAAGCTTCAGAGCAAGATGCGAAGGTTCAGTAGTTTCAGCTTTGCTGTTTGTATTTCAAGATGTGGTGATGGCATCTAGCCTGGATGCCTTCAAGAGGGGATTGGACCGATTCCTGGAGGAAAAGTCCATCCCAGGTGACAAACCATGATGGAGATGTGTACTCTCCAGGCTTAAAACCTGGGTCCTTCAAGGGCCGGATGCAGGGGGGAGTGGTATCAGGAGACAGAGATCTAGTCTCATGCGCTCCCAAACGCATCTGGTGGGGCCGCTTTGAGATACAGGAAGCTGGACTAGATGGGCCTTTGGCCTGATCCAGCAGGGCTCTTCTTAGGTTCATCCTTGGGTCTCATCCCTTTCTAGGGTCAATGTCAACTAACTGCAGTCTCAGTAAAGTTTTCTGCGCATCTTAATTTGATGCGTAGTTTTCCCCCCGGGCAGTCACGTGGTGTTTGATGCGCAGTTAGTGTCCAGTCGACAGGGTAGTATTTTACTGCTCTGTGCCAGTCTCTACTTGCTTACTTGTGCATCTTTTCTCTTTTTGTGGGTCGATTTTCTAAGTCTCCGTTACAGGAAGTGGCAGGAAAAGGGGTACAAAGCTAATGACGGTGTATTTTCTGGGGTCGCACCTCGCTAGAGTCGCAAAGAACTGCGCATCTTTAAGGGAAGTTTTTTAATCCAACCCCTCGCGGTGGTTTAAAAAACTTCGGTGAAAGTGTGCTTCCAGGGGTGTGGTCGGTCGGGGCACCAAATTACTTCCCTTCGCGGTTAGGACGCGATCTTTTACTGTGCAGTTTGCCGCAGCAAAAAATGCGCAGAAAACGCTGGTGAGACTGCGGCCTAAATAAAGTCTCTCTCCCCCTCCCCTCCCCGGCCCTATAGTTATCTGAGGTGGGCAGAGAGTAACATTTCCCTCAAGGGGCAGAACGTCCACCTTTATGCCTTGGGAGAGAAAAATGCTTCTCTCAACCGTCTAATCCAGGGGTCCTCAAACTAAGGCCCGGGGGCCAGATGCAGCCCCCCAGGGTCCTGAATCCGGCCCCCGGGACCAATTGCAGACCCCCCCACACACACACACCTATCCCCTGCTTCGCAAGCCAGCCAGCCTCCGCAGCTGCTTCTATTGCTGAAGCAGTTCAACGTGGTGGGCTATGTCGCTTCCCCCACTCCCCCCACCCACCGCCCAGATGATCGGCATGCTGGCTAGTGAGGAATTCAAAGTGGGAGGGCCATGGCAAGGTCTCCCGCTCCCCCCACCCACCACCCAGATGGTTGAGGCACCAGCTGCAGCCAAGCAGGGCAATTTAAAATGTCACACACACCCTTTTTTTTTTCTTTTTTCTTTTTTGGACTGTGGTCTGGCCCCCAGTGGTGTCTGGGGGGTAGTGGACTGGCCCGCTGTTTGAAAACTTTGAGGACCCCTGGTCTAATCAAATAAATAGAATAATTAATTAATCACAATGGCTTAATATCTGCTAGGACTGGTCACATCTGTGGTTAAAAACCACCCTGGAGCAACTGTTTCCTCAGCCGGCCGCTTTCCTTGGTGCCGGAGGACGGATGGTTTCCACGTTGTTTTTGGCCTCGAAAGGCTGCAGTATAAATCTGGACACAAGATGCTCTTTGCCGTCGCATTGCTTATAATTTGTAGCAACTCTCGCTGGATTTTTGATGGGCCTGTAAGATGTTCCAGGGTTCCTTTACCGTTGACCACTCCTACCACCCCCAGTGAGATTCCATGGGCAGATGGGGATTTAAACCAGGCCTCCCAAGATCTGGTCCAGTGCTCTGTCTCGGGGCCACGCTGGCTTCTCACTGGCTGTCACCTAAAGAGAGATACAACTCTTTGCTTTTGGAGTTGACTTCTGCCTGCCAGCTCCCTCCAAAGGATCAAATCACACAGTTCAGTTAAATATTTATTATATATCCTTCTGTTCGAGTGTTTTCCCTCCAGTCACGCCATTCCTTCAAACCTCCTTTCCATCCAGCATTTTAAATTCTAGAGCTGCCCTCCTGAGCAGAAGAAAACCATTCTGTTGACTGTCCTTTCTAATATCTGAAGGTGGCTATCATAAATCCCCTCACCATTTTTCATTCCCGCCCCCCAGACTAAACAGACTGGGTTCAAATGCCCAGCTCTTTGAAACGCTTGTCACAGGGCTTGTTTTCCAGAATTTTCACGCTCTTGATCACCCTCCCCCAGGCCACGTTCCAGCTTCTCGTTATGCTTTCGAAACGGAGGTGCCCAGAACTGGATAGGACGATTCCAGAGGAAGGGGTCTGACCAAAGCAGAACAGTAAAAACTATTGCCCTTCTGGTGTGCTGTCTTTCTATTGTTGCAGAACGGCGTTCGCCGCCTCGGCTACCACGTTAATGCTGTTGACTCATGTGGATCCTGGCGTTTGGGCTTTGGGGAAGGCTGTGCTTCTGAAGTGGACCACGTTCTGGTTGCTAGGAGATGTAGGTCAGATGAATATTCTGCTCCGGGTTGCAGGCACGGCACAATGCAACCACACGTCCGCGACTCAAAAAGTGCTCTGATGAGTTTTTCAACTCTATATTCCTTGAACGCTGCCACAGCAGGCCAGCCTGGGTTCTTCTGTTCTGGAGGACCGGCAAGGGGCAAACAAGTATGCTGTATTTGCGCTGCATTCCAGACACGGGATGCTCTAAGCCGAGGGTAGTTATTACAGAGACAGCTGAGCGCGCCTTCCAAAGGCGTCTGGCATTATCAGATGCTGCCTCGTCCTCCTTTGCCAGCCCGGAGGAGGATTCTCTTCCCTCTCCAACAGCAACACACAGATTATACCTTCGTTGGTACACTTATTGGCTCTAGATCACAGCTGATTCAGGAGGGCTTAGCGGGACGGATGGCATTTGCTGGTCCGCGAGTTCGACGTCCGTGTTATTAACTTAAAACCCTCCAAACCTCTCAGTAATGACACGGATGGCCTGGGAAACTAGGGGAGTTAACAGTCTGTAAAGAAGGGATTAGCAATGCCAGCGGCCTGGATTGGAAAGCTGTTTCCTCTCAGGGCCAATAATAACAGGGCGTGGAGGTGCATCTATTAGCACACAGAGCTGAGCTGATATTAGGCAGTTGGAGGATTGCTCACTGGGAGCCAGGGCCATTTCTGAGGGCCTTTTCTCTCGACCCCTAAGATCCGCTGGCCACTTAAATTCGGACCAGAGATCTTAGGGGTTTGTCACTGTTCCTGCGTTCCAACCCCCTCCGCACTCCTGGCTGCTGGCTGCATGAGGGGAGGGAGAAAAAAAGGAAGAAAAGAATGCCACTCACCTCCGTTCTGCCGTCCCGGCACTGCATTCAGATCTCTTAAAGGGGCGGGGGGCAAAAAAAGAACAAACAGAAGCAAGGAGAGCCAGGCAGTCACTACGTTATATCCGCATCAGGAATTTTCACCTGCGGAGAGCAGGTACCTGAAAAGTGCACTGGGATGCACTTAGGTGGGCGTGGTCGCACTTAATTATCTGTAAACTCCAGAGCTGGTGGGGAAACAATTTTAAGCTCCGGAGCTGGGAGCCATTTGCGGCGGAGTTTAGGGGTCGTGTACAAAGGGCCTGAGCCTCATCCAGATCCCCTGTGCTGGGCTGATTAAGGCAGTGGTCCATTCTGAGGTTCAGTTGGCACTGCCAAGGTGTCCCTTCTTCCGAAACTCGAGAGCAGGGCTCCTGCAGTGGGGTTGCTAATTCCCTAAAACAGTGGTGGTGAACCTTGAACCACAACTCCCAGAATTCCAAGCCTATATTGCCAGTGACAAAGGGCTGTGGGAGTTGTGGTCCAAAACATCTGGAGGGCCAAAGGTTCGCCACCACTGCCCTAGAAGATAGGATGGAAATCCAAAAGGACCTTGACTGATTAGAGTCCTGGGCCAAGGCTAGCGGAATGGGGTTCAACAGAGGGAAATGTAGGGTGGTGCATCTAGATAAAAAGAATGAATTGGGAGACACCTGGCTGAAAGGGATCTGGGAGTCTTGGTGGACCACAAATTGGACATGAGTCAGCAGTGTGTTGCAGCGGCCAAGAAAGCCTATGGTTGTCTAGATCAAGGGAAGTGATAGTACCACTCTATTCTGCTCTGGTCAGACCCCACCTGAAGTCCTGTGTCCAGTTCTGAGCACCTCAATTTAAAAAGGATGTTGACAACCTCGAACGGGTCCAGAGGAGGGCGAACAGTGTGGAGATCCAGAATCCCTTTTTTATGGGTGGAAGACAGGACACAAACAGACACACACACACACACACACACACACACACACAGAGAGAGAGAGAGAGAGAGAGAGAGAGAGAGAGAGAGAGAGAGAGAGAGTTCTGCAAAACTGACACCCTTGAGAGGATCCAGTGTGCTACTTTGTCAATGGTGTTACCTAGGTAGAATCCTTTATTGGATTCTCCCCGAGAGATTGGGGGTGGGGTGGGGAATCAGGGGCTTTGTTGGAAGGCTCGATTTGCAAGTGAGCCATGGAAATGTGGCATATCAATTCTCTTTAATTGGCTTTTGGTGCACCTGATGCAGCTTAGAAAGGGGGCCCTCATCTCCTCCCCCCCTCCCATTCCCGACAGTATCGTTTTCCAACTTCCAGAAGTTTCCATCAGCAACAGCGGCAACCTGGGGACTCTGTGCTTCGAAACAGAAGCCTCCTCCTGGGGAACCGCTCACCGCGGTGCCTTCCAGAAATGCAATGCTTTATTCCATTTTTAATCAAGACTGTTGCAATATTTATTTGTTTTGCCAATCCATGGTGGCAGGGTAGGTGGGGATGGGTGTTCCAGTGGAAAACCACGTGGCAGAAATGAAAATTGGTGGATTCGGTCCGGCAGCTCCGCCCCCATGATTCTTTGGCCACACCCTGTTAACCCCATTGCACGGCTACTTGTTTTAAATTTTAGAAGTGATGGGGGATCCTTTGTGTTTGGTTTTGTTCTTAGCTGAGCCCTTTGACCAACAGACTCAAACTCAACCCTGAGAAGACCGAGGTTATGTTCTTTGGGTCTTCCCCTTCTGGGTATGGAGGCCCTCTCCCCAGCTTGGAGGGCGTTTCCCTCCGGCTGGCGGACAGTGTCCGGAATCTGGCCGTGGTGCTCTTTCCATGGAGGCCCAGGGTGGCCGCCGTGTCCAGGACTGCTTTTTTCCATCTCCGACAAACCGCCCAGATTCGTCCATACCTTGACGGGGACTCCCTGAGAACTGTGGTGCAAGCGCTGGTGATCTCGAGAATAGATTACTGCAACGCTCTCTACATGGGGCTGCCCTTGACACTTGTTCGGCGACTTCAGCGGGTGCAAAATGCGGCAGCCAGACTGGTGGCGGGTGTGCGTCGATATGACCACATCACCCCAGTACTGGCTCGCCTGCATTGGCTACCCGTTGCGTCCCGAATAAGATTCAAGGTCTTGGTTTTAATTTATAAAACCCTCCATGGCCTGGGACCTGATTACCTGGCAGAGCGAATCTCCCAGCGGTCAACTTCGGCCCGACCCACTAGAGTGTCGCGGGCGCACTCACTTCGGGTGGCCATGGCCAGGGAGGCTTGGAAAGTGACTACCCGCAGCCGAGCCTTCTCTGTGGCTGGTCCTACACTACGGAATCATCTCCCGAGTGAGCTATGCCTTGCACGATCCCTGCCAGCCTTTAAAAAAGCTTTAAAGACCTTGCTTTTTCGGGAGGCGTTGGGTGACTGTTAATTCCCCCCCCCCCCGATTTTTGTCCACCACTTGCCCCTGCTATTTTTTTTCCTTTTTCTTCTTAATGTTTAAATTGATCTTATTGATTTTATAATGATGCTGTATTTAAATTGGTTATTGTCTGTTTTTTGTTGTAAACCACCCGGAGTTCCTTCCGGAAGACGGGCGGTATATAAGCCCTAAAACAAACAAATAAATAAATAAATAAATTCACTTCCAGCACACTTTAAATCCCCTTTGGAGTCTGTTACTGGTGTCATGAAGTGATTCAGGAAATGCATAGGGATGCATTTGCCGAATCACTTCATGACACCAGTTACAGTACATCCTGCCGTTAGTCATCCTTGTGCGCCCAATCAGAGAGTGGGAAAATATTTGGGATGGAGTGATGTTTGTTCATATCCCTGCCATGGGTTGACTGACTTGCAATGCTCAGAGCATCTTTGGGAAGGAAGTACATTCTCCAGTGACAGTATATGTTTATCTAGTTCCTGTGCAGAGAGTGTGTATGTATTTTGGTCTCGAATGCGGGATTAAGAGCCATTACCTTTGCAAAAGGCCTGCTCCTGGTGGAGATGGGACTAAGGCAGCTATGTTTTAGATTCTCGCTTGGGGTCTCCCACAATGAGCAGCTGCAATTTTAAAAAAAATTACACTTGTACAGCTGTCCCCACCTATGAGAAAGCTGTTTCCAGGAGGGGCTGAATCTGATGGCGGGTAACAAGATTCACCATCGTCCTTCCTCCCCCACCCCACCCCTTTCCACTGCAGAAGGAGCATTGTTCTCCAATGGAGTGTTCCCAGCTGTGGGTCACTGCAATGTCATAATATTTGCGTTCAGGCCCGCCTGCTGCTAGAATATTGTACTTGGCTGATATCCGTCCAATGTTTAGCTGAGTGCCTCCCGGGTGCCTCTCTCTGGCTGTCCCCTCTTGCATACTGATTGTCAGAGAAAACATGGTGTGTGTGTGTGTGTGTGTGTGTGTGTGTGTGTGTGTGTGTGTGTGTGTGTGTGTGTGTGTGTGTGTGTGTTTTAAAGTGGCGGATGCCCTACAGCTGCTGGTGGCGGCGGCTCCTTCTCTCCATTTTGCGTTCGCTGAAGCTTGCACCAAACGTCCTAGAAGAATCTGCCAAATTAATTAGAAGAGGACAGTGGATAGATGATTTCTCCCCACCCAGCCAGCCAAAACTATTTCCCCTTGAATTATTAGGTCAATGTCACTTAAAAAAAACTGATTGGCCGGCTGTTATTACTTCAGCAACTATAATGTAACCTCTTTTTTGTTTTCTTTTTGCTACATTGTGGTGCTTTGTTGCTGCCCACCTCTGGGAAGGGTAGGAAGCGGGGGGGGGGGGGACTCTGAAAAAAATTCTGGGCATGGGGTAGCTGTGTCAGTTTGTTTCAGCTAAACTAGCAATAGATGTTGTGGATCCTGAAACACTAACAAGTTTTATCCGCCTTATGATTTGGGCTGGTTCAGAGGTGTGGTGTGTCGACTCAGTTGCTTTGAGGGCTTATCTTAGACCTGAAGCACTGGAAGGGACCCCATATCAGGCCTGCCCAACAGGTAGACCGCGGGCTACTGGTAGCCTGTGAAGGGTTCAAAAGTAGCCCACTGGCCATCAATAAAAAAGTGAGGGGATAAGTTCTCCACCCTTCCCTCCCCCATCCCAAGGACCCCCACTGCCCCAGCAAAGTTCTGGGTCTGCCAGCCCACTGTCTCAGCTGAGCGGGGCAGTTCAAGGGCCATGGTGCATTGAAATCTGTTCCCTTCAGAACATATTAATTGGTTTTCAATGCATTCCTATGGGAAACCACTGCTCTACTTACAAAAGTTTTTGCTTATGAGCATGTGCTCAGAACAGATAAAATTTGTAAGTAGAGGTTTTAGTGTAGTAGCCCTCAGGCACTTTGGGCCGAAAAAAGGAGACCTTGGCCTGTTCAAAGTCAAACAGCCTTGGTATAGATCATCAATTCCAGCTCCAATCAAGGAGTCCCATTGGGGGAATTGAACTCCCAATGTCCCACTGAGCTATCTGGCAGTTATTTGTCCTGCAAAAAATCATTTACCCAAATAAAAGGAATTTTGAAAACACAGAAAACTATAAGGGAAAGAAATATACACTATAGAGATGCAAGAAGGAGGTGGGTGGTATAAAATACAGATGGGCGGTATAAAATCCAATAAATGTATAAAATAAATACATAAATGAAGGAGGAGGAGGAGGAGGAGGAGGAGGAGGAGGAGGAGGAGGAGGAGGAGGAGGAGGAGAAGAAGAAATAATAGCTATGCATAAACCTATCTAAAAGGCATCCATATCTACATCTACGTATCTCTAACTCTGTACCGTATCTCCAAATGAAGTTATTGTTTGGGTGCAGTACATTCAAACATTAAAAGGGGTGGCCACAGTTATAACAGACTGTAGGGTGTCATGTTGATAGGTTCCCATTCACATATGCCAAGAAATCTCTAACTTTAAGCTGTCCGGTATGGAACGTCGTCAGAGACGACTCAGCCTCCCAAGTGACTGACCGAAACAAACAAACAAACATAGGTTTCATTTTGCTTATTTGCAAGTGGCTTTCCCCAAGGGTATCAATGGCCACCTGGCGTGTGACCTACGTCTGGTTATTCTTGTGTTGGCATTCAGTTGTCTGCAAAAACTTGTATCGCATTTTCTCCTTGTCTTCTGCTTAATTGCCCCCCCCAATCTGTACTTTTCACAGAGTCCCCGACAGAAAGGGCTGGTCAAAAACGGGGTATGCCCAGCGGAGGGCCAGAGAAGAACACAACCATGGAGCCAGCTGCCGCAACACCATTCCGGGTCACGGTGAGTCTCCCCTTCCCTGCTTCTGCCCTATTGAAAAGAGGCAAACCAAAGAAAAAACTACAAACCTGTAAGGGTCATAGTGAGGGAACCAGAGTAAGATCTCCTGAGTGTGAAGATCTGTTTGACAACTGAGAAGAGGAACGAAACCGTGGAACTCCACGCCACAAGATGTAGCAACAGTTGCAAAGGTTGCGTGGCTTTAAAAATGGGATTAGATATAAATTTGTGAACACGAATGAGAAGACATTTGTGAACCGTGCAAAATCCTCAACTGGAAACAAACTAAGCATCCATCACTAGATGACAGCAAAAGAAGACATATACAGTGGACCCTTGTATAACAAGCTTGTATAACATAAAATTTATACAACATAAAAATTCCGGAGATAGGGGAAATTTGCTTAACATAATCGCCTATGGGGAGAATCCATACAACATAAAAAAAATGGGATTACTCCATTTTCAATGCATTCCTATGGGGAATTTGTATAAAGGAAAATTTGCTTAACATAATTTCATTTGGAACGAATTAATTCCTTTATACAAGGTACCACTGTATTGGGTTTTAAAAATCAGGCCCTTGATTTAGAATTATGGCCGAGCTATCGGCCTTTGAGAGGGTTTCCCTGAAAAGGGAAGTAACCTTTTCTGCTTGGCCGAGAAGTCGTTTTATATCTGTCTGTGCTGGCCACACCCCTGGGCTGCGATTGGCTCCTCTCCCAAGAGGGTGGAGCAAAACTGTTGATAAAGGTTGCAACCGACAGCAGAGAAAGCACAGGGGTGAATGCACCTCCCTGGTGGGATGCCTGAAACTGTCCATCCCACCTGCCCACCCTGCAAAAAAAGAGACATTTATTTATTTATTTATTTATTTATTTATTTATTTATTTATTTATTTATTTTATTTATTTATTTGTTTATTTATTTATATTTATATTTATATTTATATTTATATTTATATTTATATTTATATTAGATGCCCTAAGCACATTCGATCTCGCTTGATTTCAGAAGCTAAGCAGGGTCGGCCCTGGTTAGTACTTGGATGGGAGACCACCAGGGAATACCAGGTGCTGTCAGCTCCTGGAGTAGGAACTGGCAAACCACTCCAGTTTTCCTGCCAAGAAAACTCCATGGACATGGGGTCACGAAGAGTCGGTCATGACTGTAACGACACAACACACACACACACACACACACACACACACACACACACACACACACACACACACACACACACACACACACAATTTATATTAGTATTAGTATTGGTATCACTACTCCTACTCCTACTCCTACTCCTACCGAGGAAAAAACCGTGAACGCCATGTCAGAAACAGGTTACCTTTCTCTCACCCTTCCGCTCCTGTCTCCCTTCCGCCACGCTGAACGTTCACAGCCTTCTGCTTGAAGAAATCATCTATAAAAGGGTGCCCGCGGGGAGATCTTAATGAGAGGAGTCAGTATTTGTCTTGGGTGAGAGAGGCATGGTGTGGCGATTATTTCTGCCCACTCCCTGGGGAGTTGCTCCCTCTTAAGATGAACAGCTTTGGCGGTTCGGGCAGCATGCTAAATGCCCTGGATCCGTGCAAGCACTAGATTCTGGAGGACAGGAACGGGCAGACGGCTCGACGCTGTTCTGGTTTCCCTCATTAACAAGGAAAGCAACATTGATCACAGCCCGTCCGCTGCTGGGAATAGCAAATTGCGGTGGTGATTTATAGTTCAATGAGGCTTCTTTCTCTTTTTTTGGGAGCGTTGTTACGGATGTGGCCACAGGGATACTGTCAGTGGCATTGAGATAAATTTCAAAACAGGGGTGCTGTTCATGACAGTCCCCATATCTGGTCCTTTGTTGATCTGTAGACCGCAAGACGCGTCATCTAACGCTTCCCATCTTCACTAAGGGCGGATCTTCTGTTCAGCCAATGGGTCTTAATTGCCCATTCAAAGCCAAGATAACCCCCTACTTTAAATGCCAGTTGCAGACACTCCATATAATAGGTCCCAGAAAGGCCAGTGGTGTATTTACTTATGTGGTTGTTCATTTTCTACACATATACCAAGCTTTTCATTCAGCTCTCTTGATTCTCTTTCCTTCCTGTGTTATCAGTGCAACAACTACAGAGAGATGAGGTACCAGACTTAGGTGAGCTACTTAGGGCGCTTTTACACGACCTCTAAAATCCGCTGGCAACTTAAATTCGGACCAGAGATCATGGAGTTTTGTTCTGTTTCTGTGTTCCCACCCTTCCTCTCTCCATTACTCCTGTCTGCGATGAGGGGAGGGAGAAAAAAAGGGGGGAAATGCAGGCTCACCTCCGCTCACCTCCATCTGCCAGTCAGAGCAGCCCCGTAGGGATTCCTGTCTCTTAAAGGGGCGGTGGGGACAAAAAAAACACCAAACAGAAGGCGGTGGGGACAAAAAAAAAACAACAGAAGGCATCCACAGCTTTATAATCTGCATCAGAATTTTTTTTCACCTTTGGAGACCAGGTACTTGTAAAATGCGCTGGGGCGCGCTTAGGTGGGCGTGGTTGTACTGTACTTAATTTTTTTTAAAGTCCGCAGCTTGTGGGAAAACAATTTTAAGCTCCGCATCTGGGAGCCCTTTGCCTCGGATTTTAGGGGTCGTGTAAAAGCAGCCTTAGCTTTATGGATAAGGATGGGTTTGAAACCCTCGGTCAGCAGCCAAAGATACAACAGTGCATTCGTAGAATAATGGAGCATTAACACTTCAGCAGAAAAGATACTCAGGTCTCGCTCTCTTCGTTCCATAAAATGGATTTACATTGGGTTCCTTCTTTTCCGATAAACCCCATGTTAACTAATTCCAGACTTTATGGGGTTTTCAGTTAAGTCTGCTTTTATACACCTTCCCCAAGTCTTGCCAGTATAAATCTAGCAGCAATCAATAACATCACTCTTTGGCACAGGATTAGTTCCGAGGTTTGATGTCACTGAGCGCCAGCCCGAGGAGAAAAGGGAGCACCTTTGCAATTAGAAGCAGCGTTGCCTCGAGAACTAAAAGGTGCTTGATGATCCTCCAGATGGGTGCAGTTTTGTTTGGCCCTTGGCCATCAAAAAACAAACACGGCAGCAGCTGCAGAAAGCCTTTCGCATGCTGAACTCGGAGCAGAGCTGGGGACGTGAACCGAGGTTTCTCATGGTAATCTTTCCATCCCCACTTCTGGACCCTTATGATGCATTTCCCTCCTGGGTCCCTTGAGCATCTTTCGTAAAGACTGACCTCCTTTTCTTCTCTCAAAAGCTGCTTTCACACGACCCCTAAAATCCGCTGGCAACTTAAATTCGGATTTCCCCCCAGCCAGAGATCATGTGGATATTGTTCTGCTTCCTGTGTTCCCACCCTTCCGCCCTCTGTTGCTTCTGTTTGTGGTGAGGGGAGGGAGAAAAAAATGGGAGAAAAAAATGCAGGCTCACCTCCGCTCACCTCCTCCTACCCTCGCAGCAGCCCCGTTACGAATTCCAGTCTGTTAAAGGGGCGGGGGACAACAAAAACAAACAGAAGGAGGAGGAGAGCCAGGCATTCACTGCTTTACAATCTGCATCAGAATTTGTTTTACCTCTGGAGACCAGGTACTTGTAAAGTGCGCTGGGGTGTGCTTAAGTGGGCGTGGTTGTACTTTATTTTTTAAAAAGTCTGCTGCTGGTGGGAAAACAATTTTATGCTCTGGATCTGCAAGTGTTTTGCAGCAGATTTTAGGGGTCATGTGAAAGGGCTCCAAGTAGCTTCTCGGGAGGCTCCCCTGCAGAAAAACAGCTCCCATGAGAGTCCTTCTGATTGCTGCAATTCTGCTTCCTTGCCCGAACCACCTCCTGTGCAACGAAGGGTCCCAAACCTGTGGGTGAGATATAAAAGAGAGAGTCCCCACCATCACCCCTTCAATAGCATCACCACATAATATAAAGGCCATTTTTTGCCATTTAGCTTCAGATCACCAGCCTCTTCCCTTCCTTGCCAAATGCATCCGAGTAAATTATAATTTAATTGTGCTATTTTCTTTGGGAGGATTTTTTTCCTCCCCTTTTCACAGCTTCTGAGGAGAGCTCAGACAGAATGAGCCGGGCCCTCTTCGCAGCGGGAACACCCGATCTTTAATTGAAACCTAATTGTTTACTAAAGCGCTCGAACCAGAAGGGAAGATGACTGTAATTTTGGTCTTTGGATGACTTCCTCTTTGCTCCTCTTCTCACACTCCCTTCTGGTTTTTTTTTTTAAATGTGGGCTGAATTTTAAGGAGAATAGAAACATTATCCTCAATGATACATAAACAAGAAAGCAATGATCATTAAACTGTCTATATGGCAACAGGATTCAGATACCAAAGCCTCCATGTGCTGGGGAGGAATTATATGCAAATGATTTTGGAGAGTTCATTAGCGGATGGGCAACCGTTTAGGGCTGCTGGATGAAGGCGAGAAGGAATGCATGCAAGATGATTTTTCTTGTGCGGAAGGAGGAGGCAAGGTCAGGTGAGGTCAAACTTTTGGGGGGGGGGGGGAAACCCATCAAGGTGTAGCTCTGATGACACTCTTTTTGTTTCCATAAATGGGGCTTCGTTTCAGTTCTGATGAGGTCCGGCGCAGTCGCAGAGTGCAAGATTTCCATTCTCGCCAAAGGTCTTTGGGGGTTTACGTGGAGAGCTGATGATGATTTCTCTCTCGGGCTCTGCCAACTGGAAGCTGAGAAACCACACCCTGTAACTGAGCTCATTCACCCGTTATCCCCATCAGTGAGAAAGAAGCAAGCTGCCTTCCCTTTCTTGAGTCCCTCCCCTTCGCAAGCACAAATCCCCACCACGTCTTCTTCTGTTTCTTGGTCTCATCAAAGTGTGGCTGAACATTTGGAACTGACTTTGATCGGGACCACCAAGATTCTTGCCTGTCCTTCCTTCCTTCCTTCCTTCCTTCCTTCCTGCCTTCCTTCCTTCCTTCCTTCCTCCCTTCATCTATCAATTCCTTCCTTCCTTCCTTCCTTCCTTCCTCTATCCATTCCTTCCTTCCTTCCTTCCTTCCTTCCTTCCTTCCTCTATCAATTCCTTCCTTCCTTCCTTCCTTCCTCTATCCATTCCTTCCTTCCTTCCTTCCTTTATCCATCATCAGCTCCTTTCTTCCTCCCTCTATCAATTCCTTCCTTCCTTCCTTCCTCTATCAATTCCTTCTTTCCTTCCTTCCTTTATCCATCATCAGCTCCTTCCTTCCTTCCTTCCTTCCTTCCTTCCTTCCTTCCTTCCTTCCTTCCTTCCTTCCTTCCTTTTATCTATCTATCTATCTATCTATCTATCTATCTATCTATCTATCTATATCTATCTATCTATCTATCTATCTATCTATCTATCTATCTCTATCTATCTATCTATCTATCTATCTATCTATTCTTTCCTCTTCCTTCCTATCCACTACAAGCTCCTTCCTTCCTTCCTTCCTTCATCATCAGCTCCATCTATTCTTCCTTCCTTCCTTCCTTCCTTCCTCCCTTCCTTCCTTCCTTCCTGGCATATTTATTTTTTTATTTAAAATACTTAAGACTCCATCTTCTCGGACAAAGCCAGGCCATGCAATGAGGTGTGAGTCTAAGGGGAATTGGAAGCTGACCGGTTGGAATGCCGAAATGTGGGGGGGACAGCACCCATTTGAGATGTCTCCCTTGCATCAGAATACAAGAAGACCCGTTCCTCTAAACAGAGGTGGGATGTACCGGCTATAGGTCTCCTGCCTGCCATCCCCCACCTCTGCCTTTAAGATCTTGTCACCCAGCCATCTCCCTGTGGAGAGGATTTTCCTGTATAGACAGAAGTTAAGGGTTGTGGAGGAAAGTGTTCTGCTTATATATCGCCCCATACCACTACAAGTAGTCTCTGGGCGGTTTACAATTTTTTTTTAAATTACAGTGTGCAGGCTACACATTGCCCCCCCCCAGCAAGCTGGGTAGGTGACAGCAAAATGGATTTTATTGGCGGAGCTGTCCTCTCGCCACAGCGAGGGGAAGCTGGAATGTCAAGGAGTGGATCTTCCCACCCCCAGCCTTCTTCTTTTTTCTGCTCTATTTCTCTTCTGGGCTGCCTGCCGTGATCGAAAACAGAGCTGCCGACACCATCATCACACCTTTCCATTTATAGAAATAGAGGGCCTATTAGACAGGGCACAGATGTGGTACGATCAACCAATCCACCCCAGGCTCACGCGGCCACCTGCTGCCACCTCCCCTTACGACTGCCACTGCCTCTGCGACTCCAGACTCTTTCTGTTTCCCTCTCTTGCAATGTTTTGAAAGGGCTCAAGTTTGTTCTGAGGAGTATCCCACCCCCTCCAGACCTCCTCTTCCAGGATTTTGATGTGTTTTTGAAAAGGTGTGCTCAGCACCTTGCAAGATGCATTATCTATCTATCTATCTATCTATCTATCTATCTATCTATCTATCTATCTATCTATCTATCTATCTATCTATCTATCTATCTATCTATCTATCTATCTATCTACTGTATCTGTCTGTCTGCCTGCCTGCCTGCCTATGCCTTCTATCCTATCTATCTATCTATCTATCTATCTATCTATCTATCTATCTATCTATCTATCTATCTATCTGTGGGCGTTTATACACGACCCCTAAACTCCGGGGCAAATGGCTCCCAGCTCCGGAGATTAAAAATGTTTACCCACCAGCTCCGGAGTTAACAGGAAATTAAGTGCGATCCCGCCCACTTTAGCGCGTCCCAGCGCAGCTTTCAGGTACCTGCTTTTTGGATGTGACAAATATTTGATCCGGTGTAAGGATAGTGAGTGAAGGGCTCTCCTGCCTTCTGTTTGTTCTTTTTTTGCGCCCCGCCCCTTTAAGAGATCTGAATGCTGCCGGGAGGTAAACCGGCATTCTTTTCTTTCTTTTTTCTCCCTCCCTCATGCAGCCAGCAACCAGGAAGTGCGGAGGGGGGTGGGGACAGAGGAAGAGCGACGAACCCCTAAGATCTCTGGTCCGAATTTAAGTGGCCAGCGGATCTTAGGGGTCGTGTAAAAAGGCCCTATCTATCTATCTATCTATCTATCTATCTATCTATCTATCTATCTATCTATCTATCTATCTATCTATCTATCTATCTATCTATCTATCTATCTACTGTATCTGCCTGCCTGCCTGCCTGCCTGCCTGCCTGCCTATGCCTTCTTTCCTATCTATCTATCTATCTATCTATCTATCTATCTATCTATCTATCTATCTATCTATCTATCTATCTATCTATCTATCCCTTCCCCTATCCATTCCTTCCTCTTCCTTCCTATCCACTACCAGCTTCTTCCTTCCTTCCTTCCTTCTTTCCTTCCCATCTATCTATCTATCTATCTATCTATCTATCTATCTATCTATCTATCTATCTATCTATCTATCTATCTGTCTATCTATCTATCTATCTATCTATCTATCTATCTATCTATCTATCTATCTATCTAAAAATAATTTTAACCCACCTTCCTCCGTAAAAAGCACCCAAGGCAGCTCACATCATTAAAAAGACAATATTTACAAGCTAGTAACAGCAAGTATATGAATATTAAAAGAGAATTTAACAAGTATTATATTAAAACAGTTATGAAAGCAATATTAAAACACATTTAAAACAACAGAGAACAGCAATCTGTTTAAAAAACCCTCTCAGAGGACCAACCCTTCAGGAAAAGCCTGCCTGAAGATAAAGTACCAATAGTGTCACCAGTTTGACTTCTCAAGTATGGCAGCCCATCCACATCCTTTGGACAAGGCACAGGACCCTTTTGTGGTGGTAAAATTGTGGTGGCAGCAGCAACAACGACATTTGAAATTGCTAACTCTTTGCTGCCTGAGTCATCTGCCTCACTGCCCTGCACGGCAGGGTTAACCTTATACTGTCAGCCCTACACAAGACAGAAGTCCTGCTTCCAATGGGAAAATTACCTACCACCTGTTTCTCCCAGGGAGAGCATTTGAGAGCTCTAACACTTGAGAGAGGCCCGTACAAAAGAAAGAAAGAAAGAAAGAAAGAAAGAAAGAAAGAAAGAAGAAAGAAAGAAAGAAGGAAGGAAGGAAGGAAGGAAGGAAGGAAGGAAGAAAGAAAGAAGAAAGAAAGAAGGAAGAAAGAAAGAAGAAAGAAAGAAAGAAAGAAAGAAAGAAAGAAAGAAAGAAAGAAAGAAAAAGAAAGAAAAGAAAGAAAGAAAGAAAGAAAGAAAGAAAGAAAGAAAGAAAGAAAGAAAGAAAGAAAGAAAACCTTCTTGGTGTTTGCCCTGTACTTGTGGAACATGCTTTCTGGTGAAATATGCCGGCCCTCCTCTCTGGTATATAATTGACTGGAATATAATTGCTGTGTCCCACACGTATTATGATCTGTATCCTTCAACTACCGCCATTGGACTCATTGTTGTAAGTTGTTTATATGTTCTTTTAGTTGCTTAGTTCAATCTTGTTTCCTTTTGATTCGTTTTAGCGTTGCTGTTTTATTGTCACGTTGTGATTTTGTTCGGAGTATGGTCCCCCATGTCTGCCCTACAACGAAAACCTCTCAGGACCCCGTGGGTGTGTGTGTGGGGGGGAGGGAGGATGAAAAATTATGTGGAAACTTCAAACAAACATTTTCCCTTCTCTGCTCAGTCCCCTGCTTTCCTACGTCGGAAATATTGAATTATCTTCCATTTCCGACAGCCCATGGGGAGGTTGGGGGGGGGGGGAGAGGCAGTTCAAAAGCCAGGCTTGTGCAGAGAGCTAATAAGGAATATTAATCCTCATTTTATTCGTTTTGATCAGTGTGTGTGGAATCGTAATTGCGGTAATAACACTTGACATTTCCTCGGCACCTTTCATCGTGGTCCCGGCTGGGCAATCAGCAGATTGGCTCGGATGAAACATGATGACGTGCTGCGTGATGGTTTAAATATGACTAGCGGGGAAGGCGAGGTGGACTGACCGACAGAGACCACCTTCACAGTTGGCCCTCTCCATACACTGACCCACATGAGCCTAGCCTCTAACCCCACCCCTTCTCGGAGTCCTGTCTGCCACTATTCCCACCCCCTCTATGTTTTGCTGAACTGGGTGTCTCTCTCTCTCTCTGCATCCTCCCATGTTTACCCATTGCACCATGCAGTGTCTTACAGCCACCAAGGGCCTTTTTACACGACCCCTAAGATCCGCTGGCCACTTAAATTCGGACCAGAGATCTTAGGGGTTCGTTGCTCCTTGGGTGTTCCCGCCCCCCTCTGCACTTCCTGGTTGCTGGCTGCGTGAGGGGAGGGAGAAAAACAGAAAGAAAAGCATGCCGCTCACCTCGTTCTGCCTCTCATCTCTGTAAAAGTAGCTCTTAAAGGGGCGGGAGCCAAAAAACAACAAACAGAAGCAAGGAGAGCCCTGCACTCACTATCGTTACACCGGATCAAATAATTTTCACCTCCAAAGAGCAGGTACCTGAAAGCTGCGCTGGGACGCGCTAAAGTGGGCGGGGTCACACTTAATTTCCTGTTAACTCCGGAGCTGGTGGGTAAACATTTTTAAGCTCTGGAGCTGGGAGCCATTTGCCCCGGAGTTTAGGGGTCATGTATAAACGTCCAAAGTAATTTAGGGCTCATAGAATCAAAGAGTTGGAAGAGACCTCAATAGGGATGGGCAAGAAATGAAAAACGAAATGCTGTTTCGTTGTTTCGTTATGTAACGAAACAAAACAAAGCAACTAAATGAGGAAGCAGCATTTCGTTATAGATGGAACAAAACGGTCATTTCCCCATTGAAACTAACTGTTTTGTTCCATCGTTTTCAGGCTCCTGCCGAGCTGTCAGTGGCTGACTACCCGACCATTTTCTGAAGGCTCCTGCTGAGCTATCAATGGCAGGAGCCCTTTAAACCTGGCCCATTCGGTACCAGGTGGTCCCCCTGGTATAGACTGGGCCAGGTTTAAAGGGCTCCAGCCATTGAAAGCTGGGCAGGAGCCCCTTAAAAATGGGTCCTGGAATCCCTGGCACCAAATCTGGTGTGTCTAGGACTCAGGGGAGCTTTTTTGTTTCATTTCGTTTTGTACGAATTTTTTAAAAAAAAGTTTTGTAAGAAACAAAACAAAATGGGGCGAGCACGAAATGAAATGGAACGAACCATTATTTTTTCATTTTGTGCCCATCCCTAGACCTCAAGGGCCATCTAGTCCAACCCCACCACCACCACCATCACCAGTTCCCCTGCCAGAGTTGTCCAAGGTAATGCTACACATGGTGGCAGTGAGTTCCAGGGGATAACAACGTGCATTTCGCTATCCACCCTGAATCTCCCACAGCCCAGCTCCATTGAATTATCCGATAACTGGATTCTGGTCCTTTGAGAGAAGGAGGAAGTCTTCTTTCCCGCCCACCTTGCATCCTATTTGACCGCCCCCCCTCTCTCTCCTTGCTCTCCTTTCCTCTTCTCCTAAGCAGCTTGGAAGGCCGCCACCTTTTCTTCCCAGAAGAACTGCCATAAACCCCACATGATTTGGCCCTTTGCTCGCACGCCGCGGTCCTTCGAGAGACGAGCTACATGCAAACATCCATCCTGGGTGGGCTCTGCTTTTGCACTTGTTGGCCTTTGCCTGCCATCCCGGGCCGCTGGCGTGGCGCTGGGGGGCCCCCAGGACATCCCGCAAGGGTATTGGTGGTTTTCGTCCACTCACCCCACCCCACGGTTGCTACCCCTCGTCGTCTTGCACGTTGAGCTGACATTGATTTCTGTCTCCTCTTCCCAACTTCAGTTTCCATGGTGACAGGATTCAGTTTCTGCGCCGTGCTGTGCCTTTTCCTCTGCACTTTTGTGTGTGTGTGTGTGTGTGTGTGTGTGTGTGTGTGTGTGTGTGTGTGTGTGTGTGTGTGTGTGCCTCTGTTTCTCTTCGTGTGTGCGCTTGGCTTCATTTTTTAAATCCCTTGGTGGACCTTGTTGATCATGCCAGCTGTGATGTCAAAGATAATTTGACAAAATGATGGCATGAAAGTGCCTTAAATTGTGGCTCTTTCCATGTGTGTCTTTTCGAAACCAGTCTTGCAGAGGCTCCTGGACTCAAAACAGACCCAGCCAGCCTCCATCTTTGTCAGTAATTAGTCCTGCTCGTGACAGTAGTTCGTGGTCAGTGTCACTCTTCTCTCAGTTGACCTCTGGTCCCTCACCACCACCACCACCTGCTTTGACCTCATTGCACTGGCCATTGGATATTTATTTATTTATTTATTTATTGATTGATTTATTTATTTACCGCCCGTCTTCTGAAGAAACTTCAGGCGGTTTACAACAACAACAATAATAACAAACAAAATAATAGAAGAAGAAAAAACAATAATAATAAACATGAAGAGGAAAAAATAGTAATCATCGTCATCATCATCATCATAAAACTACACTGGCGAGATAGCGGGACAAAAACAGAAGGAAACAAATTAAAAAGAGCATGCACGCTGCAGGGAAAGACTACCGCTGCTGCCTGCCATCTTGCCTGCAGATGAGAGAAGAGTGGGGCCCTGTTTTAATAGCCATGGGCTTGTCAGCGCCCTTGCGGCTGGCTCACCGCTGAAGGGAAAGGAGATAAAGTCACGTCTGGGTTGGATCCTGCACCAGAGGTTTCTTCACCTATCCCAGAGGCAAGACAACCCAGGCGGGCTGTGGTCTTAAACCCACGGAGTAAGACCCAGAGGTTGTAAGCTTTCTATGCAGAACCGACGGAAGAAACCTGGTCATTGCCTCGTGGCACAGTGGTTAAATGCCTGTACTGCAGGTAAAACTGTGCTCACGACCTGGGTTCAATCCCCGGTAGCAGGCTCAAGGTTCACTCAGCCTTCCATCCTTCCGAGGTCGGTAAAATGAGTACCCAGCTCGCTGGGGGGGCAATGTGTAGCCTGCACACTGTAATCAAAATTGTAAACCGCCCAGAGACTACTTGTAGTGGTATGGGGCGGTATATAAGCAGAACACTTTGCTTTTGCTTTATGGCTGGAGTGTTTGAAAAGCTTAAAAGGATTTTTGGCAAACACCACATCCCTGTTTACTTCAAAACCACAAGCACACTAAGGCAGAGATTCGTCCATCCAAAGGACCCGACACCAAAACACAAAAAGGAGCAATATAGTATACACGGTCCAATGCAGATTGGACCCTTTTAAGTGATTTTGTTGAATTTGCGGACTTACTAAGTCGCTTTCCCCCCCCTTGCCCCCTGTTCTTAGCCTTTTTGCTTTCAGAAAACAGAATCCTACCACCATGCCCGGACATTTATCAACTTCATTATGCAAAAGTTTCAGCTCGTTGTCACTTAATTTCATTTTCTTGGATCTTTAAAGCCAAGTTTTAAAGCGGTTCAATAAAGTGAGAACTGGAAAGCTGATTGCTGGCTACCCGCTGAAGTGCGAACAGCAGAACTGTTGTAACAACCATGTGACCATGGAAGGAGAAAAGGTGATGCAAAATAAGAAGCACCTGCTCGCGGAAGTGCGGTAGCGGTCTTATAAGGCCCACGAGACACCCAGTAAAAGGGCTAAACATGATGGGAGCCAGTGATTGGAACATGCTGAATAGCTTAGGTCAGTGATGGCGAACCTTTTAGAGACTGAGTGCCCAAACTGTGATTTAAAACGCACTAATTTTTTTTTTTTTTGCAAAGTGCCAATACAGCAATTTAACCTGAGTACTGGTGGCTGTGAAGGGGCAATGTTGGGTGCTCACAGAAAGGGCTCCGAGTGCCACCTTCGGCACCCGTGCCATAGGTTCGCCAACACTGGCTTAGGTGGTTGAGTGGTGTCTGATTCTCCATGCTGACTTATTGAGAGGGTCTGGATTTCATGATCCATGGGTTTCCCTCCAGCTTTGCAGTGCAATGATGATGAGGATGATATAATTACGGAGAATGAAAGAACTTTCCCTGTTCCCTTCAGAATATAACCTGAATTTGTAAGTTTTTTAAAAAAAACCACTGAAAGTTAAAGAAATGAAATTGAACAGTCCCTTGAATCCTGCACCGAGCAATATATGTAAAATAGTTCTCTGTTTGAGGTAGCCAGGGAACTTTATGAATGTTGATCGCCACGACGTTTGCTCACAGATGGAAAAAAAATACAAGATGTGTGCTAAGGGAAGGAAAGATAAAGGGGGAGACCAAGAAGGATGAGTTGCCAAGCCGATATTCACATTTTATGATATGTTTTGAGCACGCATCTTTCCTCTGGGAATCAACAATTAAATTATTGAAAGCAATATGTTGATCTTGTACCATTTCCTCTAGCTTCTCGGAGAGAAAATAGCTCAATCTTTATGCAATTGTAGGCGGAAACCAAAATTCTTTGCATGCTTGCTTATCTTGTTATGGAGAAATAGTCCCCATTATTAACTGTGGGAAGAATGGGGAAACAGAAAGGGTGCTGCAGAGTGGCAAACAGGTTTTGCATTGAAATCTTACTTCGCATCAGAGTTGCTAAGAAATTTGGAATAAATGCTTTAAAACATGCAGCAGCCTCTCAGAAACCCGAAGTCTGGTTTTGCAGCAACCTGCTGTAACTTTTAAACTTTGGAATGGTTTTAATTTGAAGTATTTATTAATTCCTTTACATTTTCTGCTACCCTGTGTATGTAGAAATAAATAAATAGACAAACAAATAAATTTATTTTATTATACTGGTTAAAATCACTTTACTAGAAAATACCATTATTTAGTCAGCTGGCCTAGAGTGCCAAGCACACAGCAGGCATTCCCTCTTTGAACAGCGATTGAGAGCTGTTGCCTCAAGAACATAGGTGCTCGGTCGTCTTGAGAAGTAATGGCTATCCTGTGATCAATCAATCAATCAATCAATCAATCCAATCAATCAATCAATCAATTTCAATCAATTAATCAATCAATATTTTAAATAAATAAATATTTTAAATAAATAAATATTTTAAATAAATAGATATAGAAAAGGTGGGTCCCTGCCCACAGGAGCTTAGAGTATTAGGATATTGCACAGGAGATTTATCAGGAAGAGAAAAGGCATCCAGAAGCTTTTAGCTGGTCTTGGCCCCCCTGTTGTTGTTGTTGTTGTTGTTGTTGTTGTTGTTGTTGTTGTTGTTGTTGTTGTTGTTGTTGTTGTTGTTGTTGTTGTTGTATTTCTTGGTAGGAATACTGGAGTGGCTTGCCAGTTCCTACTCCAATCTCCTACAGCACCCGGTATTCCCTGGTGGTCGCCCATCCAAGTACTAACCAGGGCCGACCCTGCTTAGCTTCCGAAATCAGGCGAGATCGGATGTGCTCAGGGCATCTAAGCAGCTGTATCTCTACCCCAGTGTTGGCGAACCTATGGCATGGGTGCCAAAGGTGGCACACGGAGCCCTTTCTGTGGACCCCTGACATCGCCCCTTCACAAGCCACCTGTATCCAGGTTAAATTGCTGTATTGGCACTTTGCAAAAAATTAGTGGGCTCTGAATCGCAATTTGGGCACTCGGTCTCTAAAAGGTTCGCCATCACTGCCCTACTCTTTTCATTATATACTGTGAACTCTTTTTTTTTTTGGTGCTGATGTTGGGCGCTCATCTGCGCTTTTCACCCTTACCAGAAGGGGGCACTGTAAGGACACCTGTCAAAAAATGTGCCGTACAGTTTGTCCACCTTTTCCCCATTGTGAGGAGCAGCATGGAGCAATATTGTGACAGACCTGATTTCCCTGTCTCGTTACCTCACCATTAGTGCTGTAATGTTCAAAGATAATTCCCTGGAAGTATTGGCCGTTGCTTGATTCATTCCTCTGCCCTTGTGCTGCAGCTGGGGGGAAGGGCTGTAGCTCAGTGTTAAGAGCCTGTACGCTCTGAAGCCATGGGGTTGTCAGTTCGATCCCAAGTGTCTCCAGTTAAAGGTCAGGAAAGATTCCTGCCTTAAACCTGGAGAGATGAGTTATAAAAGGTGGCAGGGCCATTATCTGTACTCCTGCATGTCTACCCGAAAGTGCAAATTTCGGAAAACTTGCATCAAAAGGTGAACCTGGGGCGAAATGCTGCTCCAGCCCCTGCCTCAGAGGTGAACGGGTACTTAGGGATTTTTGCAGCTCATTTGCAGCCAGCCAGACTTGGATGTTAGTATATGCAAATGAGCAACATCCCATTTAGAATGCATTGCTTCTCTATGCCATAAAGGTCCTTCCAAGTTCATACTGTTGGGAGCTTCCCATGGAAAGTTTCTTTATTATTTTTTTAAGTGAAGATTCCTCCTTGCTGGTTTCAGCAACTTCCATTGGAAAAAAACAACTTTTCCAATCTCTGTTTAGTCAGTTCCCAGCCCTCCTGCCAGGGAGCTGAAATGCATCTATCAAAGAAGAGAGGAGGGGTAGTCCAAGGTTATGAGCAAGGTGGCTAAGGGCGCTTTTACACGACCCCTATGATCCGCTGGCAACTTAAATTCGGACCAGAGATCTTGGGGGTTTGTCGCTCTTCCTGTGTTCCCACCCCTCCGCACTCCCTTGCTCCTATCTGTGCAAGGGGAGGGAGAAAAAAAAGGGAGAAAAAAAATGCAAGCTCACCTCGGCTCTGCTGTCGGGAGCTGCCCTGGGAAGCATTCCAGTCTCTTCCAGTCTCTTAAAGGGGCGGGGGGCAAAAACAACAACAACAAGGTGATGAGAGCCCGGCACTCACTGCTTTGCAATCTGCATCAGAAATTTGTTACCTTCAGAGACCAGGTACTTGGAAAATGTGCTGGGATGTGCTTAGGTGGGCGTGGTCGTACTTATTTTGTTTTAAAGTCCGGAGCTGGTGGGAAAACAATTTTAAGCTCCGCATCTGGGAGCCCTTTGCGTTGGATTTTAGGGGTCGTGTAAAAGTGCCCTAAATGGACCTTCCATGTACAAGAGCAGGCTACCTGTCTGCCTTTCCTTGGGGTGCTCCAGAAATCCCCTGGAAGTCTTAAAAGAGTCCCCCTTGAGCTTCAGCGAGAATACCCTAAGGTCCTTCCTCTTTCAGTCCTCCTTTTCATCTCTAGACAAACTACATTTGCCCCTTAAAGAATGCAAGAAGGTGGGGGACTGGAGATGGCAGTGGGGAGCCAGGCCGGGCTCCCTGATTCGCGGTGGAGTGTTAAATGCTCCAGCTGGGATGACGGTGCTTGACGGAAGTGATGCAGAAGTCTAGATGTATCGGAGGGCGAATAAATTTCTGTCAGCTGGCGATTATTATCTCCTCTAATCTCAAAGGCGCTTGTCTCCTCTCTCATGCCTGCGTCTGGGGTTTCAACAGCATGTTTTCCGATTGGGATCTAGGGCTCTCCGTTGGAAAATAAATCTCCCGCATTTCCTGCAGAACGACGGAGGCTCTTAAGCACGAAACTTATTAGACGGATTTGAAAAATAGTGAAAACTTGATAATGCCTTTACGCATCTGGGGCATCTGAAATGTTGAAGCGTTTTTCATTTGCTGGCAAGGGACACCACGAAACCCTTCCGGGCTCCTACCTATTTTTAAAGCAGGCATTAAGGACCTATTGCTGCCTGTCTGTCTGCCTGCCTGTCCCACCTCATTGGCCGAGCTTCTCTGATGTCAGATAATTTTTGTTTGTTTATTTATTTATTTATTTATTTATTTATTTATTTATTTATTTATTTATTTATTTATTTAAATACTTATATACCGCCCGTCTTCCGGTGAGAACTCCGGGCGGTTTACAACAAATAAAAACAGTAACAAAGGGGGGGGAAAAACCCATCATAATAATACAGCAAGAGTTGCCAAGCTGTAATGCCAATGCAGGAAATGTATTCACTGAGAATTTTGTGGACAAGAGAAATTGAGGGAAAGAGATATGAAGTCTGGATAGAGAGAAGATCCAAGGCCATGCATGCCTTGGAAGGATTTTTGTGTGGAAGAGGGGTGTGTGAAAGACACTCACAACATTACTTCTTCTCAGCAAGGCAGGGTGTCACAGCACTTGGGACCAGGATGGCCCCTGCAAGAGTTCTTCCCATTTGTGAGATAACAGGATACTGTGGGGGAGCACAAAAGTCTTCTATAATTTGCACAAAATCTCTCTCTGCCCTCTGCTTGTTAAGCAGAACTCACTCATACGCCCAACAGGGCTGGCTTGTTGGTTGAAAAGGTGCAGCCCGCCTTTCTCAGGTGGCTACTTGTCACTGCCATGAGGTAGCAACTTGCGTACAAGACTTGTGCAATTTACCCTGCCACACAATTTGCACAAAAACCATTCCCACCAATGCGAGAGACCTGGCTGTCTCATAGGTGAGGAGTGGGATGGGGAAATGGAGAACGAGACAAGCTGGTATCTCTTCTTCCAAGCCACCAGAGGGGTGGGTAGCTGGCAGAATGAGCCAGTGGCAGATGCCACAGGGCAGCTGAGTGTCCTTTTGCTCAGGTCAAAATCTGGTGTGTGGCTGGTATCCCTGGGGGAGGACAGAAGGGTCAGAAGCCTCCATGGTTGGTTTGTGGTTAAAATGAGTTAGACACAAGAGCCAACAGAGTAATCTGGGAAGGCTGGCAGACATGAAGGCAATGTCATCATCGGGGGACCAGTTGGTCGGACTCTGGACCCTGTTCTAAAAGTCTGCATTTGAATATGTTTCTCATCTGAAAGGCGGAGAGCTCAGTTCAAGAGGGGAACCTGCAGATAGAATACCCGCTAGACTGGTGCTGCTGTCTAGGTGGTGTCAACGAAGCCCAGAACCCAGGGAAGCAATGTTTAACCTAGTGTCAAGCCCCGCACACAGAGCACACACACAAACAGGGTTCAGTTCTTTGCCAAGATCTTTAGTGGAAAGCCGGGCAAGTTCAAGTCCTTTGCCAACAATCAAGTGCCAGATAAATAACAGAATCCAACTCCCAGCAATTAACAGTCCAAGTCAAAACCAGAATATCTCACGGAAACCAGATGCCAAACCCAAGGGAACAGATTAAGCCGTTGTCCAGGAAGCCAGTCCGAAATCAGGAAACAGAGCCAAGGTCACAGACAGGAGCGTGGTTGCAAGTTCAAATGACACGTTGCTCCCACAGAGAGCTCAAGGTGAGCTTACCAGCTTTATCCCAAAACACACCCTTACTTCTGGAAAGGCTCCTGCTAGTACTCAGGGCTTCCCGACCTGATTCCCCGTCTAGCATCAAAGACCCTTTCCCTAGCTCTCCTGGTAGCACGTCTTGCAGAATCCTGCTCATAGCCCTTCTAGGGGGAGAAGATACGTTTTCAGCTGAGTCATCAGACCCAGCTGCCTGCTGACTTGAGCTGCAAGGCTCCTCCAGCAGCTCTTCACCATTTAACCCCTCAGAGACAGGTTCTGTGACAGGCAGGGTCCTGGCACCTAGGAAGGAAGAGGTTCCGTCGCTGGGGCCAGGACTACCAAGGCTGCTTTTACACGACCTCTAAAATCCGAGGCAAAGGGCTCCCAGATGCGGAGCTTAAAATTGTTTTCCCACCAGCTGCGGACTTTTAAAAAAAATCAAGTATGACCACGCCCACCTAAGCGTGCCCCAGTGCATTTTACAAGTAGCTGCTCTCTGGAGGTAAAAAAATTTCTGATGCGGAATATAAAGCTGTGCATGCTGGGCTCTACTCACCTTCTGTTTGTTTTTGTTCTCCCCGCTGCCCCTTTAACAGCCTGGAATCCCTATGGGGCTGCTCCAATGGCAGGTAGAGGTGAGCCTGCATTCTTTTCTCACTTTTTTCTCATGTAAAAGCGCCCCAAGTGCCATCTTACTGCGGACACAGTCACAGGAGGCAGTTTCCCACCCACCTCTTCCTGTTTCACGTTAAGCATCTTGGAGCTGTCACATAATGGGCACTTTTACATGACCTCTAAAATCTGCTGGCAACTTAAATTCAGACCAGAGATCGGGGGGGGGGTGTTCTGCTTCCTGTGTTCCCACCCTTCCGCACTCCATTGCTCCTGTCTGTGGTGAGGGGAGGGAGAAAAAAAATGAGAAAAGAATGCCCGCTCACCTCCGCTGACCTCCGCGGAGCAGCCCTGTAGGGATTCCAGGCTGTTAAAGGGGTGGCGGGGACAGCAAAAACAAACAGAAGGCGAGTAGAGCCCAGCATCCACAGCTTTATTTTTTACCTCCAGAGACCAGGTACTTGTAAAATGCGCTGGGGCACGCTTAGGTGGGCGTGGTCATACTTAATTTTTTTAAAGTCCGCAGCTGCTGGGAAAACAATTTTAAGCTCCGCATCTGGGAGCCCTTTGCCTCGGATTTTAAGGGTCGTGTAAAAGCAGCCATGGCAAGCCCTCGTGGCTGGGAGGGGGCAGAGAAGAGGTGGGGAGGGCTCCCGTTCTCCCTTGGCAGCCAGGCGCATCTCCTAATCCCCTGAAAGGTGCTTCTGTGTGTCTGTTAGAAAATCAAGCCAAGGCAGGCTTCCCCGGGCAGTGACTCACACTCCTGTCTCGGTCTGGGTGCTGTGGGAGAACAACGGAGACAACCAGCCAGTCCTTGAAGGGTGTTTTTTAAAAAAGCCCTTCAAAAATCTCTTTTGGAGTGGAATCCCCCGAGAGCAGGTGTGACAGAGGGAAGCCCCTCTAATAGAAAGAAGTGAAATGACATCATAAAATGTGATGATGGAGTTTCTTTGCCATGTCCATGGCCCGCCACGGTTACCACCCCAAGAATTGGAGGCGTCACTGTAGCAGGACAGGAAGACAACTGCCACTTGTCACTTGCACTTTTCACACTTTCAATAGATCCACTGCCTTGCATTGAACCACCACCTTCACCACTACCACTCTACCCCTTCTGCACTTTTTCTTCCCGTGGGCTTGCATTTCAAGGGTGGCAGGAAGGGAGACATAGCCTGTGCAGAAGCATTTCGTGCAAATTGTAGACAGGGCGGAAAGACACCCCCCCCCTTGGCTCACTCTCACACTCGATGTAAAGAAATTTCCAGGGCTTGATACGGGATGGATTTTTTTCCATTGCATTGAAATAGTCCAAACTGACATGAACAAGGAATTTAGGGGGCGTTTTCCACCTGCCCTAGACCCATGGGAATCATGAATGCTTTATGCCACCATTCATTCCTCTGGGCATCTCTTCTAAGCTTAATGATGATGAGAAGAATATGAGAAAGGGCATCACTTGTTGAATTCATGTCTGCTCCACTGCCCTTAAACCAACGAGGAGGAGAGAGGGTCTACCAGCCGTTGAACTCCCAAGAAAGCTCTGCTGGTAAAAACGTCCCATTGGTGCATCAAAGGCTGCCGTCAGATGTGTGTCTCAGGAGATCTCCGGTACCTGTTTCTTTCTTAAAATGACATATGTATTTTTCTTCTCTTTCTCCTTACACTGCACAATGCTTGTACACATAATTTCCTAAGGTACTCTGTAGCCATGGTGATAAGGAAGGTGTAATTACCTCAATCGAGAAAGGCAGGTAGATAAAAAAAAGAAAGAAAGGCAAATGTTTTATCCTTCCATCCTTCCACCTTGTGTGGGGAGGCGGGGCAGGTCCCCCTCCAGGAAAGCAAGGAAGTGAGGTGTTAAGTCAGGTTTGTCATAGTCTCATCTTTAGCATAGCTTGGGACATGATGAACACTGCCATCCCCAAAGCTGAGCCTTTGAGACCTCAGTTGGCTGGTTCCAAGTCCCCATCATTGACACCATGGTCGCTGGGGTGTGGGGTGTGGGGTGTAAGAACAAAAGAAGAGCCCTGCTGGATCAGGCCAAAGGCCCATCTAGTCTACCTTCCTGTATCTCACAGTGGCCCCACCAGACGCGTCCGAGAGCGCACAAGACTAGATCTCTGTCTCCTGATGCCTCTCCCCTGCATCTGGCCCTTGAAGTACTCCGGGTTTAAGCCTGGAGATGCTTGTAACCTGTGATGGACTTTTCCTCGAGGAATCTGTCCAATCCCCTTTTGAAGGCATCAAGGCCAGATACCATCACCACCTCCAGTGGCAGGGAGTTCCACAAATTAACAACACACTGGGTAAAAAAATATTTTCTTTTGTCTGTTCTTATTCTCCCAGCACTCAATTTGTGTGTATGTCCCCTAGTTCTGGTATTCTGTGAGAGGGAGAAGAGCGTCCCTCTATCCACTTGACTCATGCCCTGCGTTATTTTGTACGTCTCAATCATATCCCCCCCCCCAGGCACCTTTTTTCCAGACTTTTTTCCGGGTGTGTTGGGGTCTGGCTCTAACAAGCAGATGGTGACGCCAGTCCTAAAATCTCTGGGCGAATATGATTCCGTTCCCAATGGCGCTCCTCTCTGCAGGTGCCGTAGAGCTGCCCGATTTAGGTCGTGTTTCCCAGCGCAATCTTTCCCCTGCTCTTTTAATTGGAAAAAACTTGCCCTTGAATCCCCTTTTGTGTTTGACTCGGGGTGTCGGCAGATTATGACTGATTTCCCGGATCTCGATTAGCTGACATTTTATAGCTTTTAATGACAGTGACAGACGGGCGGTAGGTGTCGTTGGGCATTAAGTGCGGCAGGCAGGTGGATGGGTAATGTTTCTTTTTTTTAAAAAAAATAATTGAAGAACAGGAGTGGTGCACAGAATCTCCGCAGCTGTTGCCGAGAAAGAGAGATAGTCCAGGTGGATCACGTTCCCCCACCCCCAATGGGTCAGATCCCTCACCTTGAATGACCCAACAGGACTGTACAAAGGAAAAAGCAACCGGAGACAAAGATGGTGTGTGGGAGTTGGGGAGGGAATAACAGAGTGAAGACCATTATAAGTCAGCCACTCAGCTGGGGGGGTAGAAATGGAATCTCCCAGTGGGTCTTGGGTGAGAAATCTGGGGGACCTTTATGGGGATCCGCAGTTATCAGATAATGTATTCTAACTATGACCCGGGATCTGACACCTGTTGTGAGTTTTTGGGGCTGTTTGGCCATGTTCTGCAAGTTTTCCTTCCTGACGTTTCGCCAGACTCTGTGGCCGGCATCTTCAGAGGGCAAGGAGCTCAGGGGAGCTAGGAGTTCTCTCTGCGCTTTCTATACCCCCAGAGCACAGAGAGAACTCCTAGTGCCCCTGAGCCTCCTTGCCCTCTGAAGATGCCAGCCACTGAGTCTGGTGAAACGTCAGGAAGGAAAACTTCCAGAACACGGCCAAACAGCCCCGAAAACTCACAACAGCTATCAGTTATCAGATAATCTCTGCTCGGTACCTTTCGAGCACCATGATTAATTCGGTGCCATCAGGTTGGTTCCCACACATGGAGACCCTTCTCCCGGCGGTTTCCCATATCCTCCTTTCTGTGGTGCGCTGGGACTGTAGGGTGGCATTTCCCAGAGGCCCTTAAGAGGCAAAGCTTATAACCCTGCTAGCCACAACAGGGCTCTCTGGCAGTGGGATCCCGGGGGTCGCTGTGTCATTCTTTGGGTGATGCCTGTGCCGATTGTGTGTTTCCCACTTGGGGTGTGGCCAATGCAGCCATGGGGGGGGCAGGTCATGCCGTCTGGCCTGGCCTCTCTGCCACCACCTGATGGATTTCATTGCGTGACCGGCTGGAGGAAGGCACCCTCCTGGGGCCAGACAGCTTCCCAGGACACGGTGTTTTCTCCTGCCCCCTTGAAGAATAGTTTGCATGCGCTTTTTCCTCCCCACCCAGCCTATTGCCCCTTATGACAGCCAGGGGCTGGCGTTAAGGGCAGCCTTCCTTCTTTTATGTCTGTGGCATCCATTGGCGCCTTGGCGTTTCATTGCCTTCTGTGCATTTTTTCATACCCAGGTTGCAAACCACTTCGGTTTCTTTTGAAAAGACCATCGGAAAGGACCGCCTAGAGGTCATCTAGCCCAGCCCCCCTGGCCACTGGAGGAGACCCACAATGAAAGCCTCCTTGGCCGCTGGCCAGTGGGCTTCAAAGGAATCTCCTCCTAAAATCAAATTTGAAAGCCACGTGCAGGCAGGGAGAGAGGGGGGGTCTTTTCTCAGCCTCCTCCCTGAATCAGTTCAAGGTCTCTCCCCCCCCCCCTTTTCAGGGATGGGGGGGAAGGCAAGGTGGTTTTTAAGCTGGCGGGGAGGGGGAACCCCCCCCCTTGTTCTCTCCTCCGGGACCATCTCGGGGACCCTTTTTGGGTAGCGGCGGTGGGGGTAGAGGGGATGTGGGGTGGGAGGGGAGAAGGAGGGGGTGGGCTGGAAGGGATGGGGCGGTGGTTGCCAGGGCAACTGGAGGCTCCGGGGAGGCTCTCGCCGCCGACGTCGCTGCCTGCCTGCCTGCCTGCCTGCCTGGCTGGCCGGCCTCTCCGAGCAGAGGCGGCGGCGGCGGCGGCGGCGGCAAAGAAAGCCCGGCGCGCAGCTGGGCGGAGAAAGCGCCGGGCAGCTGCAAGAGGGAGCAGCCAGCCGCCGCCGCCGCCGCCGCCCAGCTGGGGTTGGAGGCAGTGCAGGGAGGCGAGCTGCCTGCTGCCGGGCCGCAGCGGTAACGGCGATCTCCGCTTCTTGTCTGTCTCTCCCCGCCCCAAATCCACCCCCCACCCCCACCCGCAGGGCTTCCTCAGCCGCCGCCTGAAAGGCTCCATCAAGCGCACCAAGAGCCAGCCCAAGCTCGACCGCAACGGCAGCTTCCGACACGTCCTGCCGGCCTTCAGGAGCAGCAGCGGCAGCAGCGCCTCCAACGCCGCCTCCAACGCCGCCGCCGCCAACCCTACCGCGGACCATCATGAGAGGTGAGCTCCCCCCCGCGATCGGTGCGCCCGCCGGCTAAGGATCAGCGGGGAGGCGGCGGCGTGGGAGGGGGGGGGGGCTTGGGGGTGGCGGCCGGCCTCGGGTCCGAGACCTCCTCCTGCTGGGCAGCGCTTCCCGCCCGGTGGAGAAGGCAAGGCGGAGGAGATCGGGAGGCTGGGTGGGTGGTGGGGCGCCGCCGCCGCCACACCCACCGGCCTCCTTCGTCCCCCCCCCCCACTCCCCGTGCGTTTCCAAGGGGAGGACGGCGGCGGGCGATCCGCGAGGCTGACCCACTTTCGAGGCGGGCAATCGGGCGGAGGGGGGGGCGACCGAGGAAAGCGAGCCTGCTCGCCCACCCGGTGGGGGGGGGGAGCGCGCGGGGTGGGGGGGGGGGTCCGGGGCCAGCAAACGCCGCGGGGAAGGCGGTCCGTCGGCGCCCTTGGGAGCCCAGCCGGTCCGACGGAACCCGGGTTGCTGGTGGAGGCGCCCCCCCCCCAGGCTCTGCCTGCCTGGCGGCCACCTGTTTGCCCCGGAGGAGGGGACGGCATCGGTGGGGGTGGGTCGGAAAGCGGGGACCCCCCCCACACACACACACACCACCGTACTCTTCAAGGGCTGCCCAGGCGGCGTGGCAGGAGGGAATCCAAACCCACTCTGCCTGGGAGAGGCAGCGAGCGACGTGGATGCAGCCCCTCGGGGGGTGCGGGTGGGGGGTGGGTGAGTGGGGAGTGTTTATTTCCCCAGGGATGGGGCTGTGGGGGGTGTGGGGAAGAAACATACGGAGCTCACGGCTACAGGTGTTGGGTGCTGCCGAGGGCACGATCTGCGCATTTCAATGGCGATCCTCTCGAGCGCGCGAAATAGCAGGGCCTCTAGGATGGAGATCCCTGCTAGGTTGCCTCCCGGGCGCTCTGCGCACTCCCCCGACATCCCACGGGATCGGGTCTTGCCGCCGCCGTCGTCGTCCCCACCCCCACCCCCACCCCCACCCCCTATTATGTGCCACTGCTTGGGCTGAGTTGCATCTCTTCAACCGTGGCTGGCCGGCTGGCTGGCTTCTGTCACCAGCGATCATCATCATTATTATTATTATTTTCAGAAATCTCACCGGCTTTTCCCTCCTGGCTTGACCACGCCCCAGCCTCCTTCCCTCCCTCCCTCTCTTTTTTTTTCGTGCTAGTTACGGATCTTGCCTTTGGCACCTTGGAGATCGTGTGTGGAAGTGGGCGCTGGGTGGAAAGAGGAACCACTCCCCCCCTACACACACACACACACACACACACACGCACATACACATCCTGGTTCTGGAATGGCACTGACGGTGTCCGTGGGGCTTGGGGGTCGGAGGGGGGGCTCACTCCGCTCACCTTTGGGGTGGGGGTGGGGGGGAGAATGTGGTTGCGGACTCCATCTTGTCGATTTCGGCACGCTGGGCTAATAGGAAGCACAACGTGCTGATCGCGGCGCGTGCGCGCGCGCGTGTGTGTGTGTGTGTATTTCTGGGCAGAGGTCCCTTGAGGAGGTCGGTGGGAAGAGGTACATCTCAGAAAGCCGACATGATCGCTGTGGTGGCTTTTTTGTTTGCTTGTTTGTTTGCTTCTGGCATTTGAAAACAAAAGGATCGTTAAATGCCTGTTGGGTTTGGAAATAAATATGATTTCAACATGGAGGACTCAAGTTGGAGCAATAATAACAGGAGGGTTTGTCCAGTCTCCTCCACCCTGGTTTTGTAAATAAGTAACAAAAAAGGGGAGGGCTGTGGCTTTTGCTCTCTTGATTGGTGGAAATCCTGCTCTAACCTCACATCTGGGCTCTTCTGGCACCTCTGTTGCCTGCCGGCACCCTCATACATCACCTTTTGCCTTCTTGAGGACTAGCATCCTGAGATGCCAGAGGGTTGTACAGTATTTTCAGATTTTGCATCAAATGTTATTTTAAAAAATCCACATGGGATTGGATGTGGTTGCCAGACCGGATTAAAAAAACGAAGGGCTCTTGTTTGTGCGCGTGCCGTGGTGTCATTGGGTTTACGCTCGTTGGTACCAACACTGGATCTAATGCCTTGTTTAAAGGTGTACATGGGTGCTCATGGGGGAGGTTTAAATAGTTAAAGAGAAAGAACCCTACGGTGTACTTGACTGGATTAGAAGGGGAAAAAAACAGCTTGTCTTCCTATTCATCAGGCAACCTCTGTTTGGGGGGGCAAGGAGGAGGCATTAATTGGGCATTTATCGATTCACTTGCATTTCTGGAAAGCGCTGGATTTATTGACATTTTCCCCCCCTTGTGCTGTCTGAGTGCCTTTGATGGAAAGGTGGAAAGCAACAAAAGCAGCCTTCAGAGGTGGTTTCAAAGAACTGACCACTCAAGTGTGTGTCGAGGTTAGCACTGACCTTCAGGTTTCTAGTCCTCAAGAACAAAAAACTCCCCATGGAGTGGAAGCTTGCTGCCTGGGAGGTTGCTTCCCAAGGCCTATTGCAGTCATGAAGCGGCCTCATCTGGAATACAACCCCCCCTGGTCTCTCCAGCCCAGCTGTGGCCTTTCCTGGTTCCAGGCAGGAGTTATTCCTGGTCCGGCCAGGAGATGCTGAGTGCTCGACCATCCTGCATTTATGCTTCTCCTAGATTCAGCCTTGAATCTCCAGATGTTCTTGGACTACAGCTCCCATAGGTGATAGGCCTTCACCACTAGCTATACTTGACAGGATTCCTGGGAGTTATGGTCCAAGAGCATCTAAGGTGGGCATGTCCAAACTTTGGCCCTCCTGATGTCTTGGACCACAATTCCTAGAATTCTAAGCTTAGACTCCCAATGACAAAGGACTTGTGGGGGTTGTGCTCCAAAACATCTGGAGGGTCAAAGTTTGGACATGCCTGATCTAAGGGCTCCAAACCTAGGAACCACTGTCCTAGAGGTTAGAAAAATCACAGTGCAACTCATTGGTTCATGAGCTCCCAGGAAAACTAGGTAAAGGCTTATCGACTGAAGAGCCTCTTGAGTTGTCCCTGCATGAGTCACTGGCCAGTCCAGTAATGCATACAGAGACCTCAAGTATATTCTGAGGGCATTTTTCCCCGGGGGTGGGGGTTCCTTAAGCATGAGAGAGCATTAGGGGTTTCTGGTTCTCATTTTATATCATTCCCCCTGTTATCAGGAGTTTTAGGGGGTCCCTGTTCTAATATGGCATAAGTAGCTAAGATTCCTTTTGCCATCTTGAGGACTAGCGCCCTGAGATGCCCAAGGGTCGTACAGTATTTTCAGATTTTGCATCTAATATATGTTATTTTAAAAATGCACATGGGATTCGATGTGGTTGCCAGACCGGATTAAAACAAATGAAGGGCTCTTGTTTGTGTGCGTGCACAATATTACTTGGCCGGGAGTGGGGGGTGGGGGCTCAAGTTTTCTGACACCTTAAAACTGTGTCATGTAATGAGTCTCCGATTGCACTGGCTGATGGGCCACTCCTCATAACATGAAACTGGTTCTCTGAATGCTTAGCCCAAATCGGTCCATCAGTCCACTTTTCTCCATCAGATGACTGCGTGAGACATCATCATGTCTCCTGCCTAGAGTCACTTTCTTGGGTGACAACTTTGAGAGTGCCTTCACCAGCACGGCCACGTCAGCTTGAGCATTCTGGGAACTGTAGTCCCCCAAAAGTAACTTTTCTAAACTCTGGACCCGTCGTAGAGGAATGGGCGAGTAGGGTCCATTCCACATTGGCCTAAAGCAGTGCTCTGATCAGTTGCTTGTTGGCAGATAGATGGGGAGAGAACAGAATTAGGGGGCTTAATACGGTGTCAGTCCTGGGATCCATTTAGTCCTGGGTTGCCAGCAATGACTGAGAGCAGCAGTTCTCTGGAGTTTCAGGCAAGAGTTTTCCTAGTCCTATCTGGAGTGTTGGAGTGTGATGTCTTTGGTCCTTCTTCCTCCCAAGCTCACGTGAAGAGGGAACAGGTTTGTTTTCCATGGCTTCAGAGACTAGGACTGGAGGCAATGGTTTCAAACTACAGGAAAAGAGATTCCATTTGAACGTCAGGAAGAACTTCCTGATTGGTTAGAGTTGTTCAGCAGTGGAAGATGCTGCCCCAAAGGAGGATGGTGGAGTCTCCTTCTTTGGAGGTTTTTAAGCAAATGCTGGATGGCCATTTGTCGGAAATACTGTGATGGGGGTTCCTGCATGGCAGGGGGTTGGCCTGGATGGCCCTCGAGGTCTCTTCCAACTCTATGATTCTATGCTTCCACCACTGAGCTACCAACCTCCTCACCAGACCTGTTGCAGAATTCCAAGAGGCCCGAAAAGTAGTTCCTTAGCCCCAAATTCTGCGTGCAACAAAAACAAATCTGTTGGGTGATTGCTCTGGGGAGTGCCAGATCCCTAACACGCAAGAGAGAGAACTCCCCCCCCCCAGCAAACCATGTCCCTCCTGCCATTCCCTTCAGCCAGTCAAACATTTCATTAACAGACAGAGCTCTGAGGGCTCACTGATGGATAGCCCTGGCTGGCACAGAGTTCTTATGCCATTCTAGATGTTCATCTTTGTGCGCTCTGTCTCTCTCACTATCTCTCTCTTCCTCGCCCTCTCTGCCGCTCCTGGCTTCAGCTGCAAATCAAGCCCCCTTGCCCTCCCCTTGGCAGGAGCGCCCAATCTTAATTAGGAGGATGTTTATCCCGTGAAATACATAGGAAATGACACTGTGTGACAGGCCCACGCCTGGAAAGGGGTTGAGAGACCAAAGGAGAGAAGGGTGCTGCATCTCAGGGTTGCTGGGCAGAGGAACCCCTTCTTTATTCCAGTGGATGTGGCTGAAGTCCTTCCTTCCTTCCTTCCTTCCTTCCTTCCTTCCTTCCTTCCTTCCTTCCTTCCCTGAGAGTTGCTGGTTGGAGGAGAGGAGAGGAGACCCATTCCGTGATCCGATTTCTATGGTTCTGAAGGGAAACGGACACATAGCACCCACTGCCTCTCACTAGCTGGAGGAAGAAAAGAAAAATAAGACCTCTTTAGCTTTCAAATGCCACCGATAAACATTGACGTACCTCCTTCTGCACACTGTGAGCATCCCCGGGGAAAGGGGCGCAGCTCCAAATGTCCAAGGGCGCTTTTACACGACCCCTAAAATCCAAGGCAAAGGGCTCCCAGATGCGGAGCTTAAAATTGTTTTCCCACCAGCTCTGGATTTTAAAAAAAATTAAGTACGGCCACACCCACCTAAGCGTGTCCCAGCGCATTTTCCAAGTACCTGGTCTCCGAAGGTGAAAAATTTCTTATGCGGATTACAAAGCAGTGAGTGCTGGGCTCTCCTGCCTTCTGTTTGGGTTTTTTTTTTTTTTTGCCCCCTGCCCCTTTAAGAGACTGGAATGCTTCCCAGGGCAGCTTTGTTGGCAGAGGGGAGGTGAGCCTGCATTCTTTTCTCCCTTTTTTCTCCCTCCCCTCAAGCAGACAGGAGCAAGGGAGTGCGGAGGGGCGGGAACACAGCAAGAGGAGCAAACCCCCAAGATCTCTGGTCCGAATTTAAGTTTCCAGAGGATCTTAGGGGTCATGTAAAAGCACCCCAAGTCAGACTTGCCCAAAGGTTGGCCAAGTGCCGGTCTCTGAGGTTACTGGTTCCACCTTTGTGTCTTTTGCTCTAGGGTGCTGTTCAGCGGTGCTTGGAAGGCTGTGTTTTGCTGATTCCCATGCTAGAGACATAAATCAATCTAGAACGTCTCCCTTCTACCAAGCCCTGCAGGAATCCCTTTTTTTCCCCTTCAGAAAAAGCAAATTTGAACAAAAGGGGGTGGGGGGAACAGGAGGATGACGCATGGTTCTCCCTTTGTTTCCATTGAACAGGACTTGCTGGCCCTCTGGTCTCTTGGAACCAGGCGTGCTGGCGAGGGCTGGTGGGAATTGTAGCGCATTGAGAGATACATGTTCCCGTCCCGTGCAGTAGAACCTTTTAAAAAAATTGTGGTGGATTGTGTCCTTGGGCATTGCCTCTGCCTCTCCTGCACTCCACTGTCCTTCATGACTGGGTTCCTTCTGTTGGAGAGCCTCTGTTGTGGGTTGCAGGGTGGGACACACACACACACACACACAAAAACAACACAAACAGACAGGTTGGTTACACATGATTTCAGACAGTGTGTAGTTCAATTATGGGGGGGATTCGTTCACCCCTATTAAAGCTGTTGGCTTACACACACACACACACACACACACACACACACACACACACACACACACACACACACACACACACACCTGCCTCCTAAGACGGACATGATTACCCTCAGAGTCCCATTTTGCCTCAGTCAAAACCTGTGCGACCGACCAGTCTGATCAAAACGAGCAGGGACAATCGATCATCTTTTAGCCACTGATCAAGCTGTAAGAGCACAGAGGTGAGTCCCGTTGGCAGCTGGCTTTGCTAGTGGGGGAGGTAAGATGTTTCTCACACCCGGTGAAACGAATGATGGCATGTAAAAAGCAGGGGATGCTGCTGTTTTGGATTACAAAGCCCAGCATCCCTCCTTCAGCACCCAAGGCGAGTTCCTCATGCTTCCTTTCAACAGCCCTTTCCTCTCCTCAACAGGCTCCCCCTGACCTCTGCTCCTCCAGATATCTCGGAATGCAGTGCCCATCATCCCCGGGCAGGGCTGTGCTGGGAGGCAGCTGGTGGGCATTGAGGTCCAAAATATTTGGAGAGTTTCCCATTTCAGGGATAACGGTATCCATTCCCCATGACCCTTGTCCCTTCATCTTCACAGATCCTGTGCCAAATTGAAGGTCTCTAAGTTTCTGGAATGGTTAGGTCAGCTTTTCTCTCTCACCCCTTCTCTCACCCCCACTTTCTCCCCCCATAAAATGCCTTCCCAAAATTTGCCTCTTCAGTGAAGACCTGAGATTTGGCCATTTTCTCCAGTGTGTAGTTAAACTGTGGAACATCCTGCCACAAGATGCTTTCACGGCTGCCGGCTTGGATGGCTTTGGAAGGGTTGAGGATGGATGCGTGGAGATTGGAGAGGCTGTCGCCGTGAATGAAAGAACTGCTCTCAAGGACATCCCAAAACAATCCTCCACCTGTCCAGCAAGGAAGGCGGATGTGGGGAGGGAGGGGACTGGTGTCTCTGAGATCCAGACCACCAAGGTCAGATTGTAGGTTATTTGCTAAAACACTCAACCATCTCTCCCCCTTTGTTCAATTTCACCCCCTCCCCAGAAAAAAAAAACTGGTTCCTTCCAGAGGTGTGGTGCTACACCATCTCCCACCGCAGCCATGCATGCATGCCTTGAGCGATGGGATTTGTAGTTGTCACAACCAGAGGTGGGTGGTCTGTTTTTCTCCTATGCTTCTCCTTTGGCTTTCTCCAGAAGCAGCCCATGCTCTCTCTCTCTCCTTTTGAAATAAAAGACAAAACAAAACCCCAAACGGTTTAATTTGCTGTATCAATCTCATTCGTGGAGGATTCTGTTCCGTTCTGGGTATGTCGAGATTTAATTTGGAAGGAAGTGATTCTTAATTATTACGAAGCCGTGCCGCTCTTCGCCTCCTTCCCTTCTCCCGGCTCCTGCCGCGCTTCCCTTGCAAGTTTCCTTGCCGCGATCGTTCTTCTGGCCCCGATAAATGTCCTCTGAGCTCATCGCCAATAGACAAATGAATCTGGGAACGAAGGTAGTGGTGAATTAATTAGTGGCGGCCAACGCTTTCCCTTCGCAGGTTGCTATTCCCCAAGCCTCTCTCCTTTCACCTCTTCCGGCAAACATTCGTTGCTAACACCCGGAGCAGAGAAAAAATGTTCAGCCAGGGCACACTCAGGGGCCTTGAGAGCTCTCTCTTCTCTCTGTATATGTTCTCTTCCCCCCTGCTTTTAAATTCCCTCCCTTTCTTCTCCCGAGTTGAAAGGCACAGCGGAGATACAGAAGCACATTCAATGTCAGCTCTTTATGCGCAGAAGAGTTTGCTGGATTCCTTGGTTTGCACCTGTGAAGATGATTGGTGGCAGCTCCCCTGTTCATGAAAACATTCCCTCCTCTCCCCAAGAGGTCCCTGAAACCCAGGAGCGGTGGTTCCTGGTGGTTGTTGTTTGGACTACAGCTCCCAGAAGCCTTCACCGCCTGCTGTGCAGGCCAGGATTTCTGGGAGTTATATTCTAAGAACATTTGGGGACACACACACAGAGAGAGACCCGCCCTACCCTAGAGGACTACTGTGTGCCCGGTCCTCCATCTTTGGTCAATATGACCTCAGCCGCATCCCTAGCAAGCAAACCTAAGAATGACAGATAGGGGCCATAGAGTATAAATCTGAACTTGGACATAATCAGAGAATCACAGAACCATATGGAATAGGCCTCTAAGGTACTGTTGGCAAACCTATGACACAGGTGCCAAAGGTGGCCCTCGGAGCCCTTTCTGTGGACACCCGACATCGCCCCTTCACGGCCACCTGGATTCAGGTTAAATGGCTGTATTGGCACTTTGCAAACAATGAGTGGGTTTTGAATCACAGTTTGGACACCCGGTCCCTAAAAGGTTCGCCATCACTGCTCTAAAGCCATAAAGTCCAACACCCTGCTCCGTGCAAGAATCCAAACCAAAGGATCCCTGCCAGAGGGTGGACTAACAAGGAACAAGTAGCATAGCTGTCCATGACTCATCATTTTGGGGGGAGGATAACGAAGGTGTGTAGCAGAGTTACATTTGCAAAGCAACAAAACCAAAGGGAAATCCAAAGATATTTTCCAGGTGAGATAAGTAATGGTTACTTGCTGCAACTTGCCATGCATATTTTCAGAAAGAATATTTGGACATTTTCAGAAGCATTATCAATACTTCTGCCCCCCCTCAACTGCAATAATTTTGAAGGGGTCCAAAACATTTACAACAGCAAAGGTAGCAAGTGGCTTTCGAGCATGACAACAACTAATGACAGTGCTGAGTATAGCATTCTGGGAGCTGTAGTCCAGTCCCCTCTCCATTTCTAAACTTGAGCCTGGAGCAGTGACTTTTGAAAGTACAGTAGGACCCACTGGGATCTTCCCATGGATAACAAAAACCGTGTATAAGAGAGAACGCCAAAAACCCAAAATTGCTGTTTTGCGACAGTGGATTGCTCTATGGCTGCTGTTTTGTGACAGCAGCTTGCTTTGCGGTGGCTGAATTATTTATTTATTTATTTTCCTCTGCCGGCTGAATCCGTGGTTAATGAATATTAGTGGATACAGGGGCCCTACTGTAATGGTAAAAATTACTTACCTCAAAGGTAGTTTGTAACAAGAGGAGGCTGTAGCTTCTTTGAAATATAGGAGATGGTGTGCAATGCATCCTCTGGTTACCTTTTAAAGTTACTTTGTTCTTGTTTGGCCCACTACTTTTGAAAAGGTGAGTTTGCTTTGCCTTCAATAAGAAAAAGCTAACTAGTTACAAGTAATTACTGTATATACTCGAATATAAGCCTAGTTTTTCAGCCCTAATTTTGGGCTGAAAAAAGGGGCCCTCGGCTTATATTCGGGTCAATACTTTTAGCCACTGAGGCAAGTGCTTGAGTCGGTGGCTAAAAGTCATTTTAAACATTGCATGCCGCTTCTCATGACCCCCCTCTCCCTCTGCATCACAGGGGACCGGTGCGCGATGTTTAAAATGACTTTTAGCCACTGACCCAAGCACTTGCCTCAGTGGCTAAAAGTCATTTTAAACATCACACACCACTCCCCCAGCTCACAAAGGAGGAGCTGCCAGGCCCTGCTGCATTTCCCACCCTAGACTTATACTCGAGTCAATACGTTTCCCCAGTTTTGGGGGGTTAAATTAGGGGCCTCGACTTATATTCGGGTCGACTTATACTCGAGTATATACGGGTATGTTGCCCGTAAATCAGTACTTCCAAGCCCTGCTGGTTTTCCATCCATCCATCCATCCCCCCTCCACCACCACCCCTTTGTCTAAACAAGGCTCTGAAGGAGTACTTATCTATCATTTCTTAATCATCCTGTTCCCTGGAATTAAATCAGAAAAGCTGCAAGAGGTGTGTGTGGAACACACACACACACACACACACACACACACACACACACACACACACACACACACACACACACACACACACACACAGAAGATTCAAGGGCAGCCTGAAGATCGCTTGGGTTCCCGTCACACCTGCGTTTCCCCTTCGTGGTGGCATCTGCGAGATTTGCCACCTTAACGGAACTCGCTGGGCACAGCTCTTCTCCAACTGGAGAGCTAATTACTGGCCTCTAATTAATGACTGTCTTAAAAGGAGATTGGTGAGCAAGGTGAGGAAAGAGGTCAGCTTGGCGTGAGGAAACGTCTGGGACGCATCACCATCTCTTGGCATTGGCTTCCACGGTTGCCCAACAGCCCCTGAAATGATGGGAAGTTAGACTCGTGAGAAAACCTCTTTCGAGCATCTCCAGGAGCAGAAACGGCATGGCGTGCCCACGTCAGTCTCGTGGCTCCGGTCCAAACGTCATGGGTGCCAGCAAAGGATTCTGGGGACTGTTGCCTTTTCTTGAGTCCTGGAGTTGGAAAAGACACCTTCCTTTAGCCTTGCTTCCCTCACAGAAGGAAGGCATATAGCATAACCCTTGCCAGAACGGCATTCGTGATGGCCAGAAACATAAGAATAGAAAATCTGCCTGCAGTTTTTTAAAAAAAATGATGTAGAACCTGCCTAATTATTGTCAGATTATTTGTCACCCACACACAAACCCAGCACATGTCTCCTGGATATCCATCAGAGGAGCAGTCTGGAAATTCTCACTGCTGGAGAAGTTTGGTGTGGATGCATTCCATTATATGCCTCTCGCTCCCAAGCCTCCATGTTCAACAGCAGTATATCTGCCTTGAATATGTCTGTGAAGATTCTCAGTCGTCCAGGTGAGGTTATCTGGAAGTTGAGCCGGGGCAACTGGATTTCTTTTCTTGGGAGATTGAAACATTTCTCCGCTTGGATGAGGAGCGAAACGTTTCGATCACACAAGAAAAGAGGTCCGGTTGCCATGGCTCGACTTCCGAATCTACGTTGAACCCGAATTCCCAAAGGTGGCAGAAGTGGACATTGCCCACCAGTGGCCTTTCTTGGTGGCCCCTGTGGACAAAAGCATGCAGGTCTTGTGAGATTCCAGCACTTCTCTTCCGTCCACCTCCTTGAGATCTTAAGCAACGCGGAAAGTAAATTGGCAGAGTTGTCTTGGAAAGCTACAGCATTCCTCTGGAGGTTCCACTTTGGTAGAGAGTAACCCTCCCCTTCTCATTCCACTCCCGGTCTCCTTCCGACCGCCTGAGTCAGATGGAGCCTTGCCAGGGACTAGAAGCATCTCCCAGTTTTTCTAGTCTGGCTTGGACCTTGCCTGCTATGTGTTCATCAGCTGGGAGGTCCAAACCAGATGATGCAGTGAACTCATCGTTGGAAGCGGCACTCCCTTCAGAGGGAAACGGCTGCCTATCATTTCTCCCGTGAAGCTGCCTCAGTCTGCCAGTGGCCGAAAAGCATATGGTAGTCCTATTGCTTTTGCAGAGAGATAAACTCAGGCCTCGCTTTTGCATCTCTCATTTCGCAGGGACGGAGTTTCTCAAGCATTGTGAATGCAGGAAACACATGTTTCTCTTCTCTCTCTCTCTCTCTCTCTCTCTCTCTCTCTCTCTCTCTCTCTCTCTCTCTCTCTCTCTCACACACACACACACACACACACACACACACACACACACACACACACACACACACACCACCACCACACCACACCACACCACACCACACCACATCACATCACATCACATCACATCACATCACACCTCACAGTGGGTTGTAGCTTCTTCATTCTCTGTCCTAGACAGATGGGGGATTTTAGGAATTCTCATCTCCCCAGAAGGAGATTTACCATTTTTTTTGGTCCTGGATTACCCCCCCCCCCCCGTTTTTTTTTAGATAAACATAAGAACCTAAGAAGAGCCCTGGTGGATCAGGCCAAAGGCCCATCTAGTCCAGCTTCCTGTATCTCTCAGTGGCCCCACCAGATGCCTCTGGAAGCGCACGAGACTAGATCTCTGTCTCCTGATCCCACTCCCCTGCATCTGGGCCTTGAAGTCCCCTGGTTTTAAGGCTGGAGATGACACATCTCCATCATGGTTTGTCACCTGGGATGGACTTTTCCTCCAGGAATCTGTCCAGTCCCCTTTTGAAAGCATCCAGGCCAGAGGCCACCCCCACCTCCTGTGGCAGGGAGTTCCACAGACTAACAACGCGCAAATGTTAGAGGAGACGAGGCAAATGGCACGTTCCTTTGTACCCTCGCCCTCATTGGTCTACTTGTTTCAGGGCACAGAAGCAGGGGTTTGTGGGACTCCAGATTGTCCCGATTGTCAGCTCAGAGTCAGAGGCGGGTTTAAACAAGGCACCTCACTGGCAGGACTCCACCATCCTCTGCTGGCATCGCCACCTGAGCCAAGGAGGAAAACCAGGGCGTGTGGAAAGAAGGGAGGAATACCAGGACAGTCCTGGAAGCAAAAGACTCATTTGTAGGCGCAAACACGCTTGCAGGATCTGGTGTATGCCTGAACAAAGGCTGCCATTGGGAGGGTTGGAAGAGGGGATGAGACCAGGGTGTGTGGCTGACAATAAACCAGCAGCGATGCTGTGATTCATTGCCTCCGCTGGACAGGGACAAAAGCTGGAGAGGATTCCTTCCGATGGCCTATAACGGGTGGGTGGTACTCTGCCAGGAGATGTGTGATGGTGGTGGTGGGAGTAGCTGCCAGCTCAGAGGACACCGAAAGGGCCAGTGCGTCATCTCCCCAAAGTGCCCATGCCTGTCCCAAACAGCCCTCTGCGGTGGCCCGTTGTCATTGGCCCCGCGGGCTTGGCAATGAGATGCAGAATGGACCGCCGTCACCCCCGACCTTTCCCGGCACAAGCCAGCCGTTGTTTGGACACCGGGCTCCATTGCAAAAATGTCGCGCCGGGGCACAGATGCAGAGGGGGAGCTGCGGCAAGCGGGGCAAAGGTCCGGCGTGGGATGGACGAGGAGTGTTGCTCTCAATCCAGAGAGGTGCTGAGTAGTCTCCCATGTCCGGGCACTTAAGAAAAATGAGACAGGGAAGGTTTGATGCCGGGCGTTGTGTTTCTGGCGTTTCTCAGCGCTGATTCTCAGCGCTGCCATCTGCTCCGAGTTTGGGCAGGGGCAGATGTGAGTGAGCCAGGGGAGGCGGAGCTAAGCCCAAATGGGCGGAATCTAATGGGTTACAGGTAGAGTCAGGCCAAATATGAGGTTTCCTACCAAGTCTCTCCTGTGGATTGCTGGACTCTGCCCTCTTCTGCCATGCTTTGCCCTCTGCCACATATTAAACACATTTTGTAAAAAAAAAAAAAAGAGAGAGAGAGAGTTATATTTCCAAAGCGTCTCCTCCAAAGTAATTTGTTAGTAGTTAGTTAGGTATATCTGTGAAGATTCTCGGTCATCCAGGTTCGTTTAACTGGGAGTTGAGTCATGGCTACTGGACTTCTTTTTTTGAGAGATAGAAACGTTTCGCTGTTCATCCAAACAGCTTCATCGGTCTGAATACAGCTAGTGCAAGAGACCTTCTTATAGTCAGCTTGACCTCTTGTCCCCTGGTCTTAGTTAGGTATAGTTTTAGGAAGTAACAGCCTACTTTTCCTGTTTCTCAAAAGGCACAGACGTCATTCCTCTTGGTTATGACTTAAAACACAAATAAGATTTTAACACACCTGAGCGCGGCAGCATGGACCCGTACCTGAGCTTTGTAATATTCCCTTTCTGCCATTCAAGTGAAGGTGTGGTGGCTCAGTGGGCCAGATCGCTGAAACTGTCAGCTGCAAAGTCGGGCAGCTCAGTGGTTCGAATCCCGGGTGCCACGCAGTGGAGCGAGCTCCCGCTGTTAACTCCAGCTCCTGCCAACCTAGCAGTTTGAAAGCATGTAAATGCAAGTAGATAAATAGGTACTGCTGTAAAAAGTGGGAAGGTAAACAGTGTTGTGTATGCACAAATGCTTTTAGCCATGCCGGCCACATGTCCACAGACTTGCACAACACTGGCTCTTCGGGTTGAAAATGGAGATGAGCACCGCCCCTAGAGTCGGACACAAGTAGCATGCATGTGCAGGGGGAAAACTTTACATTTTATACCTCAAAGGCACCTGAAAGTTAACAAGAATTGGCCATTTCCTCCAGAAGGGGTGAAATAATTCCTCACCAACATTTGGTCATAATAATAATAATAATAATAATAATAATAACTTTATTTTTATGCCGCCTTTCTCCCCAGAGGGACCCAAGGCGGCTTACAACAATTCATAAAAGTACAATAAAAGCAGTACAATGTAAAAAAGAACACAATACCTGTAAAATACTATAAAAATACTACACAATATAATACAATAAGAACAAGATTAAAAAACAGTAGCTGCAGCAGAGTTTAAAAAGCTCCCCAGCCAATGAAACAAACAAAAAAATAAGATGTTATAAAAGTTGGAGAAGGGTTATCTCTCGGCTATACACTTAGGTTGTTAGGAGGAGGGATTCATTGCATGCAACTTTTCGTTTGCAACCAGTTATTTCCGAATTCCTGCTTTTTAATCACGGTATTTCTACAAGGAGCGTTCTGGAATTGTTACTAACATGCAAGTGGGGAAAAATTAAATGCACTTTAAAATACAAAAATAGCCACAAATAACCTTACTTGCAAGGTCTTAGGGTGGTTTTACATGACCTCTAAAATCCGGTGGCAACTTAAATTCGGACCAGAGATCGTAGGGGTTTGTCACTCTTCCTGTGTTCCCACCCCTGCGCACTCCATTGTTCCTGTCTGTGTGAGGGGAGGGAGAAAAAAAGGGAGAAAAAGAGGCAGGCTCACCTCTGTCTTCTGGTCGAAGCAGCCCCGAGCAGCCCCCTAGTGATTCCTGTCTCTTAAAGAGGCAGCAGGTGAGGGAGCCCGGCATTCACAGCTTTACAATCCACATCGGAACATTTTTTTTACCTCCTGGAGGCCAGGTACTTGAAAAGTGTGCTGGGATGCGCTTAGGTGGGCGTGGTCGTACTTAATTTTTTTTTTAAGTCCGGAGCTGGTGGGAAAACATTTTTAAGCTCCGGATCTGGGAGCCCTTTGCCTCGGATTTTAGGGGTCGTGTAAAAGCGCCCTTAGAAATAAGCCGTAACCCTTATTCAGGGCTACCTAAAAGTAAGAAGAACATCACTTTGTTACATTATGCCTTCACAGGACTCGAGGAAAGCAAGGGGGAGGGGGTGGGAGTTTGGGAAACCTTCTGTCGCATTTGCTCAATTCCCATTTGGGGAACCCCTGCCTGAGTGTGTTAGAGAGCGTGCCAAAGGGAGAGATGTTCTGTCATTAAAAGGCAGCCGTTTTTACACGGACGGGTGGTTTATAAAACAACAGGAGCCAAGGGCATCTTTTCTTATTTAAAAAAAAAACACACAACAACAACACCCAAACAAGACGGGAAGAAAAGCCGGTTGAACATGGGAAGCAATCAGCAGAACGGATGCAGAAGGGGATTTCAGCGGCATCGCGTGCCCCATGGCAACCCCAGCACAGGTGTGTTGATGGAGGTAGGGAGGAGGGAAGAGAGAGAGAAAGCACACATTATTTTTAATAATAGATGGTGACATTTCCAAACAAAGGAGGGCGAATGCTTCATCAGCCTGGCGGAATGGCGGAGTGACGTTGCTGCTTTGATCGGTTGGCCAGCTGCCTCCTGAACCGGAACAGCCCCAGAATTCTCGCTTCATGTACGAACACCGGGATTGGGGTAATTTGAGGAAGGCAAGGCTGGATAACATTGGTAGCCAGCCATACCACATGCCAGGGGAGGGGGCTCAGGTTTTAATCAGGACTGTGAGTTGAAGGTGTATAGCAGGTATGTCCAAACTTCAGATCTCCAGATGTTTTGGACCACAACTCCCACAGTCCTTGGCCACTATCAGTCTAAGCTTAGCATTCTGCGAGTTGTGGTCCAAAACATCAGGGTGGCCGAAGTGTTGGACATGCCTGGTGTATAGGGAGGCTCCCAAAGCCACTCTCTTTAATGTGTCTGGAGGAGACAGTTCTAACAACCTCACAGCCACCGACGAGGACACGGTGACGCCAAAATTATCCAGGCTGAATGGGGGGGGGAGGCGGCTTTTACCCATTTTCATCTTGCTCAGTCCATGCCCCAGAAATGATGTCCTCCAAGGGTAAGCCCGTGCACATGCCTACACACACACACACACACACACACACACACACACACACACACACACACACAGAGAGAGAGAGAGAGAGAGAGAGAGAGAGAGAGAGAGAGTTCGATCAGGTGTGTTATTTTACACACACACACACACACACACAGAGAGAGAGTTCGATCAGGTGTGTTGTTTTACACACACACACACACACACACACACACACACACAGATCTGGAGAGAGAGAGAGAGAGAGAGAGTTCGATCAGGTGTGTTATTTTACACAGAGAGAGAGAGAGAGAGAGAGAGAGAGAGGAGAGAGAGAGAGAGAGTGAGTTCGATCAGGTGTGTTGTTTTACACACACACACACACACACACACACACACACACACACATTTACACACACACATTCACACACACACACACACACAGAGAGAGAGAGAGAGAGAGAGAGAAAGAGAGAGAGAGAGAGAGAGAGAAGCGGGCCAGTAAAGCTGATTATCATACTTTTAGTCAAATGGGGATGGATAAATACATCATTGGTGAATATGAGCAGAAGCACAAGCGGGGAGAGGAAGGATTGAACATGATTCCAGGGCTTTTCCCTGTCTTTTCTCAGAAAGAGCAAAAGGGGCAAAGTATGTGAGGTGCAGCACAAAAGGAACTGCAGGTCCTCTTAGCTCTGGCAATCGATGAGGTGATGACAAGGCTTTCTAGTTTTGTTTTTGTTTTGTTTCGTTTCGTTTTTAGCCAAAGGGAACTCAGTGGAGGAGGATGTGCCTGGGTGCTCCTTTCATGTCTTTCTCTAGGCTCCTATTGGCAGTTTTAAAAGGAGCACTTCCGACTTACTTATTTATTCAAAATATTGTTACCTCGCCTTTCTCCTTGGAAACAACCCAAGGTGGCTTACAACACTGAAGGGTAATATACAAAGTTGGAGACAACATTTATAAAAACACATTAAAGACGATATTCAAGGTTAAGAACGGTGATTGTAAAGAGCCATCCTTACATCATTAAAAAGACAATATTAAACCTAAGGTAAAAGTAAAGGTCCCCCCCCCGCGCACATGTGTGCTAGTTGTGTCCGACTCTAGCCAAAGAGCCAGTGTTGTGCAAGTCCATGGCCATGTGGCCGGCATGGCTGCAAGGAAACACTGTTTTATCTTCCCGTTTTTTTAACATTGGCACCTATTTATCTACTTGCATTGACATGCTTTCAAACTGCTAGGTTGGCAGGAGCTGGGGTCACGAGTCTAACTTCCCATCATTTCAGGGGCTGTTGGGCAACCGTGGAAGCCAATGCCAAGAGATGGTGATGCGTCCCAGACGTTTCCTCACGCCAAGCTGACCTCTTTCCTCACCTTGCTCACCAATTCCTTTAGCTTCTTTTCCTTCTTCATCTTCTCTTCTTCTAACATACTTCTTAAAGTCCTTTTCTCCAGAACTGTGTCGGATTATAAGTCGGTTCTTTCCCTTTCCCTTTTAGTAATACATAGTCTATAAAATTTCCCCAAATGTCATAAAAATCACTACCACTTATTAACGAACGTGATGTAAAAACAAAAGAATGAATTGCAAACCTTAGGACAGCAGCAAGGATGATTGGGATGTAGCTTTAAATGATAAAATGTCTTCTAGTTGAAGCACCAGCAACAACGGCCTTTTAGCTTTCCCTCATTCTACATGTGGAGGGAAGATGCTTCTACTCTCTCATTCCCCCCCCCTTTTTTTTTGTGCCAGGCAGTTTTGACTTGTTCTATGCTCAAGCATCCTTGTGCAATTCCTGGGTAGCCCAAGAGTATTGGGGTGCAATATTAGCAGTAAAGTGTAAAGGAGGATGGGTTTCGCCCGCAATGCAGACGTGGCTTTGTCTGTTTTTAGCCACTCAGCCACCCCCTGGCAGCTTCCCCCCCAAGCATTGGCGTTCCCTTCCCTCTTCCCTTCCCACAGTTCCACGGGGCAAGCGAACCACAGCGGCAAATCTTTCGTTTGTTTGTCTTTAGCCCTTATCTCATCCCAGCAGGGGAAACCAGCCATTCCTTTCTGGAAAGTTCCAGGCAGAAAAGCACCCTGAAATAGCTTTTACAGCTCCCCATTTGTTTTTGTTTTTTTTAATGGCACTAAAGGGGGGGTCTGCTATTATGACTTCAAAAAAGACCAATACAAGACTCACAATAAAGTTCTTTAAAGTTTCTTGTTGAAGGCAAGGCCACCTTCCACCAAGAGCCAGTTTCATTGGGTAGTGACCACAATAAGAAGCAAGAGTGATTCAATTTGTGCATTTAAATTTGTTCCTCGTTTGTTCCCCCTGCAAACAAGGTTGGCGATAAAGCAGCAGCCGAAATGTGATGCACCTTTTAATAAAAGTTACTGTATGTGTGTGTGTGAGAGAGAGTTCCTTTGCAACTGTTGGCCAGGGACAGTCTGCTCTTTCCCTTAACTGCTGTATTTTTTCATGTATAAGATTATATATTTTTAAATAAAACCATTAAGTTAGACTAAAAAGAGTTAGACACTCTGTCTTATACAGAGAAGTCAGCCAAGGAGAGAACCACGCAGTAGAGAAACCGTTATTCCGGGCTGGAAAATTGGGGGCGTCTTGTACAAGGGGGCGTCTTATAGACAGGGAAAAAATACAGTAATTGCCAAGCGGGTGGAGCCATAGGGTGTGAGTTTAGTCGGCGTGCCGTTATTATTGTTTGCACTCCCAAGTTGAGGTTTTGGGGGGCCTTGTGCAGTCAGAAGGATGCTTGGAGCAACATTAAAAGAAAAAAAAGGTCTCTCTCTCTCTCTCTCTCTCTCTCTCTCTCTCTCTCTCTTCTCTCTCTCTCGCTCTCTCTGTTCGTCCACTCGGGGCCTTTCCTTGGACCCCTGTCTTGTTCCCCTCCTTCTGAATGGTGGCTGCATGAAAAAAAATGGGGACGGGGTGGGAATTTTGTCTCATGGCCTCTGAACCGTCAGCTTGTTCACCCCTACAGCCCTGAACTGCCAACATTGCTGTTGGTGGTGTTACTGTTAAGAACCGTCCAGAGTGACCTTGCTGTCAGATAGCAGTATAGAAATTAGATAGATAGATAGATAGATAGATAGATAGATAGATAGATAGATAGATAGATAGATAGATAGATAGATAGATAGATAGATAGATAGATAGGAAGGAAGGAAGGAAGGAAGGAAGGAAGGAAGGAAGGAAGGAAGGAAGGAAGGAAGGACGTATGTGATGATAGATAGATAGATAGATAGATAGATAGATAGATAGATAGATAGATAGATAGATAGATAGATAGATAGATAGATAGATAGATAGATAGATAGATAGATAGATATAGGGATGGAAGGAAGGAAGGAAGGAAGGAAGGAAGGAAGGAAGGATGTGATGATAGATGGATAGATGGATAGATAGATAGATAGATAGATAGATAGATAGATAGATAGATAGATAGATAGATAGATAGATAGATAGATAGATAGATAGATAGATAGATAGATACTGGCCAATTCCCTCCCTCCCTCCCTCCCTCCCTCCCTCAGACACACACACACACACACACACACACACACAAATCGTATACAGAGCAGAGTCCAGGAGCAGAAGGTGGGTAGCCCACAGGGACAGGGGGGTGACCTTTGTCTTCTGCCCCTTTTGCAGCTCCTTTAATTCTGGGCTTAAGCCCCTGTGCCGGCCTCACCACCCCACCGGCTGTGACCCTCGCCAGCCCTCACTTCATTGACACGATTATTTATATATTCATTAGATTTATATACCATGCCATCCAGCAAACAAGGCCACTCCGGGAGGTTATGTTGAGATCCTGCCCTTATGGAAGAGTTTTCCTGATGCTCCAGGTGGGGGCCTGCCATACTGCAAAGTGCCATGGGGGGCCCCCGCAAAAATGCACACCGTTTGCCCTTTTACATGTGGAGTTTTGACGTTGCAAAACAGCTGGGCACAGGCCTGGGAACGCTAACAGCCGCACAGCATTAACGAGTGTATGTGTAAATCACTGTTAGGATTCTTTAAAAATCAACACCGTGATTAGTTTCTTGGAAGCTCTGGATTTTATTTTATTTTTTAAAATGGAACTGGGGGGTGGGGGTGGGGGATGCCCGTTTATCTGCTCCCATTTTGGAAACAAGAGAAAGTAACTGGGAGCTGTAAGATCTGGACAGAAATACCGGTAACAAGCATTTTAGAGATACCTCTGAGTAGCGATCCCTGCATGTAGAAAACTTTTCACGTTTCCCTGAGAGGCTGGTCTTCTGTGTGCAAAGAATTTCCCCTTGCCTTGCCTTCCCACTGAGCACTAGGCTCTTAATTAATTCATCTCTTGTTTTGATCTGCTAAATAATGTTGCGGCAGCTGTGTTGCAAAATACAGCCCATGAGTCTCTCTCTCTCTCTCTCTCTCTCTCTCTCTCTCTCTCTCTCTCTCTCTCTCTCTCTCTCTCTCTCTCTCAGTGTGTGTGTGTGTGTGTGTGTGTGTGTGCACGTGTGCATTTTTTGAACCCATCATCATAGCAAACAACAAAAAAACCCAAAAGAAAACCCTCCAGCCATCTTCTAATTTTCCATAGATGAAAATGTGAACCAAACTAATTGCTTTGTTTTGAAAAGCTTGCCCCCCACACAAAGCGTGGTTTTTTCCCCTCTTTTTTGTCCAACACAGTAAATTGATTTATAATCGGCTGTTAATTCTTTATAGCCTATAATTTGCAGAACCACCACCACCGGCAGCAGCAGCAGCGACAATAACAACAAACTCAATGAAGTGCACTGGAAAAGGCCGTTTGGAGGGAGGCGGAGCGGGGGGGGGGCTGTTTAAAATAAGGAAAATAAGGAGGAGATGGGAAGAGGGTGCACAGCCTGAAAAGAAGAGCTCCATTGGGGTCTAGCGGGTGGGCACAATTCAGGGCCACACTTACAGAGAAGAAATGGCTGGGGCTGGAGTCAACGCAGGCTAGATTCTTGTTGGCAGCAGGCAGCTGGCCTTCCCCGTTCAGCTCACAGGCTTCTGAAAAAAGCAGTTTTAACAGAGAAGGGATGCCATTTCAATTTATCAATGGGCCTCCAATTGGCTTTCAATTAAAGAAGCATTTTAGTATTACAGTAGGACCCCGGTATCCGCTGGGGATTGGTTCCCAGCCTTCCTGTGGATAATGAAAACCGTGGATAAGAGAGAACGCCAACATGTTCCCCAAAACTGCAGTTTTGTGATAGTAACTTGCTTTACAGCTGCTGTTTTGCAACAGTAGCTTGCTTTTCAGCTGCTGTTGGTGACGGTGGCTTGCTTTACGGCTGCTGTTTTATGACAATAGCATGCTTGACAGCTGCTCTTTGGGACAGTAGCTTGCTTTGCGGCTGCTGAATTATTTATTTATTTTTCCTCTGCCAACCATGGATGGCTGAATCAGTGGATAATGAATCAGTGGATACGGGGCCCTATTGTACTGTACTTTGGTTCTAACTTGGTAGTTTTTCATTTGTTTGGCTTTTTAAAAAAAATCTGTGTCTCCTTTTAAGTGGGTTTCTTTGCTTAACCTGCCCTTGCTTTGAAAAATCTCCTTGTGAGGTACCTTGAGGCTGGGTTTTGAGAGATGAGCCGTGACTCAAGGCAAACCAGCAACCCCTGTCATCTCTTGGCCCAAACCCACGTTAAGACGGGGGGGGGGCATCTTCCTCAGCCTGAGATTGTGAGACTGAATTGGCTTACAGGTTCCATCATCCTCGGCCAAGAAGTGATGGGAGTGGTAGCCAACAGGCCTGGATGAGATTTATCTATGATGATAGGGGAATGGCTCCTGATTGCTTTGTTTCCCTGTATGTGTGTGTGTGTGTGTGTGTGTGTGTGTGTGTGTGTGTGTGTGTGTGTGTGTGTGTGTGTGTGTGTGTGTGTGTGTGAGAGAGAGAGAGAGAGAGAGAGAGAGAGAGAGAGAGAGAGAGAGAGAGAGAGAACACGAGCCTGGCTTGATGAGGCGCTTTCCCGGTTTCAGTCGAGATGCTGGAGGCATGCCTGTCGCTTGCGATCAACCAGGGCTGGACCACCCCTGAGAGCATCCAGATCCCAGTTTTTGGCTTCAAGGTTACTCAGACCCCGCTTGGAAGAAAGAGGTGTGGTCCTCAGCCTTTGGGCCCTTCGTGACGAGGGGTTCATCCATCATCTCTTTTATCTCTCCTGCTTGGCAGGAAGAAGGAACGCATTAGTCAGGTAGCACTTCTAGTCCCTGAAAACATACTGGTGAAATGTTTTTGTTTGTTTGTTTAAAGGCAGTCCTTGCAGCCACGCCGGCCACGTGGCCATGGACTTGCACAACACTGGCTCTTCGGCTTGAATACAGAGATGAGCATCGCCCCTAGAGTCGGACACGACTAGCACGCATGTGCGGGGGAGGGGGACCCTTATCTTTACCTTACATGAGGCTGGTCTCTCTCTCTCTCTCTCTCTCTCTCTCTCTCTCTTCTTTTCGTGAGAGATTGCTGCTGGTCCGGACACCTTGGTCAGTCTGAGGAAAGCTATTTGCAAGTCCTCCATTTTATAGTTCACTTTGACCTCATGTCACCCTGGTCTGAAATAGGCTCATAAGATGAACAGTGGCCTGAATAGGCTCGTTAGGTGGACAATAGTCTTAATAGGCTCATTAGGTGGACAATAATAGGCTCATTAGGTGGACAATGGCCTAAGGTGGTTGAAAACCCTACCTTTACAACCTTCTCAACATCATCTCTTTCTCTCTTTCTCTCTCTTCCTCTCTCCCTCTCTCTCTCTCTCTCTCTCTCTCTCTTCTCTCTCTCTGAGGAAGTGGATTTCCGCCCTCGAAATATTAGCAATATTTTTGTTAATTTTCTAATAGCTTAAAGGTATATCACCTGTTCCACTTTTGTATTTGCTCTCTCTCTCTCTCTCTCTCTCTCTCTCTCTCTCTCTCTCTCTCTCTGCTGGTTTGGAAAGAAGTTTTGGGCTGGCAGTGGTTTTGCTTGCAAAACTGAGAATAATCTTTCTCTTTTTGAGGAAATAATGAGTTTCAAAGTAACGGAGCTATCTGCCATGTGTTACTTTTGGGGCAACAAGAGTGTAACAAAAAAGTTCCATTCTGAAAGCACCATAGCAAGTGGGAATGAATCTTCCTCTGTGTTCCTCATTTATTACACAAGTAATAAATAACATTATCCTAAATACTTTGCTGAAGTCACCTTTGAATGGTCATTTTTAGAGGGTCCGTGAAAGGAAATTTGCTATGCCAGTCTCTTCTCAGTCCTAATTTTTTTCTCTTTAAAAAAATGGGGGAAGAAGACTGTACCCTAGTAAATGCTTATGCACCTAATGTACAGCAAGGAATTTTTTTTATGATTCTGTCCTAAAAGAATTGGAACAGGTGAAAAAAAAGGGTATGTTATTATGAAAGGAGATTTTAATTTGGTTTTGGATAAAGTGAAAGACAAATCTGTTATTTAAAAAGATGATATGACTAATAGAATTACTGTTTTGAATAGTAATAGTTTTTGATGTTTTCTTGGAAATTTCCTTTTTTTTTTTTTGCCATTACACGCATATAACTAAGACCAGTGAGTTGCTTTAAAGGGGGTTAAAAAAAGAGAAATAAATGCTCCTTTGATTTCTCTCTTTGTTCAGATGTAAATAAGAGTCTTTGTTTCACCTGTCTGAAATAATTTAGGAAGTTCACTTTCGCCAGACAAAAGATATGGAGATCATCCTCAGAAGGGGAGAAGGGGGGGAGGCTTAATTTTTTATATATATATAATTCCCTCATGAACTCCGAGGGCTTTGGCCTTTTCGGAGGCCCCAGCTGTTCTTCCCGCTTCCCATCTGCTTTTACAAATCCATATATCTGACTCCAAGTAGCTTCCCAGACAGCTGAATGCTGATCTGGGACCTGGACTCGTGTATATATCCAAGCCAGGGATATGGATACCATCTCCCTGGCTTGATGATTTCCCTCATCAATAGACCCACTCTCCACCCCGCATGAGAGAGCTTGATGAGGAACTTGAAATCCTCTGGAAGTTCCTCGTCTTTGTTGCAATCCCGAAACGACAATCTGTTTGGGCCTCTCTCGAGGTTTCTGAATTTTGAGCCAAAGGCTACTGTGCGGGACTTTCTCTTTAAGGAGCCAAGAATGCACACAGGCACACACAGAGGGAAATTGTACCAGCAGGTACAATGGAACAAAAAGATGCATACAACCCATCCGGTGCTTCTAATGTTTAAAAGTCCATAAGGCCAAGGCAGCATTAGGGTAGTTTGACACAATCTGCCAATTTTGGATAATAATGTATGCACAAAAATAGTTGTAAGGGGAAACATTTTCAAAGGGGGGGGAAACCCTTTCATGACCAGGGAAGACCTGAGGTCCCCACCACACCCTGTGGGAAAGACAACACTTGGGCAGATGGACCAGGACATATTAGTGATTCCCTTCATTCCCTGGTTCTTACTCCAGGACCTTGCGGATGTGTCTCATCTTTGTCTTATCTATGTGGGTAGTTGGACACCACTTGTTTCTTGCTAATGGTCCTGTTATTGGGTTATTGTTGTGAATTCGGGAGCCACTAGATCACTGCGTCCTACAAAACGGATCATCTCTAGTTCTGATATCAACTCCCTGGAGCTGAACAGAAGCATTCCCCCGGCACATTATAGCTGAATTCACGGCAATGTTCTCTCTCTCATATGGAGCTGCTGTTTTTCTGCATCATTTCTACGATAGCCTTTAAAAAATATATGAAAGTGGGACAAGCAGAATTGAACTCAGGGTCTTCTAAATGCTGCGGCACCCTCTCATTGCAGCAAAGACATCCTGATGCCATTTGTGCGTTAAGCCAATATTGAAAGGTTAAGCAGGGCATGAATTCGTGGTCCCTTCTCGGTAGGCTGAAGACACATGATTGATTGATTGATTGACTCACTGACTGATTGATTTGACTTATTCACTTCTAATTCCACACAACTCACAGGCTGTTCTCCCAGAAACAGGGATGCCGGGCAGGTCAGAACAAGATTAAAACAGCAGTACCGATAAAAAGAGGGGGAGAAAAATCAAAGCAGTTTCACAATGCCTCCGTCTAAAAAGGGAGGGGGGCATGGAAGCAGCATCAGTCCATTAAAAACCCCTTTCTCAGCCATCGTTCAATTGCCAAACCCTTGATGTTATTTCGTTGGGCAGGTTTTCCTCTCAAGAGACTGCCCAACCCCTCCCCAGACTAGCTGGTCTGGTCCGAAGGTTGCAGATTCTCCTATGCACTTCTTCGGTCTGCCCACAGAGAGAGATTTGTGCCTTGCGTTCCATGTGAATGATGAGGGCTCATGTAAAGGAAGATTAGGAAGGTTCTGCAGATATACAATATATTACAGCTGAAGTTGTTCAGAGAAAGAGGGGGAGAGAGAGGGAGAGAGATTATTCAGGGCATAAATAAATTAAATCTCTTTCCCTCTCCCTCCCTACCCATCTCTCTGAATCTCTCTCCCATCACTAGTTCAAATACTGACCCCCCCCAGTCGGCACAAGGCTTTAAAATGCAATAGCCAGGAAATGCAACATATCTTGTAGCTCATCAGGGGTGCAATATCCTGGTTAAGTTTTTAAAAAATACATCTTAGCATATGTTCCAAAAGGGGCCTGTGAAAGGTGTCTTGAGATAAATTCTTGTGTGGAAGTTGCAGTGTCAGTGAGAAACTTTGTGCGGAAAAGGAGAAACGTGGAAAAGTGGGACCGTAATTGTAGACGGCGAAGAGCAAGGAAGGTGTCGGGAGGGAGCGGGCTGTCCTTGGAAAACAAACGGGACGTTCGGCTCCCAGGATGGTAGTAAGAAGAAACTTTTATCCAATACATCTGTTGCGATGCGTCCAGTTGGGAAGAACCACACAATGTGTTCCACCTGTCACCCAGGTTTTACCTGCAGCACTTGCTTCCATTGTGGAAGGAACTACGGCCGGTCCTGCCATGTGGCAAGTTGGGGCAGTTGCCTCAGGTGGTGAAATAGAAGTTGGAGGAGAGACCTCGGTACTCCGTACCTCCTCCCCTGCAAAGGAGACTCTTGTTCCATGATTGACATTGAACACACTTTGAGGAGTCAACCAGAGGGGTCTGCCTGGAACGGGGAGGATCATCTGCTGGTTTTTCCTCCTCGGGCAGCCAAATGTCTTGGGACAGCCCCGGAAGCAAATCGTTCTGAATGTACAGAACGAGTTGCTTTCGGGGCCAGGAACATGAGGGGACGGGAGTAAGCCAGGGTTTTGAAATGTGAGAAGTACTGTTGGCTTCCATCTGCCTTGGAGGGGTGCTGCTGGACCAGCCGCCCATCGCCTCCCTTTGACTGGGAGCATCATGTTGGATTAGAAAGCCCATCATCCCCATTTGACACAACCACAGGATGGTGGCGTCAGAAGAGACCTTGAGGGTCATTGACTCCAAACCTCATGTGAAGTCAGAAATCCACAGCTCACGCACCGCCGGCTGTTGGCTGCCCCACGTCTGGTCCACCATCTTCCGAGGACATCCATCTGCTGTTCCACAGCCCATGGCCACCAGAAAAAAGTCTTCCTAATGGTTACCAATGACGAAACCTCTTTTCTGGTTGCAGCTCTTCCATGCACCTGGAAGGCCCCAGGCTGGGGAGGGCTGTTCTATTTAAAGTGCTAAGTGTGTGTTTGAAAGCACCGCCTGGACATAATAACAAAGGACGGTTTGTTATGCTTGTTCCCTACGCTGCTCCGGGGTTGAGACAAGGAGAACCTTAGGATCCCAAACAAAGCTCCAGGCGAGCTTCAGAGTAGAGGAGGAGTCAGGATCAGGGAAGGCTGGTTGGAGGGAGCTGGTTGGGAGTGCGAAAAAAACAGGAACGCAATGAGAGAAAGGCAGAGCGGAAGGCGGCAGGAAACAGCAGAAAGAAGCTGGAATTGGTGGGTGCCGGTCGCGTAAAGCTTCCTTCCTGTTGTCAAGAAGACAAGGTTGTGAGTTTGGGTGCCTTGGACAACAAGATCTGGTTCAGAACGATGACCTTGGCGGCGGCAGGGAAGAGGGCAAACACTTGGCAAGGGCAGGCGATGGAATGAGATGAACGGCAGAGCAAAGGAAGCAGGCGAGCAGGGATACCTGATCAGCCAAGGCGGAGTCGAATCCTGGATGCTTTCCCCCGGGCTCTGCTTGGAAAACTGGTGAAGTGCAAACCTGGAGGAAGTCAAAGAGACCCAAGGACACCTGCTGGATTCTTTCTGGAGTGGGAAGCACCAGACTAGCTCTGAGCAATGTGCTGGCAAGGGCATCCTGCAATGGTCTTGGGTGGGTGGGTGGGTGGGGGTGGGGGTGTCTCTCTACCTGGCAGGTGCTTCCCCCCTTCTCTTTTTTCATGTCCTGTCCCGCGCTGTGCGACTGTGCTTGTGCGGCCTTCCTCCCTCTCAGCCTCCGTGCAGTGAGCTTTCTTTAAAGGCAGTCTTTCAGCTTCAATTTTCTGGGTGCATCAACTATGTTTGCTGGTACCGGACAGGGTTTAACCCGGGCGACTCTTAATTAGTGTAGGATGGTTGCCCGCCCAGCAGCTTTGGCGTGGCTGCTTGGGTCTCCCTCTTTCTGCTTTATGGCCTGCCAGGTTTGCTTATATGGTTTGGATGCCGTGGCGTAATTTTGGTTCCGTGGGATGGGGCAGAGAGGAAAGACACGTCGACATGCCCCAGGGCACTGTGCCCTAAAACCTTTCCCTTCTCCAACAACCCTCCTTGCTTTCTTTAATCAGACTGGCAGCCCCTCTTTTGCGGCTTTTCCCTCTGCCAGATGTGAACGGAGCCTCATTTCCCCATGGGCTAGAGAGATTTGTGAGCCCAGCAGCTGGCCTGGATGACTCTGTGGCATTAGAGGTATCCTTGGAGAAGGCCCCTAGATCAGGCATGTCCAAGCTTTGGCCTTCCAGATGTTCTAGACCACAACTTCCACAGTCCTTTGTCATTGGAAATACAGACTTGGAATTCTGGGAGTTGGGGTCCAAAACATCAGGAGGGCCAAAGCTTGGACATGCCTGCCCTATATGTTCAGGATATGGCCACGCTAGCCAAACATGCTGGTTGCCCAGAACAGCCAGCCAGAGACCTCCAGAAACCCTGTCACCCTCTGGATCTCTCTCCACCCTTCTCTCTCAGCCTACGCTGGGCACAGACTAAACCAGGATGTTCCCTCCTTCCACCCCTAATTCCTCTCTTTAAGTAACATCACTTCTGTAAATGCCACCAGCTGGAATTTACCTACAGGCAATAAAACACGTTGAAATTGAATCAGAAGGAGGACTCCGGGAGAGAGAAAGAGACCCATAAATTCACCTGGGGAAGTAATCCTCAGTAATAAAGTTACTCTCTTGTTCCCAAACATGTATATTGTATGGATTGAACTGTTAGCATTCCCCAGCTTGTAAGTGCCTCCATTGGAGAGACCTGAAGCTTTCACACGGGCCACCTAAATTTACAGCCCAGGACCGCTGTTTGTCTTTTTTAAAGGCTCCGTTCTTCTTCGCTGCCTTCATTCTCATCCTGACTTCAAGGGAGTATTGATTCCTGCCATCGCGGCCTTCTTTCTGGCTTCCCCAGCAACAAAGAAGGCTGATGGGTGGGAAGATGAAGGGGACAAACAGATAGTGAGCAAGGCACACCAATGGCAGGCTGATACCCTTCTGGATGGTGGGGACAGAGAGACTTCAGATAGCCCATAGTCAAGATTTGCCTACAAATCACAGGTGACCCAAACAAGGAACCAAGCTGATGACCTCTTGGTCCAAGGGCTAGGGTTTCCTTAGGTTTGGGAACTCCAGCTATCTCAGATTCTGGGGTGAAAATTATAGAATCATAGAGTTGGAAGAGACCTCAAGGGCCATCCAGTCCAACCCCCTGCCATGCACAATATTTCCGAAAGATGGCCATCCAGCCTCTGCTTAAAACCCTCCAAAGAAGGAGACTCCACCACCCTCCTTTGTGGTAGCATCTTCCACTGCCGGACAGCTCTAACCATCAGGAAGTTCTTCCTAATGTTTAAGTTCAAATGGAATCTCATTTCCTGTAGTTTGAAAACATTGCTCCGAGTTCTAGTCTCTGAAGCCATGGAAAACAAGCCAGCCCCCTCTTTGATATGACATCCTTTCAGATATTTAAACATGGCTATCGTATCACCTCTCAGCCTTCTCTTTGTAAGAGAATCAAAGGGGTCAAAACACCATTTATTGTTTTATCTGTTCCGAGTATTTAGAATATTAAAATGCTTTAAAATGTTCAAATAATGACATATTCTGATTTAAAATATTAATGTAAATGCAATTCAGTGTCTTTAGACTTACCTTTAGACCTTCACAAGATGGTTTAAAAATGCAAGAGTAAGCTATAGGTCAGTGGTGGCAAACCTTTGCCACTCCAGATGTTTTGGACCACAGCTCCCACAGTCCTTGGTCATTGGCAACACACGCTTGGAATTCTGGGAGTTGTGGTCTAAACATCTGGAGTGCCAAATGTTTGCCACCACTGCTATAGGTGGTACCTTTATGGGCCACTAATAAAATAAAATAAAATAACCAATGCAAGCTTTCATGGACAATTCCACTTCTGCGAAACATAGCAGTATGTGCTTAATGTTAAACATAACCTCCTGGCAAACCTCAGCTTCCCATGTTTGGGCTTTTGTTACCTTTTTGTTACAGATATCTAGTCTTATGCACTCCCAGACACATTTGGTGGGGCCACTGTGAGATACTGTACAGGAAACTGGACTAGATATGCCTTTGGCCTGACCCAGCATGGCTCCTTTTATGTTCTTATGTGCCTGCCTTGAAGAAGTGTAATTGTCCACAAAAGCATGCAGTGACTTTTTATTTATTTTTTTATTAGTGGCCTATAAAGGTCTTGCCTATATAGCCTAATCTTGCATTTGCCTTTTATAATGGCCACATGCCCCCATTTATTCATTTGGAAAAACAAATGTAGACCTTTAATGCGCTGGGCATTGTCGCAGAAGTAGGATTCTGGAAGAGCATTAAATGACACCGCCTGAGGTTAAGCTAAAATCTCCAATTCTGTCGGCACTTGCACTGGAGTCCTCTTCCTGTTTCTTGTAGAAATAGTTGGCATTTTTTGCTGGCAAGGTGCGCCGGGCTAGCACTGACTTTTATGTGGCTACTGACGGCGCCTGTGAAAACAGAAGGCAGTGCGGTTGCCGCTTCAGGAGATCAGTACAGGGACAGTGCAGGGCCAAGAGCCCTAAACTGGCCCACTCCCTGAACTGCCTCCCAGAGTCTATTCCCAGCGTCCATCTGAGAAAAGATAATATATAATCTCACGCCTGCCCGCAAAGTCCAACAAAACCTCAGCTTCCCCGTTTGGTTTGAGCCAGTGATTGTATCTGTTTCACTCTGTGGTCTTTTCAAAATCCCGCCAGTTTCACTTCCTCCTGTATTTCAAAGGCTGCATTCTGAGCTTCTCTCCGTCTTATTCTTAGGTAGCAATCCACGGATTGTTCTCGTGTTTACTTTATTTTATTTTATTTTTTAAAACGGGAACCAGATGCTGCTTCTCAACTCTCTGCACGGGCTGACTGTTCCCGAATGCAGGTTGTCCCTGTTTTCTGTGCTCGAGATGAAGAACGGAGGGAGGTGTTGCCCTGATTCCACCACCACCAACCCACACCCCCCCTACCTCAAATCCCAGCCTGGCATTCAAACCCTGGCTTTTCTTCTCTTCTTTGCTAATTACTGGCCAGTTCCAAGGAACGGTTCCCAGCCTTCCAGGTTAACAAGTGTCGGTCTTTTGTGGAAGTCCCAGTCGTAGCTGTTTTAAAAAGCTTGCTTCATGAAAGTCTCTCGCTGACCTTGGCAAATAATTGAGAGCTTTTCAGGATCTCTTTAAAAGGGGGGGGGCAAGAGGGCTGTAGTGTTTCATCTTGGAAAAAAAAAAAGACCCTGGGCTCCTCACCTGTTCCCCCAGGCCTTCTCTCATCATCATCATCATCATCATCATCATCATCATCATCATCATCATCATCATCATCATCATCATCATCATCATCATCATCATCATCATCTCTCTCTCCTGTGCAGTCATTAAAGACTGGCGGAGCCTTTCAAGTCTTATGTTAGCGGGTAGAAAAATTCAAATTTAAGTTCTGTTTATAGAAGAGCTGCCGACGTCTGCAAAAACTGCAGGGAAAGAGGCGTTTGACAACTGTGTGGGGATATTATTATTATTATTATTATTATTATTATTATTTATTATTATTATTATTATTATTATTATTATTATTATTCCCTAAGCACATCCGATCTCGCCTGATTTCGGAAGCTAAGCAGGGTCGCGCCTGGTTAATACTTGGATGGGAGGCCACCAGGGAATACCAGGTGCTGTAGGTGCCTGGAGTAGGAACTGGCAAACCACTCCAGTCTTCCTGCCATGAAAACTCCATGGACATGGGGTCATGAAGAGTTGGTCATGACTGTAATGACACAACAACATTATTATTATAGTCCTAAACGCTTGGGAAGCATTCAACTAGTGATTTGCAATACAAAATCCAGCGTAGTTATCTTGGGAAGGTTCAGTCTTAAAAAAAGAAGGCTGAGAGGAGATACAATAGCCATGTTGAAATATCTGAAAAGATGTCATATCGAAGAGGGGGCTGGATTTAATTTAAACATTAGGAACAGGAAGAACTTCCTGACAGTTAGAGCTGTCCGGCAGTAGAATATGCTGCCACATTAATAATAATAATAATAATAATAATAATAATAATAATAATAATAATAATAATAATAATAATAATAATAATAATTGGAGTTGCCAAAGTCACCATCAGTCAGCTGCAGAAAGCTGCCTTACTGGGATCTGCTCGCATAATTCACCGATTATATCATGTAGTCCTAAACACTTGGGAAGCGTTCGACTAGTGATTTATATTACAAAATCCAGCGTAGTTAGCTGTGTGGTGGTTAATAATAATAATAATAATAATAATAATAATAATAATAATAATAATAATAATAATAATAATAATAATAATAATAATACACTCCTGAGCTATCCTTGCAAACAACCTGTGAAGCAGCTCAGGCCAAGAAGGGAAGGGGCTCAGAATTTTGTCCAAACCGGGTAAGAACTGACACAGCTTTGAAAAGTTACTTTTTGAGATGAGACCACCTGGAATCTCCAAGCCAGCCTAGAAGACTGTAGCTGTTATAATAAAAACAAAAGAACTTTTCCAAGCTCCAGACTAGAAAGGGCACTTTCGCACGGGAAAGCAAGCAGTATTTGGGGGTGAAAACCCAGGGCACCCACCACCCGCGACTACTTCTACCATGTCAGTAGCTGTAAAAAAGGAACCAGAGCCAAAGAAAGGACTTTACTGGGCTGTTTTTCCTTCTTCCGTAGTGACGTGGGTTTCTATCATCATGACAGATGTAAGGAAAAATCGCATGCAGTCGGGAATGATGAGGTAGATCATACTTCAGCTCAGCTGTCAGGTAGATTAATTCTCCCAGTCAGAGGCAAATTGCCGTGAGTTACAGGCAGGACGAACCCTTGCGAAAAGGAGGGAGGTGTCGGGGGGGACACGAATGGTGGTTGCCGACAAGGGGAGAGCCCTGAATTCGTGACACCGTGGCTCTCCCACCTTGCCTCCTTCTGCCCCCCCCCCCACATCTGGGGCACCTTGCCGTCCTCCCCCTCTGAATTCCTCCAATGATTGTGGGGAACATTTGTATCCCCCTCCCACAACACACACGTTCCCTTTTAGGTAGTGCTTGGGAAACCACTTTGCAAACATCATTGATCCCCTTGTTTCCTTTCGGCCTTTTGGAAGGTGAAATTCGTTGTTGTTCCTCATTGGAGCGATTGAGTGAGAGGTAATTTTGCACAACCTGTTTTTATTCCTTACCCCCATTTCTTTTGCTTCACTTCAGGGAGATTGCTAACAGAGCAGCCTGGAGCATGAAATATCTCTTCCAAAACCTTCCTAAAAGTGTCCTTAAAATGGAATTTGATACAGCAACAAGAAAGCACAAGATGAATTAACATAAGAACATAAGAAGAGCCATGGTGAATTAGGCCAAAAGCCCATCTAGTCCAGCTTCCTGTATCTCACAGTGGCCCCACCAGATGCGTCCGGGAGCGCACGAAACTAGATATCTGTCTCCTGATCCCACTCCCCTGCATCTGGCCCTTGAAGTACCCTGGTTTTAAGCTTGGAGATGACACATCTCCCTCATGGTTTGTCACCTGTGATGGACTTTTCCTCCAGGAATCTGTCCAATCCCCTTTTGAAGGCATCCAGGCCAGATACCATCACCACCTCCTGTGGCAGGGAGTTCCACAGACTAACAATGCTCTGGGTGAAAAAATATTTTCTTTTGTCTGTTCTTACTCTCCCAGCCCTCAATTTGAGTGAATGTCCCCTAGTTCTGGTATTCTGTGAAAGGGAGAAGAGTGTCCCTCTGTCCACTTTACTTATGCCCTGCATTATTTTGTACGTTTCAATAAATTAAGGGACTGTGCCCTCCCCCTCATTAGGTTATATTGGAAATGTGATCCACCCATTATTAGGTCCCCTCAATTGCTGGCCCAAGACATCTAAAGTGGCCAAGGGAGCTCGCCTCCTCCTTTCCAACGGGGTCAAGATGGAGAGGGCCCCCAAACCAGACACGTTTGCTCCCCGTGGCAGCCGCAACGGGCTTGCCTCGTCCCTGGCAGCACAGATAAAATAGCCACAAAATGAAATGCAGCAAATGGCCTCGAATGCTCAGATGGCACCGCCCAGGGCAGCGGCTTTAGTTTGGCATGTTGGAGGGATCACCCGTCCAAGGACTGACCCAGCCTGGTCCTGTTAGCTTCTGTAATCAGAGAAAACTGTGCCGTTCCCCCACCCCACCCTGGCCTCTGCCAGAGATTCACCCAAAGGGGCATCCTGCGTCAGCTCAGAGGCGTGGGTGGCCATCCTTTGTAGCCATTGAGAGCTGTCCATGCCTGTGCTCAGATTCCACCATGTCTTTAAGAAACGGCACACCCAGGGAAGCCCCAGAAGGAGAAACCAAACTGGGTGGAACGGTGTTACTTTCCCACATCAGACTGACCTCAAGACAGGCCTTATAATTTTCTGCTGTCCCTGAAAAAAAATCCTGCCCCTTTTTTACTCTCTTCTCCAAGAAGGGAAAGAGCTGACGGTGCGGTTCCGGCACAGCGGCGTCCTCCCTCGAAGGGCTGCCGGGGCCGTGAGCATGGGACGTTGTGTTCTTTTGTCAGATCTGGATTTGAGCCAGACCTTGTGCCAAGCTCTCTTCTGGAGGGATCACCTCCAGCACCCGTTTGGAAAGTTCCGGAGGGACAGTATGAAACGGGAATGAAGGGTTGAACAAATACTAATACAGTGGTCCCTCAACTGACGAATTTAATCCGTTCCAAATGCATTCTCTTAAGTCGGACTACTCTTAAGTCAGGGTACCTATTTAAAAACTGAAAAAATAAGTTAAAAATGGGGGGAAAATGGAAAAAAATTGCGTCGAGCAGACCATATCTAAAAGTTGTAAGGCGGCAGTTAAAATGCCAACAGTTTTCCGCTCTTAAGTCGAATTGCTCTTAAATTGAGCTGCTCTTAAGTCGGCGTACCACTGTATGTCTTCCTTCACCACTGAAACATTCTGGGATAGGCGTCTGGTGAGTTTTCTGCTTGCCAGCCAGAGGGGTGAGTAACCTGCTGTTGGTCTCTGCATGATGATGATGATGATGATGATGATGATGATGATGATTTTGCCTTTGCGACAAAGATTTTTGTGCAGATAACGCAAACTGCAGGAAGGCCTGACAGCTGCTATTCAGTTGTCTAGGCTTTAAAAAAAAACTGGAAGCCACCGCTTGGGTAGCGTCCGTCTGTTGGATCAGTCTCTTGGCCGGTCTGTTTTGTCTCTCTCGCTGCCTGTGTATCTCTTGATTCAAGAAGGGTAAAGGCACAAGCTCTCCGCAGAGACATTTGGCGCACACAGCAGAAATGTCTAGGGGGGAAAACACCCTCATTCATCTTGCCCTTTTGCTGGAGGAGGTCTCTCTGGGGCCTTGAGAATTACTGACTGAGTTGTCTCGGTGAGTCAAGGCTGCCTCGATTAATGAGGAGGAGAACTGTAAGGAGTATTCTTCACATGGCAAAATGGGGAACCTCTTCCTTTTCTAAGTCCTCTTTGTGGATCTAGGTGTGCCCCGAGTTCTGGTGTCGTCACGGCCTTGCGTCTCCCCCGTCATCCACAAACTGCACCTGAACTGGCACCCAGATTTTGTCCTTGTGGCTCAAAGCACTTCCCCATGACACACTGGATGTCACTTAGCTGCCTTGCCTGTGCCCGATCAAATCCTGCAGTTTGTAGTCGAGTAAGGCGCTCACAACCCTTGACTAGAGAGCTGAGCTGTCTGGTTCCAGTTTGTGTCCCCCATCCGCAGAGAGAACCTCCGTTTCCATGGGTTGGAGCCACTGCAGCCCAACTGGTACCAGACAACAGCTGCTTGTGTTGCAGGACTCGGGGACGTTTTCCGCACTAGGACTTTGAGATGTGTTTGTGCCGAACACTCTGGGCGCTTTTACATGACCCCTAAGATCCGCTGGCAAGTTAAATTCGGACCAGAGGTCTTGGGGGTTTGTCGCTCTTCCTGTGTTCCCACCTCTCCGCACTTCCTTGCTCCTGTCTGCGTGAGGGGAGGGAGAAAAAAAGGGAGAAAAGAATGCAGGTTCACCTCCACTCTGCCGTCCAGCTGCTCCGGGAACCATTCCAGTCCCTTTCAGTCTCTTAAAGGGGCGGGGGCAAAAAAAAACAAAAAAAAAAACACAAGGCGAGGAGAGCCCGGCACTCACTGCTTTACATCCGCATCAGAAATTTTTCACCTTCGGAGACCAGGTACTTGGAAAATGCGCTGGGACACGCTTAGGTGGGCGTGGTCGTACTTTATTTTGTTTAAAGTCCGGAGCTGGTGGGAAAACATTTTTAAGCTCCGGATCTGGGAGCCCTTTGCATCGAATTGTGTAAAATCGTCCTCTGTTCGTTGAAAATGGAGGGCAGGAATGCCACGGTGCTTTGCATCAGGTTGTTTGATTGAAAGCTCTTGCGAGTGAGCTGGCGCTCTCCCGTCCATGGTGGTGAGACCTTGCTCTCTTTAGCAACAACAAACTGTTGGAACAGGGTTTGGGACCCTGTTAAAACTGGTGAGAGGTTGTATGGAGGGCGAGCACAAAATATTTTACTGAAACATTGTCACGTTTTGAATGGCAAGGTTCTGTTCCTTACTTATAAAAATGAAATCTGCTTTTCCTACTTCTAATAGTCAAATTGATACCTAGCTTTTTTTACCCTTTGGGTCCCTCTTTTATCTGCTCGTATTGCTATTTTATTGATATTTTTCTTATTGTACTGTTTTTTACTTGATGCATTTTGCCACGGCCCTGTGAGCCATGCAAAAAATTTAGATGATGATGATGATGATGATGATGATGATGATGATGATGATGATGATGATGATGATGATGATGATGATGATTGAGGTAGAGCAGGAAGTGGCACCCCATCTCTCTCTCTCTCTCTCTCTCTCTCTCTCTCTCCAAAATCTAAGCTATTTGGGCAGCTAAGGCAAAGCGCCACACATGGACATCTTCCGATCTCGGTGTGTGTGTGTGTTATGTCGTTACCGTTTTGGCCGACTCTTCGTGACCCCGTAAAAAGACAATCGCCACCTATTTTCAAAAGCCAGCGGTATGCTGCTGTTTTCCAAGACGCCTGGACGTGTTTGCCCAATGGTCGAGCTGGCCCCATTGGCGTGCCTTATGCCCCACAAAGTGCCGTCAGCAGGCAGAAACTCACGTCCTCCAGATCTCACTCAGGTTTAGTTCCCGGGACTAAACCTGAGTGAGATCACTTCCTTCGGTTGGCCTGTTTTCTGGGGAAATCTTCTGGACACCCATCCTGGGCTGGCAGCAACAGCGTGTCCGTGCATGGTCAGTTTGTGTGTTCGCTGGAGGATGCGTCCGCCTTTCCCAGATGCCGCTCTCAGGTGTTTTCCACTCTGCCATCCCCACCAACCCCCTCCTCTCTCGCACGCTCTCTGGCTCTCTCCGGCACCATCTGCTTTCTCTTGGCTTGTAGAACGCTGCCACCAGCACCTTCTTGGCCCCGGCTGTGTCCCTGCTTCGCTTTTGGCTTAGCCTTTGTTGGCAAAGGGCCGGCTCTGCATGCAGAAATGTGCTGCCCATGTAAAGGCCGTGGACCTCTGCTGGAGACTTTGCAGACCCGCGCAATGAGAGAGAGACGGCCTCGACCTAATTGCAGAGCCGGCCCTACCATGAGGCAGAGGATGTTGGCCAGGTCTCAAGGCAGCGGCTGAAGCCTGGATGATGGAGCTCCTTCTCGGAGAAAGAGATCTCAGGTGGAACATTTTTTAGGAAGGAGGAGGAAGAGAGTTTGGTCTCCAAAAAGCCTTGGGGGGGGGCTCTCTGCACAATCCCTCCCCCTGAACAATCTGATGCTATTGCCCCCACGTGGGAAGCCAGGACCTCAGCTGACACCCTCTTGGCACCAGCAATGAAAGCTCTCTCTCTCTCTCTCTTGGTTCCTAATTTGCAAGGGAGCTTTTGTTGTGGCTGTCGGCCTGGCTTCAGCAGGCGAGCGAAAGCAGAAGAGAGACAAGTCGCGGAGGGAAGCGAGGGCAGGAGGATCGTACAAAGCTGTGCGTGCCGGAGTGTCAGCTTTTCTCTATCGGGAAGGCGTCCCCCCTCCCCAACACGCCACCCCCCCTCCCTCTTGGAATGAAAAATCCCTCTTTAATGAAAATGCAAAATGCCGCCGAGGCCGCGGCGCTCCGTATCTGCCAGTCTCTGCCACTTCACAGATGCCACCGGGCTCAACCCACCCTGTTTACCTTCCGGCAGTTTGCGCTTGCCGGATGCCAGTTAATTGCCTCTCGGTGCCTGTTGTCTCCCAGCGGTTCTGGGTAAACACGAGGAAGGCAGAAGTTTGACAGAACCGACTCCTTGACTGCTGGGTGCGGGGCGGGAATCTGGTGGCAGGGGGGGCGTTGGGGCAGGCGGGCATGAAATCCGTCATCGTCTGTGGCTTCTTGTTTGTTGCAAAGGCATCTTTCAAATTTGGCATCTCGGGGACCAGCTGCGCGTCGACTATTTGATGCTAATTATAGCACGTGGCGGCAGGGCACATGGGGGGGACTTTATCTGGGCACGGAGAAAGAGGGGAACCAGAAAATAACTTTTTTTTTAAATTGCTCTTGTTGTTGTCTGTGGTTTTAACAGTTTTTATGGAAACTGCCCTGAGTTCCTTGTGGAAAAAGGTTTGCGGTATATAAATGCATCAAATAAATAAATAAATTGTTGGGGAATTGGTGTCAGACTCTGGGGTGACCTTCCTTAGCCCAGCACATCGGCACAACATTGAGAAGTTCCAGGAGAGAAGAACTATTTCTCGTTGGACCTGTTGTGTCCTTGTGTTGGATCTGGAGTCTTGGGGCTGTGTAGGTTAGGGTTAGAGTTAGGGTTAGGGCAGGCATGTCCAAACTTCAGCCCTCCAGATGTTTTGAGAACACAACTCCCAGAATTACAAGCCTATCTTTCCAATGGCAAAGGACTGTGGGAGCTGTGGTCCAAAACATCTGGAGGGCTGAAGTTTGGACATGCCTGGGTTAGGGTTTTGTGACAGTAGCTTGCTTTACGGCTGCTGAATTATTTATTTTTTTCCCCTCTGCCAACCGTGGATAACTGAATCAGTGGTTAATGAATCAGTGGATACGGGGGCTGTACTGTAGTTTCCTGACCCCTCAAGAAGTTCACATTGGTTGCTTCAGGTGCAAAGAGAAAGAAAAAAGACATCATTTCTCCACATGGCAGGACCTGACACAGATAAGGTCAAGTCAAATGTTGAGGTTTAGAAAAGTTACTTTTGGGGGGAAGGTGGCAAGGGACAGGCACTGTGTATGTACTCAATGCGACACCTTGTTGGTTTGATGCGTGGAATCCCTCATACCGTTCCTTCCGAGAGGCACAGTAAAAGCGTGGAGGCTTCACTTCAAGCAAGGAACAAAGGCATGCCGCGAAAGCCGTGTGGGACAAATTAGAAATAAATTAGAGCAGCAAAGCAAGAAAGCTTGACAAATCGGGACAACGTTGGTTCCCCATCTGAAGCAGAAGGAGGAAAGAGCACAGACACCCAGAGCGGCTGGAGAGTCCTGGAAGCTGTTTGGGAGGGACAGGTTTTTAGAAAAATGTTTTCCCTACAAGGTTGGCCTGGGTTTACATAGATGGCAGCGGGATGGGTGGCGGAGAATGAGGTGGCTGCGCCTGCAGACCAAAAAGGAGCCTCCACCAAGCAGACGAGGGGCAACCGTTCACTTTATTTTTCTTTAATGTAAACATCCCAGCTTTGTGAGGAGCCATCGGGAAGGTCTCTCCCTGGTTCATTAGGATCGGAGGCGGTTTTGCTTTGTTTGTTGCTTGACTGGCAGAGCCTTGTGCTTGGCCGCTGTTCCATGTCTGGGGTCAAAGGCAGCCCGGCCACCTCTGTTGTCTTGGGCAGCCCGATTTTACCAAATTGTTTTTCTGGCATGTGCCCAGGGGTGCATTGCCAGGCAAGGAGGCAGGCCTATATCTGAGCGGGGCCTGTGGCTGGATTCACTGGAAAAGAGGACACACACACACACACACACACACACACACACACACACACACACACACACACACACACATCCCTCTGCCAGCAACAGACAACAGAGGTCTGGAAAAACCTACAGGCCGTTGAGGGGCTCTGAAGGGATCTACCCCTTCCATTTATGATCTGTTGACCTTGCAAAAAGCCTAGGCAGGATCTAGGACAGCTGTGGTGGCGAACCTTCATCACTCCAGATGTTTTGGACCACAACTCCCACACTCCTTGGTCGTTTTCTGCTGCTACATGTCTGAAGAAGTGGACGTGTTGTCCGCCAAAAGTTACATTAAAATATGAAAGTGAGTCTTTAAGGCGCCACGTGTTTGCGTCTTCTTTTTTCCCCATTGGTTTTTGCCTGAAATCCTCTGTCACTGACAATCGAGGCTCGGAATTCCGGGAGTTGTGGTCCAAAACATCTGGCGTGCCAAAGGTTCGCCACCACTGATCTAAAGATGTGAAGCAAGCAAACTGAGGTCAAGGATTTAGAGGGCAGTGGTTGGAGGAACAGGGCTTCAGCATTTGTAAGAGGACTTCTAGTGTTCAGAATGCTTTGAGAAATTTACTTTTGGGGCTGTTGGAGGAGGAGGAGGAGGAGGAGATGGGGGGGCGGCCCTGAAAACGACCCGTCTAGGTCGCCCTGCTTGCTGTCTCTGGACTTGCAATATTCCAGCTGCCCAGAAGGCGAGGAGGAGGAGCGGAAGGGCGGGCCGTTCATTGGGGACCGGAAATTGCAACCCAAGTCGGAGGCGTTGGAGTTTGCAGTGGCCAAGGATGCCCCTGGCGAGCATCCGCCTGCGGCCGAGCTCTGAACCCAAGACTCGGATTTCAGCCGCGGTTGGCTCGTGAGAGGCGGCAGGGAGAGCCACTTTGGACCTGCGGGCGACCCCACCCCCTTTTCCCGGCTCTCCTTTCCCCTCCCCGGGCGGAGAGCGAGGGTGCCTCTGAGCTTTTACAGAGTGTGCTCTCCGTCCGGGCAGCCAGAGCGGGAGAAAGCGCCGAGGAGGGAGAGCGCGCGCCCTTCCCCCCCCCGCGCGTGGCCCGGAGCCCGGCGGCGCGCTTGAGGCGGCCCGGGAGCGCGCCGCCGGGCCGTGTGAGCGCGCCCTCCTCCTCCTCCTCCTCCTCCTCCTCCCAAACCGAGTGGATCGGCCTCCGATCGCTCGCTCCGGCTGGCTGGCCGGGATCGCGGCGGCGTTGCCTTTTGTCTCCTCCCTTCCCGGCGGGGCTGCGCCTTTTCCGGGAACCCGTCCGGGTGGCCGAAGAGGCCCGGCTGGGCGAGCTGCGCCTGGCCGGGACTGAGCCATGGTGGCCGGCGGCGGCGGCGGCGGCGGCGTGGCGGCGGAGGAGGAGGAGAAGAAGGGAGACCACCGGGAGTCGCCCGCTCCAGCGGCGGAGGTGAGGACGCGCCGGGCGGCAGGCTCGGATCCGGAGTCACTCCGGCGCCTTCGGGGGGGGGGGGGGACGGGACGTTGGTTCACACGGCGGGGGGATCCGTGTGTCTTCTGGACGGAGGCGCAATCGCCTCTAGCGCAATCAAGGATTGTTCCAGGGAGTAATTCTGCCTTTGGGGGGGCATGTCCAAACTTCGGCCCTCCTGATGTTTTGGGCCACAACTCCCAGAATTCTAACCCTAGATTGCCAATGGCAAAGGACTGTGGGAGTTGTGGCCCAAAACATCTGGAGGGCCGAAGTTTGGACATGCCTGGGGTGTGTGTGGGGGGGGTGCTTTTCTCTTTCTCTTCCTCCCCTCCTCCGGCCCCAAGTCGCTTCCAAGGCCCCGGGCGCACGCCCCCCCCCGTGGTTGCCTCTCCGCCATGGAGATCTGGGTTGTCTCGGGCGGCTGGGAGTCCTTTTCCTCGGTTTCTGAAGGCGCTGAGGCTGCCTTGGGTGCTCCACCTTGGGTCAAAGGATGATGGGACCCCTTGCCTCCCTCGCTCACTTCCAAGTTGGCCAAATCCTGATGTTTGAACCGGAAAAGAAATGCCCCAGCACCCAAAAAAGGGGGGAGGGCGCACCAGTGGGGTCGTCTTGGCACCTCCTAGACCAGGCATGTCCAAACTTCAGCCCTTCTGATGTTTTGGACCACCACTCCCAGAATTCCAAGCCTGTATTTCCAATGGCAAAGGACTGTGGGAGTTGTGGTCCAAAACATCTGGAGGGCCGAAGTTTGGACATGCCTGTCCTAGACAGTGGGGTCTGCATAAGACCCAGCCGTCTTGATGGTGGGGAGGGTGTTGTATGCTTTTTTTCTCGTTGTGTTGGCTGCATAATGGTTTCCAGAAGAAGGGTGCCGCTTTGTAGGCAACTCCTGAAAAATCTGGCGAGAGCTTCCTCTTTTAAGTGGAGCATGAAATTAGGAATATAGGTTCTGCTCCAGATTGATTGTTTTCTTACTTGGATAACTCTCTCTTTCTGGCGTAAGAGGAACCAGGCGTGTCGAGGGGTGGAAGATTCAGATGGGGAGCTTTCCTGCCTGGGTTTTGAGTTGTGATGGCTCAGTGAGAATCTGAACTCGGAACTTCCCTGCCTTGTGTCCACCACCCACCACCCTTGCTGCTAAAGAGATGTGTTGCTAAAAGAGGTCTGTATTTCGGGATAATGGTGTGGATCAGAACCAGAGCAGGCCGAAGGGCCCGGGTCCAACCTCCAGCAGTATCCTTGACTTGTCCTATGGAAAAGTCCTCCTCAGTATCCAGGGAAATCTTTGTGGACTGGTGCCAAGCCTATAAGATGGTGCAAGAGAAGAAAGTTAGAAAGAGCCTCCTGCATTTCAGAGCTCCAATGAGGACTAGAGCAGTGATGGCGAACTTTTTAGAGACCGAGTGCCCAAACTGCAATTCAAAACCTACTATATTTTTTTTTTTTTGCAAAGTGCCAGTATTGCAATTTAACCTGAATCCAGGTGGCTACGAAAGGCCTATGTCGGGTGCCCACAGAAAGGGCTCCGAGGGCCACCTTTGGCACGCGTACCATAGGTTCGCCATCACTGGACTAGAGCCTTGTTTTATTTTCAGGGAAGGAGCGGTAATCGCTCAGCGGCTTTGCAGGCGGAAGGTTCTAAGGTCCGTCGTTGCAGTTTCTCCAGAAGGTTGGGGTGTGTGTGTGTGTGTGGTGGTGGTGGTGGAAAAAAACCTGTGCTTGAAACTTCAAAATAGGCTGTCGTTTGGAGGCAGACCGCTTCCTAGATTCCACTGGGAAGAAAGAGTCAATTTGTCACCCCAGTTGGTGGTGGTGGAGGACAAACGCCCGGAGGCTCTGAGCGTTGAAACCAAAATGAGGTCATCTTGACAGCTCTGTGTCTCCTTCTCTATTTCTCTCTCCTGGCTGGCCCAAAGGAGGCAAGGTGGTTGGTCTCTCTCTCTCTTTCGCTCCTCTGTTTGGCTTCATGTTACTGTTTTGTGCCATCGTCTCAATTTGGCTGGTTAAATATTCCGAACTGGCGAAAAACGAGCCTTTGCTACCTCGGTGCACTTTTGAGTTGGACCAAATATCCAGCTGTTCCGGAGACAATGATGCTGCCGTTTCCAGAGGGTTGTGGTTTTGAAATAGAGACGGGGTGGGTTTTTTTGGGCGGCGGGGGGGGGGGAAGCAAGCACTTTCTCTGAAGCATCTGCTTGTTGCCCACGAATCTGGACCCGTCCCCCTTCCCCCCCTCCTTTTGGCTCAGAGGCACAAAGGGAGACGTCGGAGGATCAGAGAGGAAGGTTTCCGCCAAACCAAAGACAAAAAAGCAAAAACGGAATTATCCGTAGCTTTGAATCAGAGCGGTTGCATGCACGTGTTGTAACGTTGTTTCCAAATTAATGCAGGTTGTCATTGGAGAGTGCACCCGAATCCTTTGAGTTAGATCCAGACTCTCAGAGTGTTTTGATAAGTAACACCGTGGTTCGGCTGTTGACTGGCAGGGTCGGGAACCTTAGGCCATGGGGATGATTCCGGCCGTTCTCTGCCAGCAGGCCAACCAACCGTGTGTGGTCTTCCTCAGAGAGCAGCAACTCTTTCTCTCTGATGCCATCACTTTGGGGTGGCCCCACTTTTGCCTGGACCCCTCCCTGACTCGTTTTCCTTTATATTCCACTTTCCCCGCACTGGGTTCAAGGACTTGACATTCTTCCACAGCACAACACTTGGGGGGGGCGGTAGATGACTGCCCCAGGGTGACCCTGTGAATTTCAGAGATTTGAACCTACATTTCCAGAGTCCTAGCCTAGCACCCTGGTTACCCCCTTGGCTGCCCCAGCATTCTCACCACCGCAACACCACACTGGACCATTCCCAAGGCAGTTGGTCATCGCTATGCTCGCACGTTTGTGGTCAGCCTTGAAACACCAAGAGAAACCGCAGGGTGGATAAAACCTCGAAAGTTTGAATCTCCCTCCCCAGGACGTAAAATGTTGAAATGCCCTACAACCCTGGACGGACAGCTTGTCAGGAACTTGTGTGTGTGTGTGTGTGTGTGTGTGTGTGTGTGTGTGTGTGTGTGTGTGTGTGTGTGTGTGTGAGAGAGAGAGAGAGAGAGAGAGAGAGAGAGAGAGAGAGAGAGAGAGAGACTTATTAAGCGTGTCGCTTTACCATGTCATGCTTAGCTTCTGAAATCAGGCGAGATCAGATGTGCTCTGGGCATCTAGGCAGCTGTGTTGACATGATAGAGCAGGCATGTCCAAACTTCGGCCCTCCTGATGTTTTGGACCACCACTCCCAGAATTCCAAGCCTGTATTGCCATTGGCAAAGGACGGTGGGAGTTGTGGTCCAAAAACTTTTGGAGGACCATAGTTTGGCCACCACTGCTTTACAGGCTGCTGCTTGTCCTTCTTTGCAGACACCCCTCCACCACCCACCCCCACGTGTGTGGGTCCTGTTTTCTGTTTCCCTTCGGCCTGTGGAGGCTTGGGAGCAGGAGCTGACCCATGCCTATGGGGTTGGCCTACACCTCCCAGCATCCCTGAGCCCACTCAGGGGCTGGGTAGGTGATCGGAGATCTAAACTCGAGAGTACAAAGGGGGTTGTGGCGGGGGGACAGAGAGGCTGGAAGCTGCATCAGAGCATCCATGGGTTATCTAGTTCCTTTGTACAACAAGCCTGTGAGGTAGGTCTTGTTTTGATTCACCCCCCCCATCTGCACAAACAAGCAAACAAAGACCGTGAGCTTTTGTGCCATGCCTTGGGTGTCCCGGCTGGTGGGCATTGGGTTTGGTTGGGAGGGAGGGATGATGCTGGTTTGGGGAATGATTGCCTGTGGGGGAAGGGAGGGCTCCGGCCATTCTTTGTGCGGAGAAGCAGACCCACGGCTGCCAGCAGATTTATGGCGGAGAGATGAAGTGGGGAGGGAAGCCAGAGGGGAAGCAATAAAGCCAGTGACTTCAACAGTTGCCTTTAAATAAACACCACCATGGCCTCATGGCCACGTGGAACCAGGGCCTGGTGAGACGTACCTGCCAATAAGTCTTTGTTGAGCTGGACTGTGTCACCCTGGGTGGGCCGTGTGGTTATGGCCTGGGTGCTGCCGGCAAGTGGTCCTGAGGCTCAGGAGGCTGGCAGGGTGCTTGTTTGAGATTAAATCTCCTGCCGGCTTCATTCCCTCCCTCCCAGCGGCATCTCCCACTTGCCTCTGGATGCTTGTTGTGGTTCAGTCGTTCAGTCGTGTCCGACTCTTCGTGACCCCATGGACCAGAGCTCGCCAGGCCTTCCTATCTTCCACTGCCTCCCAGAGTTTGGTCAAATCCATCTTGGTTGCATCGATGACACCGTCCAACCCTCTCATTCTCTGCCGTCCTCTTTTCCTTTTGCCTTCCATCTTTCCCAACCTCAGGGACTTTTCCAAGGACTCCTCTCTCCTCATGAGGTGCCCAAAGTACTGGAGCCTCAGCTTCAAAATCTGTCCTTCCAGGGAACATTCAAGGTTGATTTCTTTCAGGATGGATATAGGTTTGATCTCCTTGCAGTCCAGGGGACTCTCAAGACTCTCTTCCGGCACCACATCTCAAAAGCATCGATTCTGCGGTGATCGGCCTTCTTTATAGTCCAGCTCTCACTTCCATACATCACTACTGGGAAAACCATAGCTTTGACTATCCTGACCTTAGTTGGCAAAGTGATGTCTCTGCTCTTTAGGATGCTATCTAGGTTTGCCATTGTCTCTGGATGCAACCCAGCCCAAACCACCACCTCCCATGCCTCAGAAATCCTTTCTTCCCCCCGCAAGCCAGGTGGTGTGGGAGGCCTTTTCACCTGGATGGTTCCGGATCAGCATCATTGGAGGTCATCCTCTAAGGGCATCTGATCCCCTGCAGTGCAACAACCAAGCACCTTGCTCCAGAATATCTGGCAGGCCCTTGCGGGAGGTCCTTCGTCGAGAGAGAGAACACGGCAGTCCTTCGGAGGCCTTGGCCCAGTTTAGAGAAGTAGCATTTTTGCATTAGCGTTCCCAGAAGCCGTTGGCTCTGCTGGCTGGTGGATTCTGGGATCCGTAGTCCAAAGTGATATTTCTGAACCTCGGACCTCTCTGTTCTCTTGTCAACCAGCCCCTGCTTTCTTCTCCTCCTGTTCAGTCCAGATCTTAACCTCTGTTTACTTGAAGTCCAGTAGAGGCCCCTGCCAAATTTCTCCACTCAGCCTCGTCCCATTTTCCTCCAAGGACTCTCCCCCCCCCACTGCCTCCTGCATCTCTCTTCAGATGAGCCCACAAGAGAGGCACAGATCTGTGCGTGAACACAGCCAGCCAGAGAGGCTCAGGTGTTGGCAGAAATCAAGCAGGGATCCGGAAGGTTTTATGACGGGCTGTCAGATAATAGCGGGGAACACAAATTAACAGTGCCGGAGAGCTTTCCCCTCTTTATCTGTCCCCCCCCCCGCACTCGTGGCGAGCAAGCGGGCATGCCTGACAAGGGGGTGAGAGGAAGGGTGGACATGGAAAGTGCCCCGTCAGCGTGGTGAGCTGTGATTAATTTGTTGCGGGCTCCTTTCTGCCCGTCTCCTGGCAGGGCTCATAAATTTTCATCTCCTCGCCGGTGGCGGCGGCGGCGGCGGCTGCCACTGCTGGCAAAACGACAAACCGGGGCTGCCATTGTTGCAAGCCGGCTGTCCGCGTGCCCTCTTGCACGCTTGGCTTCTGTGCCGCTGTGGTTGTGGCTCTTGAGTCCAGGAAGGACTGGGGCTGGGTTGGCAGCGCCAAGTATGTTGCCTTTCTCTTCTCCTTTGGGTTACTTGCCACTCCTTGGGTTTGGGCAGAGGTGAGACAGAAAGAGTAGAAAGAACTCGAATTTAAGGGTGTGCGTCTACATACACTGTGCTTCCATTCTCAGGATTGCAAAACAAAAAAATATTTTTGGGAGTCTTGTTCCTTCTCAATTACCCTACACTTGTTATGGTTGTTTTGGGGAGGGGGGGGGGAACAGCGCCATGGCTCCCATTCCCCGTTATGGACACCGCCTTGTCTTTGAAGTCATTTCCTCCTGGTTTGCAGACCTTTAATCTCTTCGGACAAATTCCATACGGGAAAGGTTGCCACCTGCCGTGGGGGGGGGGAGGAGGCAGCGATAAGAGCTCGTAAAAGGGATCTGCCTTCAAAGGGGCGCCGGCGAAGGACGATGCAGCCACTCCTGGACTTTGGACGCTTGCCTGCTCTTGGAGGGAGCGGACTGAGATAAGGACATGTTGGCACAGCCCAAGGGCACCCACCAGTCTCCCGTTGATGGACCTGGGCCACTGTCATTCCCACCACCTCCGGTCCTGGCTGGCTCAGGCTGGCTGGGGGTTTAGGGGAGTTATTCCAGGTTTCACCACCACCACCACCACCACCACCACCACCTATATGCCCTAAGGACATCCGATCTCGCCTGATTTTGGAAGCTAAGCAGGGTCAGCCCTGGTTAGTACTTGGATGGGAGTCCACCAGGGAATACCAGGTGCTGTAGGTGCCTGGACTAGGAACTGGCAAACCACTCCAGGATTCCTGCCAAGAAAACTCCATGGACATGGGGTCACGAAGAGTCGGTCACGACTGTAACGAGGCAACACACACACACACACACACACACCACCCCCACCCCAAGGGATGCTCCTTCCATATTCATCTGACATTCTTGACATCTCTTTCACGAGCAATGCTCACCAAACCCCCGCTGTTGGATGAGTCTCATTTAAATTGCAGAACCGGCTTAAATCCTAGAATTGTGAAGTTGGAAGAGGCCTGTTCAAGGCAGGAATCCAAGTCAAAGTGTACCTGCCAGGGGGTTTCTCTGGAATGCCTCCAGTGGTGAAGCGCTCACCGCTCTTCAAGGTCATGAGTTCTGTTGTTGTACTTCTCGAACAGTTAGCAAAAAGCAAAGGGTTTTGCTTATATACCACCCCATACCACTTCAAGTAGTTTCTGGGTGGTTTACAGTTGTTTTAAATTGCAGTGTGCAGGCTACACATTGTCCCCCACCCCAGGAAGCTGGGTACTCATTTTACCGACCTCGGAAGGATGGAAGGCTGAGTGAACCTTGAGCCTGCTACCTGGGATCGAACCCCAGGTCGTGAGCACAGTTTTGACATGCAGTACAGGCCTTTAATCACTGCGCCATGGCTAAATGTCATTTGAATATATAAACCTGAGGAATCAAGTGAGCTTTGAGGAGCTGGCTGTGCAGCCAAGAGATGATGGGACAGGTAGTCCAGGATCTCCAGAGGGTCCTAAGTTCCCACTTCAGAATAGCGATGGAAGCTTTTCCGTGGCATCATTCCAGAAAAACAGAATGAGAGAAAGGGAGGGGGAGAGAGAGAGAGAACATTTCCATCGGTTCCCCTTAAAAACAAGGCTGGGCCTCTGACTGTCTTCCACCCACCCCAACTGCAACTCAGAATCTGAGGCAGGGACTGACCAACTTTTTCTGCCGACCACGATGTCAGGAGCGGTCCCTTTAAAAAGCGACCGCATGCACACACCGCACCGCACATGGCCCGAGAAGTTGGGCCTTTGTTTGAACTGACCAGGGATTTTATTTTTCTTCCTTCTCTGGAGGGAGAATGGAGGACAGGCGGGAACTGCTTCCTGAGGCCGGAGGGAGCTGAGCTGGGCCGGGCTGGGCCAAGCGCCAGCTTGCCGAGCTGAGCCTAGCCGTTAGGCTCGCACCATACAAGGAGGTCCGAGGAGGAGGACCAGCCGCCCGGCGGACTTCCTGCTTTGGAAGGTGGCTGGGCGGAGGTGGCTCAAGCCGCCTTCTCCCCCAGGGAAAGCCTCCTGCAATGGGCTCAGCAATGCAGAGCAGCTCGCTGTGGTAAGTAGAGCCTGTTAGCTTTGCTCCAGGGGTTGGTTGCCAAGCCCAAATCCCAGGTGTGAAGTCTTGGCCTGCTTGTTGGCCGGGCCGGGCTCCCTCCTCCTCGCCTTGCCGTGTTTCCAGGTGGCTCTTTGAAATCTCCACCTCCTTGGATGGCTTAAGTCACAGGCATGCCCAAACTTCGGCTCTCCAGATGTTTTGGACCACAACTCCCACAGTCCTTTGTCACTGGCAGTTTAAGCTTAGAATTCTGGGAGTTGTGGTCCAAAACATCAGCAGGGCCGAAGTTTGGGCATGCCTGGCTTAAAGTGTTCTGCTTATATACCACCCCATACCACTACAAGTAGTCTCTGGGCGGTTTACAATTTTAATTACAGTGTGCAGGCTACACATTGCTCCCCCCCCCCAGCAAGCTGGGCACTCATTTTACTGACCTCGGAAGGATGGAAGGCGGAGTGAACCTTGAGCCTGCTACCTGGGATTGAACCCCAGGTCGTGAGCACAGTTTTAGCTGCAGTGCAGGCATTTAACCACAGCACCACGAGGCATACTCATTTTACCGAACCTCAGAAGGATGGAAGGCTGAGTGCACCTTGAGCCTGCTACCAGGGATTGAACCCAGGTCGTGAGCACAGTTTTACCTGCAGTACAGGCATTTAACCACTGCGCCACAAGCCTTCCCCTCTTCCCAGTGCAGTTTGCAAAGTCCACTCCAAACAGTGGGTTTTATTTTCTCTTCTTTATTGACTCTTACGGACTCCACTGCCGCCACCTTATCTTGCAAGTTAGTTCCCATGTTCAATGCGACCTTTTCCCCAGTGTGCGCCCCATATACCACACAGCCTCTTGGCCTTCAGAGGCTCCTGGGTGCCTCTTTGCTTTGTGTGTGTGTGCATGTGTGTGTGTGTGTGTGTGAGAGAGAGAGAGAGAGAGAGAGAGATTGCAACTAGGAGAGTTTTCCACGGTTTCTCTCTTGGGGTTTCAAAGCTAACTCGAAGCTTGTGCGCATACTGTCATTACAAAGAGTTGCAATTAATAGTGCTGTACTTGGAGAGCTCCGGTGTGGTGTTGTGGTGAGAGGACTGAGCTAGAACTCTGGGAAAAGGTAAAAAGGTAAAGGTTTCCCCCTGCACATGGGTGCTAGTCGTGTCCGACTCTAGGGGAGACGCTCATCTCCGTATTCAAGCCGAAGAGCCAGTGTTGTGCAAGTCCATGGCCACGTGGCCGGCATGGCTGCAAGGAAACACTGTTTTCCCTTCCCGCTTTTTATGGCGGTACCTATTTATCTACTTGCATTTCCATGCTTTCGAACTGCTAGGTTGGCAGGAGCTGGGGTAAACAGCGGGAGCTCGCTCCGCTGCGTGGCAGCACCCGGGATTTGAACCGCCGAGCGGCCGGCTTTGCAGCCGACAGTTTTGGGAAGCCTTAGTCCACTGAGCCACCACGTCCCCTTAGAACTCTGGGAAAAGCAGCGTTCAAATCCCTGCTTGGCCATGAAATACACAGGGTGACCCTGGGAGAGTCACAGAAATTGAGTCATGGCTCCTGGACTTCTTTTTCTTGAGAGATAGAAACGTTTCGCTGCTCATCCAAACAGCTTCATCCGTCTTTATCAGACTTCATCAGTCTCAGCCTGGCCTTCCTCACAAGTGTTGTGCGGTGGAGGAGACTCAAGTGCTTTAGCCCTGCGCAGGGAAAGTAGAATATAAAGCGGATGTCAGTGAATGAGCATCAATGCCATGTCCCAAATAATGGAAAAAGAGGAGTGGATGGACGGGCCAGGTGCCTGAAAGATTGCCTTGCAGCCTTTAGCAGCCTGGGGTCCTTCCTTTAAGGCCCAGGGATGTCCAAACTTCAGCCCTCCAGATGTTTTGGACCACAGCTCCCAGAATTCCAAGCCTGAATTGCCAATGACAAAGGACCGTGGGAGTTTTTTTTTTTGGGGGGGGGGGTTCCAAAACATCTGGAGGGCCAAAGTTTGGACACCACTGCTTTAAGCACTGCCGGGTGGCATATAAGCAGAACGCTGTGCTTTGTTTGAAGCGGATTAGTTTCCGAAGGAATCGCCGACCTGCTCGTCTGCCTTCCAACCTGACATTAGGGGAACATTTTAAGACCCAGATATTTCCTGGAGCCCGCAGTCCACTTGCTCAAGTGTGCAAGGTTCAGTGCCTGAGCGTCAGCTACGTAGAACACGTTGGCTTTGCGGCCGGCTTGAAGGCGGAACCGGGTTTCAGAAAAGGAGGCTTATCTATTACGATTGGCCTCCGGCACTCAGTGCACCCGTTCCTGCAATGTTAAGTGGTTTCCTATCTGATCCGCAGAAATGAAAGAGGGGCAGGTAAGCCAGCAAGACAGCAGTTTGATTTTTTTTTTAATGGAGGGGAGAGTAAGGCATGTTGTTTCCAAGGCATCAAAGTGACCATGGCCTATGAGGGAGCAGAAGGGAGCATCTTTTGAGCACTGCTGCTCCCGGGACTGATTTTTCCCCCAGCACTAAAGACTCAGCCTGGAATGTAGGGGGATAGCAGAGCGCACCCTGGATTGCAGCACCTCTGAGCATGGGCAAAGCGCACTGTTTGTGTCTCCAAGGGGACAGGGTGAAGCCGTGGTCAGAGAAGGTTGCCAAACGAAGGTTCTTCTTAATTTGTGGGATAGGATGTCTTCATCCCATAGGTCTTCTCGCCCATGGATTGAACTAAAGAGGCAGGAAGTTGCAAGGCACTGGGTCAGACCTTCCGTCTCTCTATCTCGCCCAGCTGTGCCATCCTTGAACAGCAGCTGTGGCTCTCCAAGGATTCAGGCTAGAGTCCTACCTAGAGCAGTGATGGCGAACCTTTTAGAGACTGAGTGCCCAAACTGCAATTCAAAACCCACTAATTTTTTTGCGAAGTGCCAATACAGCAATTTAACCTGTATACAGGTGGCTGCGAAGGGACGATGCCGGGTGCCCACAGAAAGGGCTCCGAGTGCCACCTTTGGCACCCGTGCCATAGGGTCGCCATCACTGACCTAGAGTATCCTTTGCGCTCGCAAAATCTCACCTCTGAGGACTCTCTTTAGCTTCCAAAAGCAGGCGAGGCCAGTGTGTTAAAGGTAGAAAGCGTAAAGAATAGGGCAGGGATGTCCAAACTTCGACCCTCCTGATGTTTTGGACCACAGCTCCCAGAATTCCAAGCCCGTATTTCCAATGCCAAAGGACGGTGGGAGTTGTGGTCCAAAACCTCTGGAGGACCAAAGTTTGGACATGCCTGGAACAGGGGAACCAGGGTGCATGTGCCATGTATTATTATCATTATCCTAACCTGGAGGCAAGCCATATTTGGTTAGAGAACCAGCTGGTGGGAGGAGGTAAATGGCACTTTGCGCTTGCTCAGAAGCACTCTTGCTCCCCTGCAATCCAGGCGAAGTCTCATAGGCCCCAACTGGCTCAGACGGCCCGTGACAAGCCCGTCTCGGGGACTTGCAGTTGAGCCATGTCATGCCACGGTCAATCGAAAGGACTCCTTTTCAACAATCTGCTTTGCTCCCAAAATGTCAAACGCTCAAGCTGATAACTTCGGTCTCCTCCTCCCCCCCCCCCCCCCCGCTTCCCGTCGCCTGTTCTCTTCTCTGGTTTGGTGTGTGTTTTGTCCTCCCTTCTCTTGTTTTCTTCTTTTCAACAATCCCATTGCGTTCATTATCTCCAGCCTTCCAGAGAAACTCCTTGTTGTGGCCCAACGAAACCAGGGAGGCAGATGTTAGCTCCCAGCACCCTTTCCCAAGCTGGGGAGGAGAGGAGGCCAAACACAAACCGAAACAGACAACAACAACAACAAAAAAACACCAAGCCAAACACAATTCCACCGTGGAATTAGATGATTTGCAGGCAACTGTCAAAATTGGGTCACTCAGATCTGGAGTGGGCGGGTGGATGTGTGGAGGAAGAAGACTCCCTGTTTTCTTGCCAATAATTCTGTCCCCTATACAGCCTCCAAACCAGCCGGCAGCCCAAAGGACCCGGCGTTCTACTCCAGAGGCTTAGGGCTTGAGGTTTTCCAAGGTCTTGTTGGTGGTGGTGGTGGTGGGGAGGCCAAGGGGAGGCAGGGACCCGGGTTTGGCAAGGGAACAGGCCTTTGGCAGCCAGGGGAGGGGGGATTTTTCGCCAGGTGCCACTTCTCCCAGCTCTATGCAACTTGGGTAAGCTTCTTTCTATCTGAAATGCCTTCTTTTTGTAATAACATGGGAGACCCGGTGGCAGAGCAGGGGAAGAGGGACTGCTCTTCCCACAGTGGCCCCAAAGTCTGCTCTGGGGGTGCTGCTGGCCGCAGCCACCCCCAAACACCTCTGATCTCCGGAGCTCAGGAAAGTCATCAGGCATGCCTCACTCCCTCCATCAGTTTACTCCGTTCAGGCGTTGCGAAGTGCAACAAGGGGCTTCCCATCCGGGAGTCCTTTGGGAGAGACGGGGGCCGAGAAGCAGATCTGGCCAACGGCAAGGCCGCCGTGCTAGCCACCTGCCGGGCGGGATTGCGCTGGAGTGGCCCTACTTCCCCAGTCGCTGTGTGCGTAAGCCGCTGCGCGTACCCAGAGAGGCAGGGGAGAGGGTACGAAGCCCAGAGGTGGAGGGCGTTTTACGTTTAGCCCACATTGCTGGGGCTCTGCCTATTGACGCTCTTTCCTCTGCTGCTGAATTAATGCCACTTTCCCCTCCATGCATAGGTTTGTCTAAAACAGGCATGTTCAAACTTCGGCCCTCCTGATGTTTTGGACCACCACTCCCAGAATTCCAAGCCTGTATTTCCAATGGCAAAGGACTGTGGAAGCTGTGGTCCAAAACACCTGGAGGGCCAAAGGTTCGCCATCACTGGTCTGTTCGTAGGCATGTCCAAACTTCGGCCCTCCTGATGTTTTGGACCACCACTCCCGGAATTCTAAGCCTGTAATTCCAATGGCAAAGGACTGTGGAAGCTGTGGTCCAAAACAAATGGTTCGCCATCACTGGTCTGTTCGTAGGCATGTCCAAACTTCGGCCCTCCTGATGTTTTGGACCACCACTCCCGGAATTCTAAGCCTGTAATTCCAATGGCAAAGGACTGTGGAAGCTGTGGTCCAAAACACCTGGAGGGCCAAAGGTTCGCCATCACTGGTCTGTTCGTAGGCATGTCCAAACTTCGGCCCTCCTGATGTTTTGGACCACCACTCCCGGAATTCTAAGCCTGTAATTCCAATGGCAAAGGACTGTGGAAGCTGTGGTCCAAAACACCTGGAGGGCCGAAGGTTCGCCATCACTGGTCTGTTCGTAGGCATGTCCAAACTTCGGCCCTCCTGATGTTTTGGACCACCACTCCCGGAATTCTAAGCCTGTAATTCCAATGGCAAAGGACTGTGGGAGTGGCGGTCCAAAACACCTGGAGGGCCGAAGGTTCACCATCACTGGTCTGTTCGTAGGCATGTCCAAACTTCGGCCCTCCTGATGTTTTGGACCACCACTCCCGGAATTCCAAGCCTGTAATTCCAATGGCAAAGGACTGTGGAAGCTGTGGTCCAAAACATCTGGAGGGCTGAAGTTTGGACATGTCTGGTCTAAAAGCTTCTAACAAGGTTGCAAAATCACAACAACGGTAGTAACCATAAGCTGAGCTGTTGAGCAAAAGAGAGCCGTGCCTTTTGAGAATGCATGGAGGGGGCTGTTCTTTATTTATCTCTTAGCTGCCTGTAAGTCCTGCCTGCCTTTTCATGGGTTCCGGGAAGCCCTCCTCACCCCGTTCAGCTTCACGGCAACGACACGGGCCACGCCAAGGCTGCAACATCGGAAAGTGGTCCAAGGTCACCCTGTCGGTTGCCACTGTTGAGTGTTTTGCTAGCGTCTGCGCACAGGGCTTCCCCCACCCCCTGGAAATGCCTCTCCGAAAGCTTGCTTCCTTGAATAAACATTCCCCAGACCTTTGGATTTCCATAAAGTAATTGGTACGGGGGGGTGCTCCTGGCCCCTTCCCCTCCCTCCCCTTTCCAAGCCCCATAATGCTGGGGGCTTCTTCTCTTGCTCCCCCCCCCCCCCCCGGTGGCTCTGGAAAAAGCCCGGCTGTGTTTTTCCTCAAGACGGTTCATTAACCAGAAATTAATTCCTCGTTTACGAAACCCGTAATCCTCTCTGATAGGTAGCTTTTTGGGACTCTCTCTCTCTCTCTCTCTCTCTCTCTCTCTCTCTCTCTCTCTCTCTCTCTCTCTCTCTCTCTCTCATGCACGCATGCCCTCCCTCTTTCGCTCTTAAGCATTCCGCGCGCCGAACGGTTCCGCGAGGGTTTATGAATGTTTAAAAATTGCTTTTGTTGGTCCCCAAACTCATTTGAGAAGTCTGTCAGCTATTGATTTAAAAAGAAAGAAAAAAGAAAAGAAAAGAAAAGAAAAAAACGAAACAAGCCACCCCGCTACCTGGAATTATTCAAGAGTCAAGATGACTTGAGGAAGGAGATAGAAAGGGTGGACGTGTGTGAACGCAGAGGCGGGCGGGAGGCGAGGAATTATGCCAAGTGCGGGAGGAAGTTAAGTTGTACGAAAGTAAATATGTTATCGAAATGCTTTTTTTTTGAAAAATCCATTACAGCTGTGAAATTAAATTGAAATGAGATACTCGGCAGTCAAGGGACTTCTTTTTTTGGGGGGGGCGGGCGGGCGAAGGACGTGGGGGGGCGGAGGGATGCGGATGCGGATGCTGCCTTAGCTGCATTTGCTCTTTCAAGGCAGCTGGGAAGGAGGAGAGGAACGGAAGTGGGTGACATGTTGGATCCTATTAGAGCGATCTCCCCCCACCCAGAAGCCGTGAACTGTAAAACCCATCCTCCCCAGATTAGCCCAACGACAAACGCTTCGTGTCCTTGCAGACGGGGGCTGACTTGAATTAGAAGTCATTGGACGACTGTATATAACTCTCAGCACAGCAATAGTTTCTCTGAGTCGTTTGTGTCTTCCCTACGTATTTTTACTACCACAGAGACGATAGAAAACGGTTTTGTACCAATGAGGCTGGGAAAAGTTGATTTTTTTAAAAAAAAACATGTACAGTTCCTGGAACGCTGCAGGTCACATGTCATGCTGTTTGGACTACTTACCTAGCGTTATCTGTTCCCACGGGCAGTTGGTTTCCTGCGACAGGTTTATCCCACCCCGCCTGTTCTCGCTTCCCTGAATTCCCAAAGACAGGAAGTGGGAGGGGGTTCGAACCCAGGAACCTGCAGCGTGCGACACCTGGCCGTGGTCCAAACGGGATGGGTTTTGACGCTGCCCTGCAGCCCTACATCTGGAGGGGCAAGTATTTGCTAGGCTGTCGAATTTCTTGGTGGTGGAATAAGTCCATATATTTGTAAAGAGAGAGGGACTGCGAGCGGGGTGGGAACGGAATGAGGAAGTGGGCAGATGGTTCAGAGGCGTCTCGTGCCTGGTGCATGAGCCAGCCGTTTGCTCAGGTAGCTTTCGTCTGGGTGACGCTGCCATGCCCTGCGCTATAGGCCGCTGCCTTAATTCCTTTCTGCTTTGGGGGAAGCTTCCCCCTTGCACCTTCTCCCTGTTGTCTGATGTGGTTGCGGCTCAGCGGCTGGAGCCAGATAGATGGTTTGCTTCTTCCCCCCTATTTTTATCAACCATGGGGTGGGGAACTGTCGGTGCATCGGCCGGAGCAGTATTTCCCAAATTCCCTTTGTAAAAATCGCCTTCTCCTTGAGAATCTTCACAGACTTCTCCTTGGGCGTACAATTTTCCACTTCCCCACGAAGTCGGAAACAGAACGCACATCCCACCCAGGGTGAGAGAAAAAAAATGAAATTTTGGAACTGTGGCCCTCGGAATCTCCGTTTAACATTTCTGGTTGCTGCAGACCAAAAATGTAACTTTTGCAAGCTTTGCTTCTTCCTGAGATGAATGCCTTTGGCTTAGGAAGGGTTTACTCACCTTCTTCTAGATCAGATCGGGCATGGTGCCTTTTCTCCTGAAGGGATGGCCAATTTGAATATCTAATTGAATGGCCGATAGGAGAGAACAAACCAACCCTCTTGTTTATTTGTTTGCTTATTACTAACAGGTAAAATTAGAAAGCGAGAGGGGGGAATGGAAAGAGAACTTTAGAGCAGAAGTGTTTCTGAAACAGAGATGTTCTCACGGCCCAGGAGCTGCTGAGGAGAGGCAGGCCAAATCCCTCCTATTGATTAGAATTAACCAGGCAGAGCCTTGGCTGCGGGCCTCCGGCATGGTTAATTAAGCCGCCTTCCCAAGGAACCTGTACAAGCTCATCATCTCTTGCCCGTGGTGGGTCTTTTCGGGTCCAGGTTGCCCATGAAACCTGCTCACGTCTCATTCTCTCTCTCTCTCTCTCTCTCTCTCTCTCTCTCTCTCTCTCTCTCTCACACACACACACACACACACACACACACACACACACACACACACACACACACACCACCCTGCCTACTTTCCTAATTGGATGGCTGGCACCCCAGGTCCTCAGCTACTGGTGCCACATCCGGACCTGCGGAACTGGCGTATGTTAGAAATGTGAGGAGGTGGCAAGCTTTCGGCTTGTTTTGGCGATCAGAGAACAGCTTGTCAGAAGGACTTCGGCTTGTTCCTTAATTAAAACTTCATTATATTTGTGTATACAGTCACGGCGACGGCAGCAGCAATAATAAACCTCTAGTGTTCCCTAACACCGGGAATGCCGGCGGACGAACCTGCCGGGTCTCTCATGAAAATTCATCCACTCCCCTGTCACCTGTTTCTTATTATTTTGCACTCTTTTTCTTTTCCTGGCCCCCAAATAATGAGGCATGCACGCCATAGCAAACATTTTTAAAAGCAGGATTGCGGTGATGCAAATCAAGCAAATGTGCGTCATTTCTTGCACCTCTGCTCAGGCCAAACGCGGGGGGGGGGGGGCTGTAGGTAGACTGGAAACCCCAAACCACCGTCAACACCGCACCGGAAACCTTCAGCTCGTGAGATTTCCTCTTGTCTTGGACAGACGGGGAACCTCTGACGACGCTGAGGCCACAAATCTGGCCCACAGAACTGCCACACCGTCAGCCGGGTGGTTTGCCAACTCCATCCAAGGCTGCCCTCCCCTCCTTACGAACGTTCAGGATACCTCTCCTGCAACCCAGATCTGCAGGGACTCTTGGCCCCTCCCCTTTCTTTGTAGGCCACGCCCACCATTCGGGACGTGGTGCCCCAGAGAATTGAATGGATCACGTCTTTGGCCAAAGCAATCAGCCTTTGACTCCAGAGTCAAACATTACATTACAGGTAGGCTGCTTGGAAAAAGATGAATAGATTAGGTATGTATTATTATTTTTTTTGCAAAGGTGGTATGTACTGTACATGCATGGAAATAAGTGTGTAGCCTTTAGGGCAGTGGTTCTCAATCGGTGGGTCCCCAGATGTTTCTGGACTGCAACTCCCAGAAGCCTCCACCACTCACTGAGCTGGACAGGATTTCTTGGAGTTGCAGTCCAGGAACATCCTGTTGGTATGAAAGTGGGGATGGAGTGAATTTCGGAAGAGGAACAGGAGAAATGAGCAGGCGTGTCTCGTCCGTCACGTGTGTTACTCTTCTCTCTGTCTCAAATTGCACGCTCTTACGGCCGATGTCTACATCTCGCCTGTTTGTTTCTGGGCTGGTTGGTTTTTAAAGCTTCTGCAGCGTGGAATGCGGGCTGCAAAAGAGAAGGCCTTTCTTCTCTCCGTTGCATCTTTATTTTTCTCCCCCCCTCCCCAATATGGTGGTTGTTTTCCCTTAATCTCCTTCTTCTCCCCCCCCCACCCGCCCACCCGCCTTTTTGCTGGCATTAGGGGATGCATTCCCAAAAGCATCAGCTGTGGCTACTTCCCTTCTTTGCTGGGAAAATAAGCAAAGAGATAAAAATAGCCGTTAATGCCACTTTCAGGCTCTTAAACCCATAATGCGTCTCTCTCTCTCTCTCTCTCTCTCTCTCTCTCTCTCTCTCTCTCTCTCTCTCTCTCAGTTGCTGGGAAGAGGGAGGCATCTGACCTCGGAAAGGCTGATCTGGATTGCAGGGAGTGTCCCCTTCTGCCGGGGCCATCCGTCCCAGAGGGGCAAAGTAGGGGAACATAGGTTCCTCCTACTAAGCCAAACATGATACCTCCACCTGCCAATATCCACACCCCAAACCCCCTGCCAACATTTGGCTCTTTTTATAAGTAAAGGTAAAGGTTCCCCCTGCACATGTGTGCGTGCTGGTCATGTCCGACTCTAGGGGCGGTGCTCATCTCTGTATTCAAGCCGAAGAGCCAGTGTTAGTCCATGGCCAGCATGGCTGCACGGAAACACTGTTTTACCTTCCCGCTTTTTACGGGGGTACCTATTTATCTACTTGCATTTGCATGCTATCGAACTGCTCGGTTTGCAGGAGCTGGGGTGGTACAGCGAGTGCTCACCCCACTACGTGGCGCCTGGGATTTGATCCGCTGAGCTGCCGACTTTGTAGCTGTCTGCTTCAGTGCCTTAGTCCACCAAGCCACCATACGAAGTTTATACATGGTTCCGTATTTTAACTTGGAAGCTTCCACCTTCTCTCTCTCTCTCTCTCTCTCTCTCTCTCTCTCTCTCTCTCTCTCTCTCTCTCACTGGTGGGCACCGAGGAGTGTTTGAGAGGAGGCCCAGAGGCTCGGGTAGCAGCATAATGTGGCCCTCCTCCCTTCTGTCTTTGATTCCTGTTTTTGAGTTTGAAATCATCGGTTGTGTACCTCTGTCACCCGTGTGTGTGTGTGAAAGAGAGAGAGAGACTCCAAAGTCTTTTGCTCTATTTATCTCTGCAGTGTATAAATGCACTGCCGCCGGCAGGGATCAGAACTGTGGCAATCTCCGATGTATCCTCTCCCTCCCCTAATCGCATCCACCCCAGGGTTTAAAAAAGATAAATAAACATATGGCACTGCTTCTGGATGGCAGCCTATATCAGTAATGGAGGAGTCGAGCCCCGAGTGGATTACACCATGTCAGAAGGCTTCTGTGCATGGCAATAATAATAATAATAATAATAATAATAATAATAATAATAATAATAATAATAATAATAATAATAATAATAATAATAATATGCGAGCTGATCCCAGTAAGGTGGCTTTCTGCAGCTGATTGAAAGCCGCCTTACTGGGATCTGCTCGCATAATTCGCCAATACATCACATAGTCCTAAATGCTTGGGAAGTGTTCGACTAGTGATTGGTAATACAAAATCCAGTGTAGTCTGCTGTGTCATCATCATCATCATCATCATCACACAGCGTAGTCTGCTGTGTGACAATTTAATAATAATAATAATACAGTGGCACCTTGTATAAAGGAATTAATTTGTTCCAAGTGACATTCTGTTAAGCAAATTTTCCTTTGTACAAATTTCCCACAGGAATGCATTGGGAATGGATGAATCCCTCATTGCGACCCTTTTTCTGCAGACTGATGAAGCTGTTTGGATGAGCAGCGAAAACGTTTCTATCTCTCAAAAAAGAAGTCCAGTAGCCATGACTCAACTTCCAGATAAAATCACCTGGAGGACTGGGAATCTTCACAGACCTTTTTCTGTTGTACGGATTCGCCCCATAGGCGATTCTGTTAAGCGATTTCCCTCTACCTCCGGAAATTTTTTTGAAGCGGATTTTCTGTTCAGCAAACGACTTGTTATGCGAGGGTCCACTGTAATAAATAGGAATTGCTCTTCTCTCTCGATTTAGCCATGCAGGAGAAAGCTGCTAGCACATCTTGCGATTTGTGCAGGCAGGGAATCATCTGGAGAAGGAAATTCAGCGCCAGCTTCCATCTTCCTCACTGGTTTTTGAAATACATTCCCCCCCCCCCACACACACACACACAACTCCATCCTGCCCCATGTACACAGTGCAGAAACAAATCCTGGGCCTTACCATGTTTTTCAGTCTGATTTCACCCCAGTGACCTCGGTGGGGCGGCTAGCCTGCAAGTGCAGCTTGTCTTCCTGCATGTCTTCCCAAGTCATTTAATTTGAGGGGGGGGGGGCTTGGGTTTCCTCCGCCTCCTGCCAAAGTTGTCCGTGGGGGCAGAGGGGTTGGACTCTTGAACGGCATCACTCATACGGGAAAGACCAGGGTGGCCAAGGGGCAGGCCATGAGGTGGCTAAGAGCAGTAGTCTAGCAAGATGGAGGGAAGCCCTACTGGGTTCCCTTAGTGCAGTAGTTGTCAACCTGTGGGTCCCCAGATGTGCCTGGACTGCAACTCCCAGAACCCTCCACCATTTGCTGTGCTGGAAGGGGATTTCTGGCAGTTGCAGTCCAGGAACATCTGGAGACCCACCGGTTGAGAACCACTGGCTTAGTGCCAAGAGGGATCAGGAGCCGGACACTTGTGATGGAACTGTTACAGCCCATAAGTGTTCCCCTCTCTCTCTCTCTCTCTCTCTCTCTCTCTCTCTCTCTCTCTCTCTCTCTCTCTCTCTCTCTCTCTCTCTCACACACACACACACACACACACACACACAAGGAAGTGATGTGATTCCCAGGTACTCCCTTTCGGAGCCCTAGACTGGGAGCTTTCGCTCCAGGGTGGGTGGGTTGGTTGTTGTGCCCAGGAAGGGAGTTAGAAGGAGATCACTGCTAAGCAGTCCCTTGGGGTCGAGACAGGATGCACCCCCTTGCTGCTCCTGGGTCACCTGGTAGCGCCATCTGTCCGGGGTGAACATTTTGATGATGGAAGTTGGTAAGAAGAATGGATGTGTCAGGAGGAAGGAGCAGAGTGATGGATTGACCGGGGAAGTGTGTGTGCCTGGTGATAGCCTGGAGGGAGACGGCGGGCTTCTGGGTTAGGAAGGGGGCCTTTCCCCCTTAAAAAGTAATTATCCAGAAGCTATAGATCGGGAAGGACTGCGGCTCGGAGTCAGGGTGCACAGTTTGCATGCATAAACAGTTCCAGTGAAGTGGCCTTTCCTTAAGTTGGCACCTTCCAGATGTGTGGAGAGGGACCTCCATTGTGAGAGGCATCTGGCCGTCAAAGGAAGATGTGTTGGCTAGCCCTTGTTGGCTAAAGCATTCTGGACGTTGTGGTCCAAAGAAGCAATGGGACAAGCGTTGAGACCCTAGTCTCAGGTGCCTGAGGGGGGATATGATTGAGACGTACAAAATAATACAGGGCATGAGTAAAGTGGATAGAGGGACACTCTTCTCCCTCTCACAGAATACCAGATCTAGGGGACATCCACTCAAATTGAAGGCTGGGAGAGTGAGAACAGACAAAAGAATTTTTTTTTCACCCAGCGTGTTGTTAGTCTGTGGAACTCCCTGCCACCGGAGGTGGTGATGGCATCTGGCCTGGATGCCTTCAAAAGAGGATTGGACAGATTCCTGGAGGAAAAGTCCATCCCAGGTGACAAACCATGCTGGAGATGTATCATCTCCAGGCTTAAAACTGGGGTCCTTCAAGGGCCAGATGCAGGGGAGTGGTATCAGGAGACAGAGGTCTAGTCTCGTGCGCTCCCAAACGCATCTGGTGGGTCCACTGTGAGATACAAGAAGCTGGACTAGATGGGCCGTTGGCCTGATCCAGCAGGGCTCTTCTTATGTTCTTATGTTCTTACCTTTGGCGTGTATGTGGGAGGTTGAGCCTGAGCTGATATGCAGCTAGCTGGCAAGCCCAGGCCGGCTTCCCTAGGGTGAGGTCTGCATTTCTCTCTCACTTTTTGCATTCCTTTGAGGAACCCACAGGCAGAGAGTTGCCGGCTGTTCTTTCATGTTTACACAGGGCAGCTGGTTGGGACGTACTTTACTCGAGAGACCTCAGCATCCACCAGTCGTTCTTCAAGGGACCCTCTCCTAGAGCGTCAAAACTGAGTAGACCACGTTGGCTGGAGTTAATTTCAACTCCAAGAGAAGTTTCAAGAGGATTCCAGAAGGAAGTTCCCCGGGGTCGGTGAAGATGAGACTCAGGAATTACTTCTCCCGAAAGGCAAAATTAGCCTGGAGGCAGAAATACTTGGAAGCCGAGAGACGTTTCCCTGGGAACTCCGGCAGCATTGGCCGGTCTAAAGAAAAGCCAAAAGCAAAGTGTGCTGTGTATAGACTGCCCCGCAGCACTTAAAACACTCACTGGGGAGTTTGCAAGGAATTATACAGGCTACACATTGCTACCGGCAAGCAGGGTACTCATTTTACCGACCTCGGAAGGATGGAAGGCCGCGTGAACCCAGAGCCTGCTACCTGGGATTGAACCCCAGGCCGTGAGCACAGTTAACAGCTGCACTACAGCATTTTAACCACCGTGCCACAAGGCTCTTTGGCACCTGCAAGGTGTTTCAGAAACGGGCTGCCCTGCCCCAGGCTGCTTAAAAAGGAGGGGCTTCTCTAAGTTGAAGGTCTCACTGAACTTTTTAGGGCTTAACCCTAAGTATGCTGAATTACATGACTGGTTTCTTCTCCACTGCCAATAGGGGCATGATCTTGGTGATTTAGTGGAAGGGAGCAGTGACACTTTGTACATGGCCAGAGGACTAGTCTTTAGCAACATTATATAGTATTCACCCCTTATGGTGCATTGTTTAAACTGCTGTCCCGCAGCTATAATTGTGATCAGGTAGCAGGCTCAAGGTTCACTCAGCCTTCCATCCTTCTACGGTTGGTAAATTGAATTCCCGGCTTCCTGGGGGGGGGTGCTCATGTGTGGCCTGTGTAATTCTGCTTTTTCGTCTTTCTTTCTTTCTCCTTTTCACATTGCCTTGCAGTAATATATGAGCATTGTTCTGATCCCTTTAAAGCACGGTACCGGTGCCACTGAAAGGTGCAGCCATGGATGCATTTCTTAGCAGCAAATAAACCAGGCATGTCCAAAGTCTGACCCGGGGGCCAAATGCAGCCCGTTTTCATATTTTGAGTGGCTTTGCAGCCTCTTCTCCCCACCGACTCAGCCTGTCATGCATCCCCACCAGCTAACCCCTACCCATACCGAGTGGAGACATCAGCTTGCAGTTTTACAGTTTGCTTGCCCTCCCTTCCTCTAGTCTATCCGTCCCCTCAGCCACCTGCCCAGCCTACCCCCCCCCGGCTCCGTTGCTGCAACATCCTCCCCGCCTCCTTGCATGTCCTAGACCAGGCATGTCCAAACTTCGCCCCCCCCCCGATGTTTTGGACCACAACTCCCACAGTTCTTTGCCATTTGCAATCTAAGCTTAGAATTCAGGGAGTTGTGGTCCAAAACATCAGGAGGGCTGAAGTTTGGACACGCCTGTCCTAGATGCAGTGGTTCTCAACCTGTGGGTCCCCAGATGTTCCTGTACTGCAAGTCCCAGAAGCCTCCACCACTCGCTGTGCTGGAAGGGGTTTCTGGGAGTTGCAGTCCAGGAACATCTGGGGACCTACAGGTTGAGAACCACTGCTTGTCCTTGTAGTTTGCATCCTGTTTTAAGATGTCACAAGGAAGTCATTTCCCTTCCAGTGGGACTCCCCAACCTTTTGAGAAATCGTGCCAGAAAAAATGGGAAGGCCTGTGAAGGGAAAAAGTCTTCTGCTTCTGCCTTCTGCTTATATACTGCCCCATACCACTAGAAGTAGTCTCTGGGCAGTTCACAATTTTTTAATTACAGTGTGCAGGCTAAACATTGCCCCCCCAGCAAGCTGGGTACTCATTTTACCGACCTCGGAAGGATGGAAAGCTGAGTGCACCTTGAGCCTGCTACCAGGGATTGAACCCAGGCCGTGAGCACAGTTTTACCTGCAGTACAGCATTTAAACCACTGCGCCACCAGGTCAGCACAGAGGTCTCTATGGCCGGCACAGAGGTCTCTATGGCCTTTTCTCCCTCCCCCCTTTTAAACTTGGGCTAATAAAAGTTGTTGCAACAACACAGATTGTTGGAATGCAAAGGTTGTTGGCCTTTCCCATCAGCCCTTCCCAAGGCCGGATTGTTTGAGAGATGCCGTTCTTATTTTGGAAAATCCCGGGTCTCTCATTAAGTCCTGGGAAAGCATTGATGTCAGGGGAGAGTCAGGCCAGAGGTTTTGCAGCTGAGAGGAAATGGGAGGGAGGCAGGGAGGAGGGTGGGGTCAGCCGGAGGCCTCGAAGCGGTGGCCAGATTGAAAATGAGAGGGTTGGAGAGGGTGCAAAACCCCATCCAATCAACCATTCAGTTCCACTCTAATCTCCTCCTAAACCGCTCCGCATACGAGGTTTCTAGTTATAGCTGCATCATGTTCTAAGTTGGCAAAGTCATTGGCTTCAATTTCATCATGAAATAGGTATGACCCAGGGGAACAAAATCCTTCAGAGAGGCTTTGGATAATGTGTGTGTGTGTGTGTGTGTGTGTGTGTGTGTGTGTGTGTGTGTGAGAGAGAGAGAGAGAGAGAGAGAGAGAGAGAGAGAGAGAGAATTGGCTATCTATCTATCTATCTATCTATCTATCTATCTATCTATCTATCTATCTATCTATCTATCATCACATCCTTCCTTCCTTCCTTCCTTCCCATCTCTCTCTCTCTCTCTCTCTCTCTCTCTCTCTATCTATCTATCTATCTATCTATCTATCTATCTATCTATCTATCTATCTATCTATTTTTTTAATTTCTATACTGCTATCTGACAGCAAGGTCACTCTGGACAGTTCTTAACAGTAACACCAACAATAGCAATACTACGAGCAAAACGAAGCATGATCATGATAGCAAATTATGGGACTGCAACATAAAAAACCCTAATAATAATGCAATTAAAATAACAAGAAAATTAAATCCAATAAATAATTAAAACGTCTTTTCCACACCAGGACGCTTTACTTTTTCTTTTTTCTTTTTTTGCCAGTGTGTGCATGTCCCCCACTCAAATCCAGGCCCTACTGGCATACATAACTGTATGCAAATACCTTTAATAAATGCCTTTATCCTTGTACCCACCCGCCTATCCATCACTCTACACTGGAAGTTTGGAGAGGCCCTTGGCAGCCTGTTCCACAGGGTTGCCACCGCTTGAACCAGCCTTCGTACTTTTTTTTTTTTTTTTTTGGGGGGGGGCGAGGCTTTCTGTCTTCGCCTCAGCTCCTGGCCGCTGGAGGAGAAAGCAGCCCTTTCTGCAGATCTGGGAGCCACGTGAGTCGCTCGTGGCAGTGGCCCGCCAGCTCAGCCAATGGATGGACACTCCGTGCCCCCCCACCCCTGGCTCCCTCCCTCCTTCCCTCCCTCCTTCTCTGGTTTGCGAGCCAGCCAGCCAGCGCCGTGTTGACATTTGCAGCCCATATGTGTTTCTTCTCTTCCCCAGCTACAGAGGAACCAATGGCCGCAGACCGTGTGCGCAGAAGGGGAGGGGAAAAAGCAGGGTGGGCTGGGAGCAGAAGGGAAGCCCAGGTGGCTGAAAGTCAGAGGAGGAAGAGGAAGAGGAAGAGGAAGAGGAAGAGGGGGCTCTGGTGTGGCTTAGGTTTGGTTTGGAGCGAGCTTCCAGCATGGAGAGGCCCGGCTTAGCCCCAGGTCTCCTGCAGCAGATGGGCATTGGGTAGCGGCAGCTGAGAGGTGATGCAGCCGCTTGGCTGGAGGGCGTGGGGCTCCCCTTTTGGCGAGGCCTGGGGGCAGGAGGGAGGGAGAGGAGGGGGGCAGGAGAGGAGAATCGGAGCTCCCCTTGCAACCTCTGGGAGAGGAGGGGCTGTTGCAAAAAACAAAAACAAAAAAACCCCCTTCCCATTTTCAGGTCTTCCAGACTGATGGAACTGCGTTTTGAACGCCATGTTGATGGGGATGGGAGGTCCCTGAGTTCCTATAGCAGTGATGGCGAACCTTTTAGAGACCAAGTGCCCCAATTGCAATTCAAAACCCACTAATTTTTTCGCAAAGTGCCAATACAACAATTAAACCTGAATCCAGGTGGCTGTGAAGGGGCGATGTCGGGTGCCCACAGAAAGGGCTCCGAGGGCCACCTTTGGCACCCGTGCCATAGGTTCACCAACACTCTCCTATAGGTTTGGGCTGGGCCATTCATTCCCCCCACCCCCTTCCATGTTCCTAGGTGCCGTCTGCTGTTCTTGACTGAGAGTTGAGCCGGTTGGAGCTGGTGGGGATTGCGGTCTGGAGAAATTTGCCAGTCCAACCCCCTTGCTGACCTGCTTTTGGAAATGAGGAGCCTCTCGTTCTTAAAGCGAAAGATACGACATTCAACAACCTGTGGTTAAGCTGTGGAACTCACTGCCACTAGGGGTAGCCGTTGGAGAAAGGCGGGGTAGAAATCTTTCAAATTATTCAGTAAAAGAAATACCAGGAGGTAGCTTTTAGAACTCAAAGCTTTAGTCGGAAAGGAGAAGACTAGAACCACAAGGAACTTTATCCCCAGGTCTTTGCTTCTGGAGAAGGACAGCAGCTGGGAGGCCTGCTGTAATTCATGACTCTCCTCTCTCTCTCTCTCTCTCTCTCTCTCTCTCTCTCTCTCTCTCTCTCTCTCTCTCTCTCTCTCTCTCTCTGTATGTGTGTGTGTGTGTGTGTGTGTGTGTGTGTGTGTGTGTGTATACCAGCTGCTGATGATGGGAGATGTAAACTTAGAGAGGTTTAAATCTCTAACTTTTAAACCTCTCTGTTTACATCTCCCATCATCCTGAACTAGGATACACTGGTTCAGTGAGAGACCAAAATGAGGACTAGAAGCTTGAGTCCTAACAGACGGGCAGGCATTCCACACTCAGTCCCCACTGTCTCCATCTGGGCCAAGAGAGAGCCCTTACCTGAACTCCCAAGGGGTGGCTGCCAGCCTGAGCTACCCAAACTGGGTTAAATCAACAAACAGCCTGACTTGGGAAGACGGCCCTTTTCTCTGTTCCCAAATCCAGGGCCACAGTTTCTGTTGTCCGTTGTCCATGCCCTTCTCCCCTCGGGCAGTGCCTCCCATTTTCTGCGCCTTTATTGGAACTTAGAGGTGTGATGCTATCCCGAGATCTCAAAGCCTTCAAAGGATGCTTTTATTGCCTTGTGGTGGCAGGAAACAGATGGTCCTGTGAACCTGGTGCCGCCTTTATTGACATGGGTGGCATGGGGTCCCTCATTCGCCTTGGTTTTGGTTCCTTCTTCTTTTTGTTCCTTTTCTTCTTCTTTTTCCTTCTGCAAAACAAAACTTGAGACTCCAACAATGGCCATTCTTCCTCTGCTCATTGTTGGGGAGTGATGCCTCTGGGCTCCCATAATTGTTCCCAAGAAGCTCAGAGACAGAGGAGAGGGTCTTTCTTGAAGCCTGCTCCTTCCCTGGGAGGAGAGAGTGGAAGAACCCCTGGGGTCAGGCCCGGCGCTTCCATTAAGGCGAACTAGGCAGCTGCCTAGAGCGCCAAATGGAGAGGGCGCTGGCCAGCCTGCCACTGCCACCCCATTCACTTTGCAGCAGCGGTGATGAGGACATTCATCATTGCCCGGGGGGGGGGGGGCAGAAGGTGATCTCGCCTAGGGCGCAAAAAACCCTAGCACCGGCCCTGCCTGGGGTGGGACTTCCACTCCATCTCTCCCTGGATCCAAGCGGCCGCTGCTGACTTGGGTTTATGTGCAGCCCAAAACCCCTGGGATCAGGGAAGGGAGTCAGAGCTGGTCCAGTTCAAAGCCACCAAATGGGCAGAATCGGGACACTCGTCAGAGTAAAAAAAAATATATAAGGCAGGGAGAGGTTGTCCTCGCAGTCTGGCACCTGATCTTTTTCTTGGAGTTGAGTCATGGCTACTGGACTTCTTTTTCTTGAGAGACAGAAACGTTTCGCTGCTCATCCAAACAGCACAGCTTCGTCAGTCTGAATACACGCCTCCCGCCTCCCAAGGCCATAGCTAAAGACCCATACTTTATAGGTTTCAGCACCTTAGGCCATTGTTCGCCTTAAGGCTATGGATACTATTGTCTACCTAACGAGCCTATTCAGGCCATTGTCCATCTTAAGAGCTTATCTCAGACCAGGGTGACAAGAGGTCAAAGCTGACTATAAGAGGGAGGACTCGCACTAGCTGTATTCAGACTGAGGAAGCTGTTTGGATGAGCAGCGAGATGTTTCTATCTCTCAAGAAAAAGAAGTCCAGTTGCCATGACTCCACTTCCAGATAAACTCCCCTGGATGACTGAGAATCTTCAAGGGCACCTGATCTTGTTGCACAGATGGACCGCACGCAAGCCGTAGGCCTCACAACCTTTGCTCGCCCTCCAGGCGAGGAGGAGAAGGCAGATTTGATCTTAAAAAACGGCCGTCTAGTGAGTTTTGGCACCAGGAGTGCCAGAAGGTACCAGACCTACCCCTTCCTCTTGTTCTCCTTTCCTCCTCCCCTCTCTTTCTGCCACTCTCTTTCCTTTCTCCCTCCCCTCTTCCAACTGGGATGCAAGGAAGGTACACAGGTCCTTCTGGCCTAGACACCTGTCCTTCCTTGTATTCAGAAGGCACTTGGCTACCCAGAGACGAGCCAGCCTGGTCTCTTCCTAGCCGGCAGGTCACCCACCTGCTTCCCTCTTCAGGGGCTTAGTCCCACGAGGGAGGTGTGCTTGTTTACCTCTTCTTGCTGCTGACTCTGTTTCCGTGCCATGAGCAATGACCCACTCTGTTTCATGAGTCAGGATCAAGGAATTAGTAATTGTCGACTTGTAGTGTCTGTCGTTGCATTCAGTCTGCGTTGGTTGGTTGGTTTTCAAATTTGGCTAGATTGCCAGTCGATGGGAAAGGCCTTGGGTCCTTTTTGAAGGAGGAAGGCAGGGTTAAATATAAATAAATAAATAAATAAATAAATAAATAAATAAATAAATAAATAAATAAATAAAGATAGTTTGCTTTCAGGGGTGAAAGAAAGATTCATACAGTTGTCAAATAATCAGTATCATAAGTACTGGCCCGAGCTGCTGGTGTTGTGAATCTTTTCTTTTATTCGTTTATTTACTCAGTCATCCAGAATTTTGTAGGTCACTCATGTCCCTGTTTTCTGGATTTTGGGTGTGTTTGCATGCTTCAATTCAGTTAAGTTGCTTTTTACTCTGGGTTTGAATTTTTCTGGGCTACCTTTTTAAGGCATCGGTGGAGAACCAGCCTCTGGGACAAACACCCACATTTTCCCGTCGACAAGATGCCTCCACGTATAAGGCGACCCCCTACTTTTCTGACCCCAAACTACAGTTTCGCAACCATGCAGTTCTCTCCTCGGCTGACGTCTGTGTATAAGACGACCCTCAGTTTTTTAGCCTAACAAATTTAAACAAAAATAATAGTCTTATCCAAGGCTATAAAAATACTGGAAAGGGCAGAATGGAAAACCAATGCAAAGTTTATGGAAACTGTGTGTGTGTATTTGAGAGAGTGTGTGTGTGTGTTGACATGATTGTTGTGTCGTTACAGTCCTTCTTCCTGACCCCATGTCCATGGAGTTTTCTTGGCAGGAAGACTGGAGTGGTTTGCCAGTTCCTACTCCAGGCGCCTACAGCACCTGGTGTTCCCTGGTAGTCTCCCATCCAAATACTAACCAGGGCCGACCCTGCTTAGCTTCCGAAATCAGGCGAGATCGGATGTGTTCAGGGCATCTAAGCAGCTGTATCCCTACTCTTTTCATTATACAGTATACTGTGAACCCCCCCCCTTTTTTTTTTGGTGCTGATGTTGTGCGCTCATCTGCCCTTTTCACCCTTACCAGACGGAGGCACTATAAGGACCCCTGTCAAAAATGTACCCTACAGTATGTTCGTTTTTTCCCCATTGTGAGGAGCAGCATGGAGCAATATTGTGACAGACCTGATTTCCCTGTCTTGTTATACTGGAGTGGTTTGCCAGTTCCTCCTCCAGGCGCCGACAGCACCTGGTATTCCCTGGTGGTCTCCCATCCAAGTACTAACCAAGTCTGACCCTACTTAGCTTCCGAAATCAGGCGAGATTGGATGGGCTCAGGGCATCGAGGCAGCTGTGTTGACATGATAGAAGGATTCTAAAAATATGAATGATGGGGAAAGGGATGATCAAGATCCCCGCTTGGCGAGAGACCTAGCTGACTGACCTCGTCTCCTTCCTCCTTTCCTTCCTTCTAGATCCCATCTAATGCCGAGGCTGAAAGAATCTCGCTCGCACGAGTCCTTGCTCAGCCCAAGTAGCGCCGTGGAGGCCCTCGATCTCAGCATGGAGGAAGAGGTGGTCATTAAGCCCGTCCATAGCAGCATCCTCGGGCAGGATTTCTGCTTTGAGGTAAGCAATTTGCACGCAGCAGCTGGGCCTTTGAGGAGAGGAGAGCTGAGCGCCGGGCGAAAGGAAAGGTTTGATCCCCGTCCTTCATAGACCAAACATAGTTGTTCCCTGGGGTGGTGTGGGAAGATTGTTTCTCATTGTTCGGACGCAAAACAGGGGCGGCGGAAGGCATGCCGGTATCGCTTGTGGTTAATGGAATGGAGTTGCAAGGTATTGCCATGAATCGGTGCCCCGATTATCCAAGCTGGAGCTGGGTTGGGTTATCTTTGGAAATCAGGAAGAGGACGAGGTTGACATTACTGTTGCTTGTTATTTGATGTTACTGTTTTTAATTTTGTGTAAACCGCCCAGAGTTCCCGCTGGGGAATGGGGCGGTATACAAGTATGAAAAAGTGTTCTGCTTATATACCCCCCATACCACTTTAAGTAGTCTCTGGGCGGTTTACAATTTTAATTACAGTGTGCAGGCTACACATTGCCCCCCCCCCACCCAGCAAGCTGGGTACTCATTTTACTGACCTCGGAAGGATGGAAGGCTGAGTGAACCTTGAGCCGGCTACCTGGGATTGAACCCCAGTTTGTGAGCCCAGTTTCACCTGCAATACAGGCATTTAACCACTGCGCCATGAGGCACAACAATAATAATAATAATAATAATAATAATAATAATAATAATAATAATAATAATAATAATAATAATAATAACAACAACAACAACAACAACAACAGAGTGTTTTGACTCTTTCTCAGCTGTCCGCCTGTTCCCTGTGCAAATAAGACTTATGTGTAGGGCAGATGGAAGCACCAGTATAAGTGTGCCTGTTTCTTCTAAGATTTCACTCCGCCTTCCATCCTTCCGAGGTCGGTAAAATGAGTACCCAGCTTGCTTGGGGGGGGGGGGGGAATGTGTAGCCTGCATACTGTAATTAAAACTGTAAACCTGCCCAGAGACTACTTGAAGTGGTATAGGGATGTATATAAGCAGAACACTTTGCTTTTTTGCTTTGCTATCTCTCCCTGATGGTGCAGAGGGAGAGGTTGGCAGAGCCTCTCAGGGAGAGCAGAGGAGAGACATTTCAGCTGAAATGGTGCTGTTTGTTGATAAATGAAGGGGGGGGACACACACAGAGTTTGACGAATATTTGTTTAATTTGATGACGAGGCGGAATCTGAGAGATGTCCACAATCTGGGATTGTTTTTGTTGTTATGTGACTCATGATGTCCCCTTGGAATGAGCACTCTTCGGAATCTGCTGTCCTGCTCAGCTCTTGTAAACGCAAACCTGGGGCTTCCTTGAGTGAGTCCGGCTATCTCGCATTTATTTGGTCTTCCTCTTCCCCTATTTTATTTCTGTGTTCAAAGCCTAAAAGGAACATTGCAGCTCTTGGGTTCTGTGTAGAGTATCTGTGGTAGCCCTGTAAATGTGGGCATTGTTGTAGCTTGTTTACTTACCAAACTGCAACAGTAATTAAACTGTTTCCTTCCCACATACCTTCTGAACTTTGGTGGTTGGTGTGTTATAATACAGATTCAACACACACACCCTGTAAAACCCTTCCATTGGCAGGCCACCGTATGAGCAAAACAATCTAAGAAAGGTCTTTGCTCGTTGGCAGAAGATCCATGGCGCAGCTTCTGAGTGTTTTGGGACAGAGAGGGAGGCCATTCTTGAAAAGCTTAAAACCTAGGGAGACCCATTATTTGTTTGTTTGTTTGTTTGTTTGTTTGTTTTTGCATTTATATACTGCTCCCATTTCCCAAAGGGAACTCTGGGCAGTTCACATAAAAAGTGTTCACACAAAAATACCATGTTGTAGGACATGGTATTTGAGTGGGCCCGGAGCTGAGTCTTGTTGGGTTTTTCACAGGTCTTGGAACGGCAACTTGAATGAAAGCCAGCTCTGGTCAGCAACCTGGCTGCAGCATTTAGGAGCCACTGAATTTTGCAGAAAATAGCCCCACATTGAGTATATGGCTTCTACCCCCCCCCCCTTTCAGACTGACAGTTCCTTGCTTAATGCTATCTCGGGGTCTGGCTCATTGTTTGGGGGTTTTTTTGGTGGTGGTGGGGGATGTTTGGGTGGTTTTTTTTGTTTTGTTTTTTTGAGGCTGCCATTGAATAACTGGTTTATTTACATTGTGGAGTCTTGAGGTTCTCTGGGGGAAGCACTGTGCTTTGAACATCTTCCCCGAAACCTCCACTTCCTCCTGCCACGTTGCCGTATCGTCTGACTGCAGAGATGTGGGTTAGCCGAGGGACCTCAGACAAGCTTAGCGCAAGGGGTGGAAGCTGCCAGTTGCCGTGTGGATTAGCATTCAGAGAGCCAGGCTGGCAGGAGTGGGGGGGAGTGGGGGGAGAGAGAGACGAAATGGCAGTCAGGAGATGTGACAACCTTGCATCCATGAGAAAGCTTCAAAGATGGGGGAAATTGAACTGACATCCCAGGAAACAAGCTCGGGCGGACGGCCGTGGCTGGACGGACCCACCAAAGAACAGAGATAGGAGGTGGCGGCAGGATGGGTGCCGGGGATTGGGAGAAGAGGATGCTGGACCACTGCTGTGTTCTTTTCTTGGCATCAAAGGCACAGGCTCTGATCATCTCACAGCATTTCCCGGAGGTCTGTTGGAAACTCAAGTTGCTAGCCCTCAAGGTCGTAGCGAGACCCTGGTAGTGGTTTCGGCCGACCTTCTGCCTGCTGAAATCTTAAGACCCTGTGCTTAAAATCAGCTGCTTTATTTATTTTAAATATTTATACCGTTCCCTTCATCCCTCTAGATTCTGGGGAGTGGATAGATGAGGGGGGATGTCATAGAAACTTCACAGCACAAGATAACTAAAATAACCGCAGCAGATAAAATATTAAAGCGTGTTTAACATAAAATATTGAAACACACGAACGTCATGCCAAAAGACAATTAGTTTGCTTTCCCCGTTAATGTCCATTATTTTAAATGCAATGTAATTCTCACCCCCATCCAAACCACCAGCTGCCTTTTAAATATGCATTTAGGGGCAGATATTTCAGCTCATGTAATTGGGGGCACCCATAAGACCAGGAGGGGGGCCATCACATATTACAAATTGATCTAGGTCATATTTCGGGGGGGGGGAGTTGTCGTTGGATGGAAGAGTCGGAAAATCTGGTATTTTTGTCCTACAAGGCCTTGTAGGTAAAATGTCAGTTCCCTGCGTTGCTTCCATGGTGACCTCAGGATTATGCAAAATAAATAGATGCAAATGTTCCGATTTGCATAATTTATCCAGTTTGCCAGGCTGGGGTGGAAAATTGTCCTCCGTCCTTTCCATCTGCAAAATTTTGGTTTGAGGAGACATGGCTCGGGGCTGTGTGTCCCCTCTCCTGTAAAATAATTAAAATCCTATGTCACGTTAATCCAAAGAAAGCTGAATTTTCTGTGACCAATATAAATTATAAATTATTCAAATGTGCCTGCTGTTTCCTGTCTTGAATAATTTGCGCTGCTTTGCATAATCTACCCCCCTCCAAAAATAATAACTATAATACTGCAAAAAGCTTGAGCTCCACCGTAGCAAAACCAGCTGCCTTCTTTGGCTCCAGAAGTTTCAGCAGCCATTTTATCATCCATGAGGGCTAGAAGCTTGAACTTTAGGGAACCCCAATTGCTGCCCTAAACAGTCAAGTCGGCTTGCTTGTTTGACGCCAGTGCCTGTCTACCCACCTTTGACATCATCATAGAAGTGTAGTATTGGTAAAGTAGGGTGAGAAATATAGTCTCTGCTAAACCTAGAGTTTACAACTGCCTAGATGCCCTAAGCCAGGCATGTATAAACTTTGGCCCTCCTGATGTTTTGGACCACAACTCCCAGAATTCCAATCCTGTATTGCCAATGAAAAAGGACTGTGGGAGTTGTGGTCCAAAACACCTAGAGGGCTGAAGTTTGGACATGCCTGCCCTATGCACATCCGATCGGGCTTGATTTCGGAAGCTAAGCAGGGTCGGCCCTGGTTAGTACTTGGATGGGAGACCACCAGGGAATACCAGGTGATGTAGGCGCCTGGAGGAGGAACTAGCAAACCACTCCAGTATTCCTGCCGAGATAACTCCATGGACATGGGGCCACGAAGAGTCAGTCATGACTGGATCGACACAACACACAAAGCTAGAGCTACAAAATCCCTGGCACACCGGCATCCTTTTTCTCTTTAGAAATCTCCAATGACAGGAAAGTCCACCACCGTTCAAAGTGTCCCTCGTTACTGTAAGCCGCCTTCGCTCCTTTTCCAAGGAGAAAGGCCATGTGAAAACACTCCAGATAAATAAATAAAAATAAAGGTGGGGTCCGTTTCTCCACCAAACAACTCTGGCCCTGAGGAAATCCTTCCCCGTGTTTCATCGGGAATCTCGTTTCTGATCGTTTAAACCAGGCATGTCCAAACTTTGGCCCTCCAGATGTTTGGGACCACAACTCCCACAGTTCTTTGCCATTGGAAATACAGGCTTGGGATTCTGGGAGTTGTGGTCCAAAACATCAGGAGGGCCAAAGTTTGGACATGCCTGGTTTAAACCAATGGTTCTCAACCCATGGGTCCCCAGAGGTTCCTGGACTGCAACTCCCAGAAGCCTCCACTACTCGCTGTGCTGGAAGGGGTTTCTGGGAGTTGCAGTCGAGGAACATCTGGGGACCCACCGGTGGAGAACCACTGGTTTAAATCCATTCTTCTTCTCTAGAACAAATGGAGTCATCTCGTAGGGCTTTTTACTCCAGACTCCGTGTTGTATTCCCCCCCCCCCGCTGCCATTCCCGACGCCGCAGAGGTGACCTCACAGCTCCCTTCGTGCACAGACAACCTGGCAGGATATGCCTCTTCCCCCCATCCCTCTCTGACCCTCTGCTGCCCTTGGGAGAACTCGGGCTAGGCATGGCAACATGCAGGTTGGGTTTGCAGGGCCCTTGGTCTCTCCAACCCTGAGCCTCACCCAGCACCAGTGCCCTGTTTTCTGCAGCGAGGGTTCAAGGCAGGATCATTCTACCGGATGCAGGAAGCGACCTGTCTGTAGAATGAGGATAATGATGGGAAACGAGTTACATTTGAGAAACTAATGATGGCCCCTCTTTGCGCACACAGGCATGCTAATTGTGGCCCAGAATTTTTCATCAGTCACACCCTCTCTATATCTCTCTCTTTTTTTAAGGCTAGGCTAGGTGATGCCTTTTTTAAAGTACCGTATATACTTGAGTATAAGTCGACCCAAACATAAGTTGAGGCCCCTAATTTAAACCCCCCCCCCAAACTGGGGAAACGTATTGAGTCGAGTATAAGTCTAGGGTGGGAAATGCAGCAGGGACTGGCGGCAACTCCTTTGTGAGCTGGGGGAGCGGTGCGTGGATGTTTAAAATGACTTTTAGCCACCGACCCAAGCACTTGCCTCGGTGGCTAAAAGTCATTTTAAACATTGCACGCTGCTCCCCCGCGATGCGGGGGGGGGGGAAGAGAAGAAGCAGCGCACGATGTTTAAAATGACTTTCAGCTACCGACCCAAACACTTGCCTTAGTGGCTAAAAGTATTGACCCGATTATAAGTCGAGGGCCCCTTTTTTTTCAGCCCAAAATTAGGGCTGAAAAACTAGGCTTATATTTGAATATATACAGTAAGTCTAGGTTGGATTAGAGTGCTGCCGCAGCTCCAGCAGAAACCATTACAGCCTTGGATCATTTCTATATAGTACACACAGCTCGCTTTCATGTGTACCTACACATTACTCATTGGCACAAAGCCACCCCGGGGACAGGATCCTTTTCTCCCGGTGTAGGGTAGTCCCTGCCGCTCCTGGCTCAATATATTTATTTATTTATTTATTTATTTATTTATTTATTTATTTATTTATATTTGTATTTGTTAACCGCCCAATTTTTCCCTTGGGAACTCTGGGCGGTGTACAACAGATTGCAGAAACAAACTGCCCAAATAAAAAACCCACGGCCACGATCCATATTACAATTTGAAAACAATAAGGAAAGAAAAAAACACAGGAAGGCATTTTCTCCCGTAAGGCCTTCAAAACGGGACCTCTCTGTCCTTTCCATGACTCCTGGGAAGGGATGAATTGAAGAATCCGCTCGGGATTGATCTGGCATTTTGATCCCATTAACATTTTTGACAGAGACAAAACGTGCATGAATTAGGCGGGGGGGGGGGAAAGCGTGTGATTTAGGAGAAGTGCCGGAGAAGAGCCAGGGTGGCGTAGGTGTCGCCGTCAGACTCCCAGGGGCTGAGTTCAAATCAGCCTTGGCATTCAAGTGAAAATGATCTTTCTTCCAGGGCTGGGTTCAAGTGAAGGGCTCCTGGTCTCCCCAGAGGTGGGTCCGTAGCGCTGGAAGGAGCTCCAAGGCCCATGTGTTGCTTCCTGACTCTGTGGTAGCTTCAGCTCTTTTCTAAAATATGAGGATGTTGGCCAAGCTGACATCTACTATGAACAATACTTCTCACCCACTGCACCAGACAGTGGAGGCTCTGCGTAGCTCCTTCAGTGGCAGACTCAGACATCCCGGTGTGGGAAGGAGCGCTATCGCAGGTCCTTTATTCCCACTACTGTGAGACTCTTCAATTCTACAGTTTAACATATTCATATGGGGTATATATACTGTAGCTTCTCTTTATATTTATTTTTATATACAAATTTTTAGTGTAATATTTGTATATTGGGTTTCTTATTTTATTTAATCTCTATTCGCTCTTTTGTTTTCTCTCACACACACTTTACACTTTTTTGTGCACCTCGCTATCTTTACTTGTTTTTTATATTGGGAGCTGTGTAACAAGTAAATTTCCCCAGATGTGGGATCAATAAAGATTTATCTTATCTTATCTCCTTATCGGGAAGAGCTGCCGCCTCCTACAGCGGATGGGTGGGTGGGAGGAAAGTTTGCCCCAAAGCTGGCGACCATCGCAATGCCCTTCAGTTTCCCCCTCTCTCTTGCAGGTGACGACTTCGTCCGGAAGCAAGTGCTTTTCTTGCCGGTCGGCAGCCGAGCGAGACAAGTGGATGGAGAATCTGCGGCGCGCCGTACACCCAAACAAGGTAGGTCCCGCGGCCTCGGGAACACTCTCATGGCGCTGAACACCCTGTTGTGCCTCCAGCTGAGGTGGTCTCAGTACCCAGCTCTCTGTCCTGCACACTGGTAAACTGCCCAGAGACTACTTGTCTCAGAACACTTTGCGTCTCAGTGGGTCCCTCCAGTCTTCAGCCCCCCAAATCATAAGAACACGAGAAGAGCCCTGCTGGATCAGGCCAAAGGCCCATCTGGTCCAGCTTCCTGTCTCTCACAGTGGCCCCACCAAAAACAAAAAGTGACTCTGGGAGCACACAAGACTCGATCTGTCTCTCTTGATCCCACTCCCCTGCATCCGGTCCTTGAAGGGCAGAACTCACAAGGAAAGAGGCAAAAGCAGCCTGCAACAATTGTCGGCATTTTGCTTGTAAGGGGAAGTAACTTCAAAGGTCCCAAATGGAAATCTAGTTGCTGCATTTGTGTTACAATTTAAACATTTCCCAGTGTTACTTTTAAAGTTTTTTTTAAGCATTGGGCAATACTTTTTTCAAGTTTTCTTATACTATGTATATGTTTTATAAAGCAAGACCAACAAAAAAAGCTGCCAGGGAAACAACACAAGTTACCTTTTAACCACTGTAACTGGTAACAAGGAATTACTTTGGGGACACTGTAGCAGATCACAGGAAGAGCTGCCTTTGAGTCAGAATGCTTGGCTTTAGGAGAAGGTTCAAAACATAAGAACCTAAGAAGAGCCCTGCTGGATCAGGCCAAAGGCCCATCTAGTCCAGCTTCCTGTATCTGAGAGTGGCCCCAACAGATGCATCTGGGAGCGCACGAGACTAGATCTCTGTCTCCTGATATCAATCCCCTGCATCTGGCCCTTGAAGTACCCTGGTTTTAAGCCTGGAGATGATGCATCTCCACATGGTTTGTAACCTGGGATGGACTTTTCCTCCAGGAATCTGTCCAATCCCCTTTCGAAGTCATCCAGGCCAGATGCCATCACCACACCCTGTGGCAGGAAGTTCCACAGACTTAACAACACGCTGGGGGAAAAAATTCTTTTCCTACTGCTGTCACTGCCTTCTCCCTTGCAGGCTAGGGGATTCTGGGATCTGTAGTCCCCACAGCAATCTTTGTTCCGTCTCCTCTAGTTCCCAAGCCTTGCCGATCATTATAGATGGGGAAAGAGAAGAAACTTGAAAACTGAAAAAAAGGAGGAGGGTGGAGATATTGAAAAACACCCATTAATGGCTTTATGTACAACCCATTAATGGCTCTTTAATGAGACAATTGTTTTTTTTTAAAAAAAGGATACCTTCATACCTGAAAAAAACATAGTCATGAAAGACTCTGGTACTATCAAAAAGAACATAAATATTAAGTTTTCTCATCATATAGCCTTACGGTATGAGTTAAATTAAGCGCGTTAAACATTATAACACGTGGAACGTGCCTTTAATTAAACTGCCAGCCTGATCTCATTCATAAACCCACTGAGTTTCTTTGGGTTTGATCCTGAGTAAAAAAGGTGCCTGACTGTAGCCAAGTGGTATGTCTCTAAATGGGGGGTCAGGATCTATGGAGCCTTAATGGGGCCGTCTCCTGGGTATGCATTTCTAAGACTGAGGAACTTATCTTGCTTCTGCTAAAGAGCTCGAGCAATACCCATAATCTACAGGGTTATGATAAAATGCACCTTTTTTCTGTCGGATTGCTTGGGTCCTGCGTTGAGCCCACATTTTCACTACAGCATTTGTTCTTTCCATTTCGTGACTCATCTGGCAGCCAAATTGGAAATGAGGCCGTAATATTTATTTATCTATTTATTGCAAGTGACGCCAGAATGTAGGCGTCTGTGTGTGTGTGTGTGTGTGCGTGCGTGCGTGTGTGTGTGTGTGTGTGTGTGAGAGAGAGAGAGAGAGAGTATTTGTGCGTACACATGCATCAAGCTTTCTTCTTGTAATTGGTGTAAGGAAGACAAGAAAGCGCCATGATATTTGGAAAACGAACATACACAGAGGTTATTATGCAAATTCCCAAGAGCCCGCAATTTCCTTAAAGTAAAAATGTAATTAAGAATCAGTTTCTGTTCTAGTGACTTCCAATAATTAAGCCATTCGTTATTCTGTTCCCTCCCCCACTGGGTAATTGCTTCTCTCTCACACACACATAGACACGTACTTACCTCTTGACCTTTTCGCTGTTGCGTCTGCCTCTCTCTTCTCCAGGACAACACCCGTCGCGTCGAGAACATGCTCAAGCTGTGGATTATCGAAGCGAAAGACCTTCCGGCCAAAAAGAAGTACTTGTGCGAACTCTGCCTGGACGAGGTCCTCTACGCGCGGACAACCTGCAAGTTGAAAACGGACAACGTCTTTTGGGGGGAGCACTTTGAGTTCAACAACCTCCCCTCGCTCCGCAGCGTCACCGTCCACTTGTACAAGGAGACGGACAAGAAGAAAAAGAAGGACAAGACCAACTTCATCGGCTTGGTCAACATCCCGGCGGGCTCCGTCACGGGCCGGCAGTTTGTGGAGAAGTGGTACCCGGTGGTGACGCCCAACCCCAGCAAGGGGAAGTCCGGCGGCCCCATGATCCGCATCAAGTCGCGCTACCAAAGCATGAGCATCCTCCCCATGGAAATGTACAAGGAGTTTGCGGAGTACATCACCAACAACTACCTGGTGCTCTGCTCGGTCCTGGAGCCGGCGCTCAGCGTCAAGAACAAAGAGGAGATGGCGTCCGCCCTCGTCCATATCCTCCAAAGCACCGGGAAGGCCAAGGTAAAAACTCTTGGGTGGAGCCACAGGGAGGGCAGGGAAACTCTGGGTATGCCCGGTCCAGGTTGGAACCTCCTTGCCTTGCATGGTTGGGTCTCAGGTGGCCCTTGTTGCATGCTAGATAGGTCTTCCCAGCTCCCTCGTCCCTGACAAGGGTCAGTCATTCTTAAATGTTTTAGATCAGGCATGCCCAAACTTCGGCCCTCCTGATGTTTTGGACTATAGCTCCCAGAATTCTAAGCTTAGATTGCCAATGGCAAAGGAGTGTGGGAGTTGCAGTCCAAAACATCTGGAGGGCCGAAGTTTGGGCAGGCTTGTTTTAGATCTTGTGTTCACCAGCAATCTTGAGTCCCAACTCAATGGGACCCCAAAGCCAATGTTTATATGATGCATTTTATAAAGAACATTTATATACTATAGGCATGTCCAAAGTCAGGCCCGGGAGCCAAATGCGGCCCGTTTTCAAATTTCAAGTGGCCTGCGTCCTCTTTTCCCCGCCAGCTCAGCCTGTCACGCGTCCCTGCCAGCTGGCCTCTTCCCATACCGGATGGAGGCGTCAGCTTGCAGTTTTACGGTTTGCCTGCCCTCCCTGCCTCTGTCTACCCTGCCAGCCACCTGCCCAACCTCCCCCCCCCAGCTCTGTTGCTGCAGCGTCCTCCCTGTCTCCTTGCATGTTATAGAGATTTGTCCAAAGTCTAGCCCAGGAGCCAAATGCTGCTGAATGGTCGGCCCCCACACATTTTCACCTCAACAAATCTGGCCCTCCTTGCAAAAAGTTTGGACACCCCTGATAGACTGTATTTTCCCATCTATGAGACTCTCCCCATGTATAAGACGACCCCCCCTCCCACTTTCCAATCCACAGTTGCAATCCCACAACCAGGCGGTTCTCTCCTCGGCTTACTTCTGTGTATAAGACGATCCTCAATTTTTAGTCTTACCGTTTTAAACAAAATATTGTCCTATATACAGAAAAATGCTATCTGTACAGGTATGCGTCTATATTTGTTGCCTTGCCTTTTCTGCTATTGCTATACATCGTCGGGTTGTTTTTGACTTATGGGGATCAAGCAAGGGGCAGCTTACAAGTTGCTGCTGCTTCCTTTCCCTGATGGGACACCCCCCCCTTTTTTTTTTTTGGTACATGTTGTGAGACTGGTCAGAGGAACTGTGAAGGGTTTGCCCCCAGGGTTCGGAGGTCCATCCTACTGAAATCCTTCTTGAATGTCCCTTGGGATGGATTCTTTTTCTCGTTGCGATTTCAGTGGTGCAATGTGGTCCAGCCCTTCCGCTCGGCCTTCGTTAATAAAGCATGTTGTCCGTTTAAATCATCCTTTATAGAAACGAGGTTGCGCAGTGGCTGAGGAGGGAGAAAGTAAAAGGATTCTTGTGGCCAATTTCCGACAGCTTTGTTGCTGGTTCAGCCTCTCAAACGCTGAGAGATGTTTGAGAGGATCAAACCTCCTTTTTAGAGATGTGGAACAGGGTAAGAGGCAGCAGGACCGGGTCAGCATCTCAATGAACTCTTGTTCCAAGTGGAGGACCAAGCCCTAGGTAGACGCTTTTATAGTGCTTGGAAGAACCTGATTGGCCCCCATGGGTCACCTGATAACTGGATACTGCAGTACCATCCTTTGGCCATCAATTATGGGGGTGGCGCTACAGGGTGAGCCGGCACTTAATTAGAATCCGTAGCCTCTGTGGGTCTCCTTCCCTTGCATCAACCAGCTGGATTTGGGTCACGTGTGTGTGTGTGTGTGTATGCAAGATTAAAAGTGTGGGGGTCCCAATGTGTCGCCTGCATTCTGTAATGAAACTGTAAACCGACTTGAAGTGGTATGGGGCGGTATATAAGCAGAACACTTTCCTTTTTGCTTTATTGGCACTTTGCAAATAATTAGTGATTTTTAATGGCAGTTTGGACACTCGGTCTCTAAAAGATTCGCCATCACTGCCCTAGGTAGACGCTATTATAATGCTTGGAAGAACCTGATTGGCCCCCATGGGTCACCTGATAACTGGATACTGCAGCACCATCCTTTGGCCATCAGTAATGGGGGTGGCGCTACAGGGTGAGCCGGCACTTAATTAGAATCCGTAGCCTCTGTGGGTCTGCTCCTCTTGCATCAACCAGCTGGATTCACATCACGGACACCTGTGTGATGATGATGATGATGATGATGATGTGTGTGTGTGTGTGTGTGTGTATGCAAGTGTGCAATCACATAGGGGAAGGACAGGCAGTCAGCAAGAGAGGTGGCTGGGTGTCATTTGAGGTCAAGCGTCAGAAGCATGGCTTACCACCCCGTCCATCCGCAGCTCTGCCGGACTGCCTCGAGGCCACCTCAGACATACGATGGCTGATGGGGGAAGGCAGGCCGCGTCGCTCAGAGGTCCCCCAGCGGGTCAGCTGCTGAGCTCTCCCTCCCCTTCTGGAGCTGGAGCCACGGAGACTCAGCCTCCGTGTGGTTCCTTCCCGCCTCCCGCCCTCCCAAAGAGACAAACGATCTGATAATGTTTTTTGTAAGAGCCGTTAGTCCAGCTAATTATGACTTTAATCAATTTTACGAGTGCGCAACGCACAAACGAGCTCTCCCCTCCTCTTGGCGGTAATTATGTTGTTTGAAGAGGGTGCGATAGGATGAGTGGCAGCTCCAGAGATAAGTGTATGTGCGCGCGTACGCCTCTGCTCATCATCTGGGGGGGGGGGGCTGCCACGTCCGCCTCCACCCCGTTGCTAACAGTGTTGTCTAGTACACAAGGAGCCATTGCTGACTCTCCTCCTTCTAGCTATTCCGTCTCTCTTATCTGTCATTGGTATTCAAAAAGGCATCCTACGCTTCTCCTCTAGAACGTGTCGTCAGTTGGCGCAGCCTCCGTCCTCAGGGAAGGAGCAGGGTCATTGGGGGGGGGGGTATTTCTGGGCCTTTGTTCTCCCCTCCTCATTTTCCAGCCAGGAGCCGGAGCCTCTGCTCAAAAGCAGAAGTAAATAATCAGGCCTCTCCTGGATCCGAAAGAGGGGCGTCTCCCTCTTTCTTTCTCCTCAAAGGCTTCCAGACATCCTACTTCCAAAAGGGGTTCCTCCAGAAGGAGGTGGGGGGGTCCAGGCAATGCATGGCTTCTGAATGGTGTGATGAACACTTCCCACGTTATTTATTTATTTGACTTTTATACTGCCCATCTAGACCTAGGGCTACTCTGGGCGGTTTACAACATGTAATAACATATCAATTAACAAAGGAATACATTTTAAAAACCAAAATGCCATGTACATAATAAAACAAAGTATACATAACAACAGAAAACTAAAATTAAGCTAAAATGAAGAGAAAAATGGCAGGAGATGGATAAAAGGGGGAGGGGGAGAGAAGAGAAGAGAAGCAGTAAAAAAAATTGTGCCTTACTAAATGTTTGAAAAATCAGGGAAAGCCATTCAACTGAGGAGCAACCACCGAGAAGGCCCTACTCCTTGTTACAACTTCCCGGGCCTCCCAGGCGCTACGTTTCTCATCAGGGGCTCTGCAATTGGCGTGAAACCCAGTGTCTCTTTGGCTGAAGCTGAGCTTAATGATTCTGAGGGTTCCCTTTCAGGTTTGCAGTCCTAAGATTATAATTCTGCTTTTGTTGTTGCTGTTTGTGGCCTTTCCCTTTTCTATTTACCAATGCAAAAATTGCATTTTTTTTCTTTTTTGGGAAAACAAGGTTAAGCAAATCAGGGTCTTCTTTGGCATTTCTTGTGCCCTCTCTGGGCCTGGTTGCAGCTGTGAGAAGGGCCATTGTGGAAACCCCCCACACCCACCCCATACACACACAGGATGAGATCAAACAAAGCCTTACCTGTTCCAGCATCGCTCTCCAAGCCATCCCCAACCTGGGACAGGTGACTCTCGGGAATCCAAAATGGAGACAGAAAAGGAAGAGCCCTCACCTGGCGCTACCTTTCCCCAAACACACAAAAACACAGAGAGAGAGCTGGAATTCAGGGGCAGAAGAGCCTCAGGAGGCTGCTGAGAGAGGTAGTGCAAAAACATGCATCTCTTCCCAGCTTTGATTTCAGAAGAGCTTCCCAAGCTGCCTGGGTCTAGTCCGGCACTTCAGCTAGGCTAGGCACCTTGCACAGGCATTTATTTATTTATTTTAATATTTATATACCGCCCGTCTTCCGAAGGAACTCTGGGCGGTTTACAACAATAACACAAGCAATAATAGAACTAAATAATTAAAAAAGACAAAAACAGTAATAATAAAGTGGAAAAGAAAACCATGGTATCAACAACACAATAAAGGCCACAATTAAAAATTCACAGGCAAGGGCGGGCAAAAAAAAAAAATTTGCAGTCGCCAAATGCATCGCAAAAAAGCCAGGTCTTTAAGGTAGGGGTTTGCACAGAGCTGACAACAGCTTCCCGGGACTGGTGGTTGGATTTTATGCCCCTTCGCCTTTTGCCCGATCCAAGCCCATCAGGCAGGGCCCTTTTGGATGCTAAATGTTTCATGAACTTGGATCCCAAGGGGAGGTGGGTTGCCAAAAAGGGAGCAGCTGGAGGACGGTTCCAGACCCATGGGGGGCACTTTGGTCCGATAATGGCCCCCGTCTCCCCACACTGGGCTACCCCAGAGGATATACCCCCTCCTCTTCCCACGGGATCCAAGTTCCCGAAAGAGGCGTCGCTTTTAACAAGGAAAACCTCTCAAGGTGGGGTCAATCCAATCCGTCAGGATAGTTGTTGATGTTGGGGAGGAGGAGTGGGAACCGAATGACTTCCCTGTCAATTAAGGCAGCCCTGGAGGGAGGTGTCTTCCTTCTGGTCTGATCCTGTTTCTTGGGCAGGGCGTCTTTTGAATGAATGAATGAATGAATGAATGAATGAATGAATGAATGAATGGAATTTATTGTCATTGTATAAATACGAGATTAAAAGTGCCATCCAGTCAGTCATTCACACACCCCAGCATAAAAAACCAAGATGTAAAATCTACCGTTTAAAAACAAACCATCCATATACCTACTCCAACATTCACACGCCGAACATCACTTTCACTCATTTAAAACGGACATAAAAACCAAACATACACACACAGCCCTACACTCTTTCATCGGACAACATTCGTACCCAATCCATAAAAACTACAATTTAAAAAAACAACAACAGCCATACACAATCCCCCATCAATATATATATGGCTATAGGTAACACATTCAACTCAATTTTTAACAGAATTTAGCGTGGTTACTGCTATTGGGTGAAAACCATTTCTGAATCTTGCAAGCATGTCCCTCCCCCACCCTTACCCCTCCAAAACTTTTAAGTTGCTAAGCAGAAAAGCAGCATTCAGGGTTAGAGAAAGAGCATGGAGGGGGGAGGCCATCGTAGCAAATAAGGTGGGGGGGAGAGGGAGAGAGAATGGCCAGGATCCCGTGCCGTTTGCGAGGCATTTTGGACAAATAAAAGGAGCAGGAGACAATGCACAATCTTTGTTGTCGTGTTGATACGTCTGCTTTGTTTTCATGGGTGACACTGGCCGTTCTTTGCTTTCCTTTGGCCTGTCCGTCACTAGCAGGTGTGCCAGCCTCTTGGCCTGGGGCTCCGGAGAGACGGGTTCCGATCGCCACCGGCCGTGGAAACTCACGAGGTGATCAGTCCCTCTCTCTTCCTCCTCCCAGCCTGCCCTACCTCCGAGGGCTGTTGCTGAGTGCATCCCTTTGGGAGGAGAAGAGAGACCCCGGAGGACCCTTAGGTCGGGGTGAAGTGGAAGAGAGGTGGGATCAGGAAGTAAATACAGTGACTGGGGTCAACTCTGAGCCCAGCTGTGGAGGCAGAGAAGGGCTTTGTTCAGGTGGGTTTTGTCTGAACCTCTAAAACAGGCATGTCCGAACTTCGGCCCTCCAGATGTTTTGGACCACAACTCACACAGTCCTTTGCCATTGGCATTCTAAGCTTAGAATTCTGGGAGTTGTGGTCCAAAACATCAGGTGGGCCGAAGTTTGGACATGCTTGCTGTAAAATCTGCTCCTAAGAAGGCAGGCAGGATCGTAAGCTGACTTAAGCCTTCTGAGGAACCGCCGGGGGAGCTAGGTACGAGGAGCCTCCCAAAGATGGAGAAGTGGCAGGGTAGTCCATCAGAAGCCATATCCTGCGGGAGAAATAGCAGGCTTGATTCTTGTGCAGGTCCGCAGGGCAGAGCCGGAAAGGAAGGAAGGGCTGGGTGCGAGTCAATGAATGGCCGCCTCAGTTGGACTTGAAGGTAAAACTTCTGGGCAGCCTGAGTTATTTGACAGTGGTATGGAACAGGTCAGAAGCGGGCAGGTCCTTGTTCGCTGGTGGGTCTGAAATAGGTCCTCACAGGGGGACACGCTTGCACTGAGGATGCCCGGCATTGTCCCTTAAAGCTCTCTCGGTCCAGGATTTTGCGTGCATCTGCTGGACGCCAGGAAGAACCTGCATTCCCAACCCACTGTGTGCCGCTCCAAGGCCACTGCCGGGAGCCCTGGCCTTTGCTGGGACATTTCTCCATATCTTAACCGAGGACTGGAGTAAAGGGATGGAGGTCTTCGTCAGAACCTGACCCTCTGTCATCGGCTGGGACGCTCGCTCCTGGCTGCCGCAGCCAAACCCTTGCGTTGCTCTAAGTGCTAATAAGCTTTTCCGTCGCTAACGGCTCCTCCACTTAGAAAACCTGCCAGCTTTGCATATTCGTGTTAAGCCCCCAGAGGGAGAGCATCCTGGCCTAAAAAAAGGCATCATCCTTAATGTGGTCCTTCATTTCTACCTCCTGGTGGTGGAGATGCTCTACTCCGGCCTCCCTCTCGGTGGGAGGGGGACAGGGCTCTTTCGGAATAAAGGTGACCGTGACTTACATGTCCCTCATAATAATACAGCCTTTTTGTGTGTGTGCGTGCGTCTGTGGCAGCGGTGGATGGAATAATAATCCACTCCAGACATTTCTGCTCCGCTTTTTCATCTCCCGGCTTCCAGGATGGCTTAATGATAGGAATTAGGGGGGAAATTTGTTTAAAATGTTTGGTTTATTTAAGAAACTGGAAGAACAGTGATAAAGCACCAGCAAAAGAGAAAAGAAAAGAAAAGGGTGGTGGTGGAAGCAACCAATCAGCAGGAAAACCAAATGAAATCTTACAAAGAGGGACAGTTGGGGGAGGGGAGGGGATTATACCATAACTCCTATGTTCCCCTAATCAGCATAGCCATTGGAGTGGATTGTGGGAGATGTAGTTCCAAAAATAGAACTTTTCCATGCTCTGGCAAGATGGAAACGGGCTTCTTTTTGCCTAGAATGTAAAGATGGTGACAAGCTGTTTACTCTCGCTCGCTTTTGCTCGCTTCTAAAAGAAGGGTTGCTTCGCCAAAAGTTTCAGAGAAGGTAGCCGTGGTAGTCTTTTCAAGATTTTTAGGCAAAAGTCAAAGGGGAAAAAAACAGAACAGAACAAAGCAAAAGACACAAAACATGTGGCACAAAAAGATTTTTTTTAACCCAGCGTGGTGTTAGTCTGTGGAACTCCCTGCCACAGGATGTGGTGGTGACATCTGGGCTGGATGCCTTCAAAAGGGGATTGGACAGACCTGGAGTAAAAGTCCATCCTCACAGGTTACAAACCATGATGGAGATGTGTGTCATCTCCAGGCTTAAAACCAGGGTCCTTCAAGGGCCAGATGCAGGGGAGTGGTATCAGGAGACAGATCTCTAGACTTGTGCGCTCCCAGAGGCATCTGGTGGGGCCTCTGTGAGATACAGGAAGCTGGACTAGATGGGCCTTTGGCCTGATCCAGCATGGCTTTTCTTATGTTCTTATGGCACCTTAAAGACTACCTTTCATGTTTTAATGGAACATTTCGTGGACATGTCCACTTCTTCAGACATAGAGCAGCAGAAAAGAGGGGGGATAGATTACCCAGAGATCTCTCCTTCCCACCCACCCACATCTTACCATTCTCTGGCTCTAGTGCTGAAAGGGAGCACCCCACCACCGCCACTGTCACAGTCATTTGTGGCTTAGAAGGCAGCCAGGCCACCAAGCTGAGCTGTTCGGATGGAAACGGCAGTTCTTTTACCCAGCAGTTTTTCTGCCTCTTGAGTGGGCAGCCGGCAGCTGGTCTTCTGTTCTTATCTGCTGCAAGCGATCACCCCCGTGTACATTTCAATTCCGATCCATGCCGAAGCCTGATGAAAGGTGAAGATTCTTAATTAGCAGTGCCTGACCTTGCTTTTTTGCTTTTTTTTTTTTTGCCTGGCGAGGCGCTCCTGTCACTTCCCCGACATACTAATTACCTTGGGAGCAGTGAGTTTTACATCTTCTACTCCAACACGGAGGTTTGGACGGTCTTGTCAGAGGGATGGGGGGGGGTTGGGGGTGGCAGGGAGAGAGGGCAGGGGGCAGAATAGTCGAGATGCCCCATCCAACCACTACATCTGCTTCCGAGGAGATAGGATGTGTCAGCCTAGGTGAAATGCGTCTCGTTAACGCTCCGATCTGATCTGTGAACGCCAGGTCTTGGCAGAGCGCGTGCAAAGGCTGTTATAATCCCCACCTCCGGAGGAAAACACCAATGATTGAGATGCAAGGGATATTGCTGCGGAGATTGGAAGTGTTGCGGTCGGGTGTGCATTATAGGACGCTGTTTCTGCTGATGACCTATCTGAGATTTGAAAGGCCGTCAATTAAGCAGTCTTGTAGTACAGGCCGGCGTGTGCTACAAGGCTTGCCAAAATAACGAGAACAACACCATGAGAACCACGGGAACAAAGATGCCTTTTATTTAGTTGAAGCCAGTGGGGCAGCTAGAACAGGCAACTCAGTCGTGGCGGTTGATTTTTAAAGCACCGGGGAATCCAGTGGCTCTCATTCCACTCGCTGCAACAGCTGAACACGGGTCACTTCTGTAGAAGAGAGGGGCCGGACTCTTGCAGAAAACCACGTTTGCTTCTTTCTGCTCCGCCGCGTGCCCTTCATGACACCTTCTCTTCCTCCTCTTTCCCCAGGACTTCTTGACGGACCTCATGATGTCTGAGGTGGACCGTTGTGGGGAAAACGAGCACCTCATTTTCCGGGAGAACACCCTGGCCACAAAGGCCATTGAGGAGTACCTGAAGCTGGTGGGGCAGAAGTACTTGCAGGATGCCTTAGGTAGGTGTGTGGGCCTTGGGGGTTGGGGCTGGGGGGAGGAGTCGGCACCCATGGGAGAGGGGGCTTCTCGGGGCAGCGTCGCTCCGAATTCCAGCAGCCTTGGAACAGTCACAAAATTGGGGGGGGGGGGATCCGCTAAAATGCACACAATTCCCACGGCCACTGGAAATCCGACATGCCAGTGGCCGTGGGAGATGTGCCCAGTACAGCCGTCTGACTTAAAGCTCCAATTTCCCCCCAAAGGATGCTTTGATGTGGCTCTGGGAATCCAGGAAGGGAGAGGGTCCCACTTGATTTAGAGATCCGGAAAGCAAAGGAATCTGTGTGTGTGTGTGTGTGTGTGTGTGTGTGTGTGTGTGTGTGTGTGTGTGTGTGTGTGTGTGTGTGTGTTGTGTCGTTACAGTTGTGGCCGACTCTTCGTGACTCCATGTCCATGGAGTTTTCTTGGCAGGAGTACTGGAGTGGCTTGCCAGTTCCTACTCCAGGCGCCTACAGCACCTGGTATCCCCTGGTGGTCTCCCATCCAGGTACTAACCAGGGTCTACCCTGCTTAGCTTCTGAAATCAAGCGAGATCGGATGTGCTTAGGGCATCTAGGCAGCAATCTCCAGTGCTCGTGGAGCCAAATCCAACACCCGCTCCCGTGCTTTTTTCCTCAGTGCCCTGTGCTGTATTCAAGATGCGGGACTAACCTCAGCCGTCTTCCTTCCCTTTTTCTGACCCTCTCAGGTGAATTTATCAAGGCTCTATACGAATCAGATGAAAACTGCGAGGTGGACCCAGGAAAATGTTCCTCCTCGGACCTTCCCGAGCACCAGAGCAACCTGAAGATGTGCTGTGAACTAGCCTTTTGCAAGATCATTAACTCTTACTGGTTAGTATAATAAATAAATAGCCATTAATGTTGTTTTTATGCCGCCTTTCTCCCCGAAGGGATGTCCAGGGTATCTCGGGGGCCTTATTTTGGGGTGGGGTGGGGAAAGACAGGTTTGCAGAAATGAGGGTTTAATGGCAGGGGAACTTATTCTCTATGCTCCTGACTCTGGAATGAGGTGGTGGTTGTGTTTGTGATGGTGCTGCCCTTTACCTGCAGGCTGGTGTCTTGTGTGTGTGTGTGTGTTTGTGTGAGAGAGAGAGAGAGAGAGAGAGAGAGAGAGAGAGAGAGAGAGAGAGAGAAGGGCTTCATCCTAGCAGTCTCATCACACAGGTGACAAACCATGATGGAGATGTGTCATCTCCAGGCTTAAAGCCAGGGTCCTTCAAGGACCAGGGGCAGGGGAGTGATATCAGGAGACAGAGATCTAGTCTCGTGCGCTCCCGGATGCATCTGATGGGGCCACTGTGAGATATAGGAAGCTGGCCTAGATGGGCCTTTGGCCTGATCCAGCAGGGCTCTTCTTAGGTTCTTAGGTTCTAAACCTTCTCCTAAAAGCCAAGCATTCTGACTCAAAGGCAGCTCTTCCTGTGATCTGCTACAGTGTCCCCAAAGTAATTCCTTGTTACCGGTTACAGTGGTTAAAAGGTAACTTGTGTTGTTTCCCCGCCAGCTTTTTTTTTGTTGGCCTTGCTTTATAAAACATATACATAGTATAAGAAAACTTGAAAAAAAGTTTTGCCCAATGCTAAAAAAATCCAAACCAAAACTTTAAAAGTAACACTGGGAAATGTTAAATTGTAACACAAATGCCGCAACTAGATTTCCATTTGGGACCTTTGGTTACTTCTTTGAAAATGCCGACATTTGTTACTTCCCCTTACAAAGCAAAATGCCAGACATCTTGTTGCAGGACCTTTGGCTTTTGTCTCTTTCCTTGTGAGTTCTGCCCTTCAAAACCAGGGTCCTCAACCCCCGCACCGGGAGTGGACAGATCAGGAGGGGGGGCAGAGATGTGTTGAGAGGTGGGCTAGTCCTGTCGTGCGGGGGGGGCGGCCCAGGCGGGCCCGGGTGTTTTTCAGACATTTCGCCGCCGGCGCGGGCCACCCCCCCGCAATGCGGCCCTGCCATCGCCGCCCGCCGCGAGATACAGGAAGCTGCCGCGACCCCCCCCCCGCAACTAGATGGCCGTTGGCCGCGCGCAGGCCGCCCCGCCCCGCCATCACATCACCGGGCTCCGCTTAGGGGCCAGGGAAAATTCTTACCGGTTCTAGCAACCCTTCTCCTAAAAGCCAAGCATTCTTACTCAAATGCAGCTCTTCCTGTGATCTGCTACAGGTTCTTTTACCCTGGCAGGCAATCTTGGAGCAGAAGGGCACAGCAATCGGGCCATCCTGCAAATCTCATCCTCCTTTTTGCTCAGGCTCGAGCGTGCGTGTTTTGTTTTATCAGACCAAGAGCTGTGCTTTCGTGGAAGGGCATCAAAGAAGGTCCCGATGATTGGCCCAGTGCAAAAACTGGAGGTAGAAAGAGGCCAGTGGGTGCATCGGCCCTCGTTTCAGGGGACTGAAGGGGCAATGAAGGCCCAGGGATGCAGAAGGGAAAGAGGGAGGGAGCAGCGGTCCCTCCCTCATCTCAGTATTATTTTGAAGATTCCCTTATCTGAGAGCTGGAAGTTGTTGTTGGTGGATTGGCTGGATCAATCCAGGAATAAGAAGGCTGCCTTAAAAGGGCCCCCCCAATCAACCACACAACTAGGCAGTCAATATTCTTGCATCTCTTAAAGCGTAACATGTCACCTAGAAGGGACATGGACAAGGATGCCTGCACGCTTCGAATTTATGTAGCCGATTGCCGGTCAGATAGAGGGAACAGTCTGAAAAGACCTGAGAACTTGCCCTGTTCTGTTTTATGCGGTGTGATATTTGAGAGCCATCGTCTTTGCAACCACACGGGGGAAATGGGTCACCTTTCCGTTCTTTGCCATCCGAAAGTGAGAAGCCAGTTTGCAACGAGGGAGACCCACGAAGCCTTCCAGCGGTCCGTGGAGGGATGTTGGGAGAGGTATTCCGTTCACCACCGGAAGACTGGCGTTGGCCCACTGCCGTCTTTGGAAGAGAGACGGGACCATGCCAGTCTCACGCTGGTGCCTGCCAAAGGGAGATGCGTTCGGGCTCCCGTCAGCCCAGGCCCTGGGAATTGTAGCTCTCGACGCATCGGGCAGGCACCCCGCTACAAGCAGGAGGCCGGGCGGGAGGGGCGCAAGGCTCAGCCTGGGTAGGAGCAGAGCTGTTTGGAGAAAAGCTTTTCCGGAAGAAGGCTTTGGCAATGAACGGGAGCTAAAAATAAGATGATCACAATTTGTCGCATTGTTTGGACAGCTGGAGGGCTTGGGTGCATGCAGTGTGTGTGTGTGTGTGTGTGTGTGTGTGTGTGTGTGTGTGTGTGTGTGTGTGTGTGTGTGTGTGTGTGTGTGCGCGCGCTTATGTTGTGTTTTAAAGGCAAGAAACCCTGTTGCAAGGGAGCTAGCCGGTGGATCGGGCCCTCGTTGTTGCCAACCCCACTGGGTGGACTCAGCCTCTCTTCCATTGCAAAACGATGGCTGTTGCCTGGTTTTTCTGCTCAGCCTTTCAGCTCTCTTCTGGCTGCAGGGGTAGGGCGGGGGGGGGAACCCTTCAGCCTTCTAGCAAACCAATTTTTAGGGGCGGGGGGGGGAATAAATGTGGAGGCAGAGGGATGGGATTCTGCTGCCTGAGAAGCGCTGATTTAAGGCCGTGTGTTTTTAGGCCCGACACATGGTCCTTTACTGACTCTTATTTAAAGGCAGGTTTAGGTGTCTTTTTCGGAAGGAAGGGCAACGTGGGGATGCCCCCAAGAGGCTGGTGGGGAGGGCATCTCAGCTGGCGCTGGTGTGTAGGACTGCTCGGAGTTGCCTGTCTGCCCCATCTTAAAAGACAGACGGACAGACGGAAGGAAGGAAGGAAGGAAGGAAGGATGGATAGATGGGATAGATGGAGTGACGGGTGGGTGGGTGGATGGATGGAGGGGTGGGGGGTGGATGGACAGATGGATGGTTGGTTGGGTGGATGGACAGACAGATGGATGGATGGATGGATGGATGGATGGATAGACGGACGGACGGGTGGGTGGGTGGGTGGTGGGCAGATGGATGGATGGAAGGATGGAGGGGTGGGGGGAGTGGATGGACAGATGGATGGTTGGTTGGGTGGATGGACAGACAGATGGACAGATGGATGGATGGATGGATGGATGGATGGATAGACGGATAGACGGGTGGGTGGGTGGGTGGGTGGGCAGATGGATGGATGGATGGTTGGATGGACGGACGGATGGATGGATGGATGGATGGATGGACAGACAGATGGGTGGGTGGGCGGATGGATGGGTAGATGGATAGATGGATGGCAGGGGTGCATTTTTGCTCCAGGATGCAAGTCAGTCCTACAGGCCCTAAAAACCAACAGGGAGACTTAGAGCTTGTCTGCTCTCTCGCCATTTGTATCCTGTGTTGGTGCTCATCAGGTGGGATGGGAGGCATAGACCTCTTCTGCAGCATATTGAAGGCGAGGAGGGAGAGTGGCGCCACCGATCGATCGAGGGAATTGAGGAGAAGGGTCCTCATGTCTGTTTCTCCCCTTCCCTGCTGTTCTTTTTTTATAGCGTCTTTCCGCGGGAGCTGAAGGAAGTCTTTGCCTCGTGGCGCCAGGAATGCAACAGCCGCGGGCGCCCCGACATCAGCGAGCGCCTCATCAGCGCCTCCTTGTTCCTACGCGCTTCCTCTGCCCGGCCATCATGTCCCCGTCGCTCTTCAACCTCCTCCAGGAGTACCCGGACGATCGCACCGCCCGGACCCTGACCCTCATCGCCAAGGTCACGCAGAACCTGGCCAACTTCGCCAAGTAAACCTTTCTTGTTTCCTGTTGGCCAGTTAAAGGGGGGGGAGGGCAAAGGAGCTTTAGCGGGGCACAGAGGTTCCTGGGTGATTATAGGATCCAGGCAAAGGCCTCGCGTGACAATGAGGACTAGATGCTTTGTTTGGCTCGAAGGCTCGTTTTCCAAAGAACCGACAGCTTCCGGCTCGACGGATGTATTTTATTTTATTTTCTATTCAGGATCATATCTTAGGTCTCTGGCTGCCGAGACAGGTTGGGAGTTCAATTCCCCCAATTGGCCTCCTGGGGGAAAATGCACCACTGTCCCTCTCCCCCACACACACACACACACCACCCCTTCACTGCCCACCCCACTCCCCAAAAGAAGGGAAGAATAAACCACTTCTGAGTACTCTTGTCTGGAAAAACCTGAAAAACAGTCACCCTAAGTCAGAACTCAATTGACGACCCACTGTTTTTATTATTGACACACCCTACAACTCTATTGTACATTAAATCTCAAGTTTGTGCAGTCCCGCAGAAGAGTTCGGAAAGAGTTGCCACTACCACCATCACCACCACCTCTAAATAGAAGCTGGCCGTACTGGCTTTGCGCGTGTGTTTTGGGGCCAGGGCGATGAGTTGTAGTCCTCGAAAGTAACTTGCTCAAATGTTCTGAAATCCCATCAGGAGGCCACCTGTCTGGGGCAGGGAATCTGGGTCCGAGTTCCTCTAAGCCCCCAGCTAGCGTGGGCTTTGTAGTCAAGAGCATCCAGAAGTCCGGAGTGTAGCAGCAATCCCACCCACCCATCCACAAACACAGAGCCTCAGCTCTAGAATGGAGCATGCTTCCACTATTAGCAGCCTGGATGGGGGTGGTTTGGTCCTATTTTTTCATGACATGCTTGTTGGCCATGAAATACAGGATTGCACCGTGTTATTTCATGGCAAAAAAACCATGCCCGGATAAGAGAATACATTGTACCCTGAGTTCAGGTTCACCTCCGACTCCTCTTCCTTCTCTCCCTCGAAATTCAAAGCTATCTGTCCCAATTAACGAGTTTCTAAAGCCCGTGAAACCAAGAGGATCAATTCAAGAAAAAATGTCCACGCTGTCATTTTTCTAAAGTAAGCCCAGGGTGGTTTTTTTTTGGGGGGGGGGGGGGAGGCGGCAGGGGAAACAAAGAAAGGAGGTTTTGAGAAATCTCTCCCACTGACTGGGCTCAGGAGCTGAGCTGCTTATCCAAAAAACATATATATATTAAAATACAGAGGAGGCAGCTGCCATAAGATTTCCAAAAGGGAGGGAGACCGTTTGCAGACGGAAAGCGTCTTAAGGTAGAAGGCCAGCTTGAGCCCGGAGAGAGAGAGACAGCCGTGTCATGCACATTGACAGGATCCGGCCATCTCTGCTGCTACAAAAACCCCACTGCTGTTGGCTGCCCACCCCGAGGCCCCCCGCAAAGCAGATTTCAAATTGGCCAGCCCACCTTCGCCGCAAGAATCTTGGTGGCGAAAGGGGCACGACCATCTCAACCCCCGAAAAGGGGCACCTCCCGAGAACAAACCTGTCAGGATGCCCTCCCTCCAACTAGCAGGCCCAACTGCAAAATTCAGCGCCTTCCTCAATGCCCATTCATTAATTCATCATCCACTGGGTTCCTTTATGTCCTGTCTTGTAATCCTAACTAAAGGACCATGGCTTTCAAAAATGTTTAAAAGAGGGATATTATAACTCGATCCGTACACTACTCCCGGGGGCCATGGCTCTCCTGAATGTCAGGAAATATTTCCTCTTTCCTAGCATTACCCAGATATATTCTGGATACCTTGAAAGTGTTCTCCCTCTCACAAAACGCTCTTCTCCCTCTCACAAAACGCTCTTCTCCATCTCACAAAACGCTCTTCTCCCTCTCACCAAATACCAGAACTTGGGGACGTCCACTCAAATTGAGGGTTGGGAGAGTGAGGACAGACAAAAGAAAACACTTCTTTACCCAGCGTGTTGTTAGTCTGTGGAGCTCCCTGCCACAGGAGGTGGTGATGGCATCTGGCCTGGATGCCTTCAAAAGGGGATGGGACAGATTCCTGGAGGGAAAAGTCCATCACAGGTTACAAACCATGATGAAGATGTGTAATCTGTAGGCTTAAAACCAGGGTACTTCAAGGGCCAGATGCAGGGGAGTGGGATCAGGAGACAGAGATCTAGTTTCGTGCGCTCCCAGATGCATCTGGTGGGGCCACTGTGAGATACAGGAAGCTGGACTAGATGGGCCTTTGGCCTGATCCAGCAGGGCTCTTCTTATGTTCTTAATGTTCTTACCTTTGGCGTGTATGTGGGAGGTTGAGCCTGAGCTGATATGCAGCTAGCTGGATTACTGGGCTGGGGGAACCTCCCTTATGAGGAAAGGCTAAAACATTTGGGGCTCTTTAGTCTGGAAAAAAGGCGCCTGAGGGGGGATATGATTGAGACGTAAAAACTAATGCAGGGCATGAGTCAAGTGGAGAGAGGGACGCCCTTCTCCCTCTCACAAAATACCAGAACTAGGGGACATACACTCAAATTGAGGGCTGGGAGATGGAACTCCCTGCCACAGGAGGGGGTGATGGCATCTGGCCTAGATGCCTTCAAAAGGGGATTGGACAGATTCCTGGTGGGAAAAGTCCATCCCAGGTGACAAACCATGATGGAGATGTGTCATCTCCAGGCTTAAAACCAGGGTCCTTCAAGGGCCAGAAGCAGGGGAATGGTATCAGGAGACAGACATCTCGTCCAGAGAACACTGCAGTCCAGAGAATCTTCTAATGAGTCTCATTTGTGGAAGCCATCAGAGGCTTGTTAAAAGTGTTGACCTCTGGGCTTAGAAGGGAGATGTGCCGTGGCCATCGGACCTCCTTGCACAGGCTAAGGGGTTCTTGGTCTCCGCTCTTGGCCCCTCCGCTGCCCCTGCCTGAGCCTTTCCCTGGTGCAGGCGGCCTTTCCGAGACGGCTCCTTGGCTTGCCCTCGCAGGTTTGGCAGCAAAGAAGAGTACATGTCCTTCATGAACCAGTTCCTGGAGCACGAGTGGACCAACATGCAGAGGTTCCTGCTGGAGATCTCCAACCCAGAGACGCTTTCGAACACCGCCGGCTTTGAAGGCTACATCGACCTGGGCCGGGAGCTCTCCACCTTGCACTCCCTGCTGTGGGAGGTTGTGGCTCAGCTGGATCAGGTAGGCAAACCTCCAAGGAGGGAGGGAGGGAGGGAGGGAGGGAGGGAAGGAAGGAAGGAAGGAAGGAAGGAAGGAAGGAAGGAAGGAAGGAAGGAAGGAAGGAAGGAAGGAAGAATCTGGTAGTGGTTAGGAAGGAAGGAATGGATAGGTGAAGGAATGATAATAATAATAAACTTTATATTTATGTCACCTTTCTCCCCAAAGGGACCCAAGATAGCTTACATCATTAAAAGGAAGGAAGGAAAGAAGGGATAGATAGATAGATAGATAGATAGATAGATAGATAGATAGATAGATAGATAGATAGATAGATAGATAGATAGATAGATAGATAGATAGATAGATAGGAAGGAAGGAAGGAAGGAAGGAAGGAAGGAAGACTCTGTTTTGGTGGCAAAATAAATAAATGCCCTTTGTTGTCATAGACTTCCAGGGAGGCATATAAGGTGTATAATAAACCAGAACTTTAATCAAATCAACACCAAAGAGAAAAGCAGCAGATTAAAAACCTCCAGATTGTTGTTACCGTTAAAATGATTTACAAAAAGGACATAACTGCTCGCAGGGGGCCAACTTCCTGCATAAAATCACGGGCTTAAAAATCACAAATGGCTATGATCCATAATCACAGGCCTCCACTGAGCGAAACTTCTCTTGGACTGACCACAGAGTTTCCAGCGAGGTGACCTTTCTTCTGCTGTAGGTGTCACAATATGTGGTGGAGAACAAGTGGCTCCTTTTTTGTGGTACATAACGGCTGTTATGCCCTGCAGCTTTGGCCAGGATGCCCCCATGGTGTATTTCAGGCAGCGCTAGACTTGCTGTGACCTGTGGTCCAGTAGAAGATATCTATCTATCTATCTATCTATCTATCTATCTATCTATCTATCTATCTATCTATCTATCTATCTATCTATCTATCTATCTATCCCTTCCTTCCTTCCTTCCTTCCTTCCTTCCTTCCTTCCTTCCTTCCTTCCTTCCAATCTATCTATCTATCTATCTATCCCTATCCTATCCTTCTATCTTCCAATCTATCCATTCCTTTCTTTTCCTTCCTTCCTTCCAATCTATCTATCTATCCCTTCCTTCCTTCCTTCCTCTCTCTCTCTCTCTCTCTCTCTCTCTCTCTTCCTGATCTCTCTATCTCTCTATCTGTTCCTACCTCTTTTGATACCCCCAGGTCCTTCCGTGTTCCCTTGTCTTGCTGAGTCCCGACAGTTAATTTCCCGCGTTGGTCTCTCCGTCGTAGGGCACGGCCACAAAACTCGGACCTTTGCCGCGCATCCTTCGGGACGTCAACGTGGCCCTCAGCAACCCGGGCTGCGTGCAGGTCTCCGTCACAGCCGACCACCCCGCCTCGACGCCGAATGCCGGCAGCAGCATCTCTGTGGGGCTGCAGAAGATGGTGATTGAGAATGACTTATCTGGGTAAGACGGAGCAGAGGGAGGGAGGGAGGGAGGCGGCCGGGCAGAGAAGCCCCTGCAGGGACAAGTGGGCTCCCTTCCAGCCTTGGGGAGTCGTGGCAAAAGTCCAGGAGGGGTGGAGGTGGGGTTGGGGGGCAGGTTGTCTTGCCACCTCCTGCCCTTCTGCTTTGCTCCCCCCGTCCGGATGGAGGGATTCGGAAACATCAGCAGAAGCCAAAAAGAAGAGGAGAGAAGCCATATTTAGGGAGGGAGGGTCTGTGGTGGGCAGGAGGGGTGATGAAGCTTCAATCGGAAAGGAGAGACCCAGAAGGAGATGCGGGCAGGGAGGCAGGGAGGGAGGGAGGCACGTGGGAGCCATTTGGGGGCAGGAAGAAAGATCTTTGTTTTCCAAGCAGGGGGTGGTTGGTGTGTGAGAGGGGGGGGGGGGGGGGAAACTACGCAGAAGTAAATTGCTGGGAACACACGTGCATGCATGCACGCACACCACACACACACACACACACACAGAGAGAGAGAGAGGGTCCTTGTAAAAACAAGCCAGCTTTGATCTGGGGTCTAAGCGCATTAAGCAGGCCCTTTCCTCAGGCAAGCAAAATCAATTGTTCAGCCACTCGGGCCGCGCCGCCGCCGCCGCCGTTCAGCCAGAGACATTTGGCAATTCCAGCTTCTCGCCTGAATGGCTGAAGGATAACCCCACCCCCCACCCCAGCCTCACGTCTAGGGGACAACACTCAGACCTGAGGACCCATATGCAGGGGGCGGGCGCCACCTCGATGCTGCCGCTGCCACCAGCACCACCCAAAACAAAAACAACCCCAAAGTCAGAAATGGATAAGTCAACTAAGGCTTGGGGTTAAAATCAGACTCAAGAGAGGTTGCACCCTATGCTTTGGGAGTGATTTTTTTTGGGGGGGGGATGGGGCTTGTGCACCATTACCCCTTGAGTGCATGGCTGCCAGCCGTGGCCAGAGTGGAGAAACTGCCCTTGACCTGTACGGGAGATGATTCCCTCAGGCATGTCCAAACTTTGGCCCTCCAGATGTTTCAGACTCCCACAGTCCTTTGCCATTGGCAGTCTAAGCTTAGAATTCTGGGAGTTGTGGTCCAAAACATCAGGAGGGCCAACGTTTGGACATGTCTGCAAGGCTTAGGACGTAATAGTAGAAGCAGGTCGAAAGAACACGGAGAAACAGGGCTTACCTCTAGAAACCGTGGCAACCGCCATCTTGGCTTCTCTAGCATTTAACACCTGCGTCCTTTGTTTTTGTTGTTGTTGTTTTAAAGCTGGACTAAACCCCAGAAAGTTCGCCGGGGGTCTGCAGCAGAGACCCTGGTCATATTGCCAAGTGGGCAGGGAATAATCACGGATGCCTTGGTTTCTGGGGTAGCAACACACAGCCTGGCAGCTGGAGGGGGGCAGCTTATTTGGAGCAAACAGCTAGCCAGCTGTTGGGCTACCAGAAGTGAAATCAGGAAGGGAGTTTTGCCCGCTGGTCCCGTGGCTAAGGTTAGGAGCCATACCACGGCCGCTCTCCGGAGAAGTCAGCGCCCTCGGCCTTGAAGGATAATCCGTTGGCTCAAGACCAGGAAACCCCCTTCATAAGCTTTAAACAAAACACACACATTTTGCATCTAAACCACAGCAAATCACATGAGGCTTCCATTATAGATTATCCCATAACCTTTAATTATTGTATCGTAGCTCGGAGTGGAGAGGTGCCATTCTGTTTTTAACCTGAAAAGCCAGAGTAAGAGCGCCAAAACATGAGGCCCACAACACAGTGCAGGAAATGTGGGGGAAGAGGGAATCCCCCATCCCTGTTTCCGGTCACAGAAAGAGCATCCAGCTGCTCTTTGGACACATGACCAGGACACAGGCGGATGCCTTTGGGGGGGGGGGCTTATGTTTGAGCAGCCTTGAGCTTGAGGGAACCTTGTTTTCAACTTTAAAATGGAATGTCAAAGGCGAGCAGCGGCAGGAAACGGAAACAGTGGCACGGGAACTGTCACGTAACAGTGGCAAGAACTCCCTGCCACAGGAGGTGGTGCGGGCATCTGGCCTGGATGCCTTCAAAAGGGGATTGGACAGATTCTTGGAGGAGAAGTCCATCCCAGTTGACGAACCATGATGGAGACGTGTCATCTCCAGGCTTAAAACTGGGGTACTTCAAGGGCCAGATGCAGGGGAGTGGGATCAGGAGACAAGAGTTTGAGTCTCATGGGTTCCCAGAGGCATCTGGTGGGGCCCCTGTGAGCTGGACTCGATGGGCCTTTGGCCTGATCCAGCAGGGCTCTTCTTAGGCTCTGATGTTCTTAAGTGACTTTGGAAACCCAGGTAACGATAGTCATGGTGCTGGTGACAGAGGGCAACCAGGAGCGCGACAGAGATCGGGGGTCTTAAACGTGGAACAGTGGAGGCCACTGGGTGGGAGAGAGGTACAGGGATGGTCAGGCAAGGGGGAGACACAAAACAGGCATGAAAGGCCAGCAGGTGGGGAGCAGGGCACTTCCCCCCCACTGCCTCCTCCCGCAAGGTGTAGGGCAGCCCTCCCCTCCCCACAAGCCGTGCATCGCTCCAATGCCCGCGCAGAAGCATCCTGGATGCTTTTGGTTCCTACCCATTTGTTTGCTTGCTCGCCGGCTCTCCTTGTGACCCGGAGCTGCTGCCTCTCGGTGGGTGGCCTGGCTCCCTCCTCCTCAACCTTCCTCCTCCTCCTCTTCCTCGCTCTCCTCCGTGTGGTCTTTTGCTGCTGCTGCTGCTGCTGCTTCTACCTCTTCTTCTTCTTCTTCTCCTTACCCGTTTTTATTTCCCCCACAGTCTGATAGATTTCACCCGGTTACCGTCTCCAACCCCTGAAAACAAGGACTTGTTTTTTGTCACAAGGTCTGTGGGGGCCCAGCCCTCGCCCGCCCGGAGCTCCAGCTACTCGGAGGCCAATGAGCCGGATCTCCAGATGGCCAACGGCGGCAAGAGCCTCTCCATGGTGGACTTGCAAGACAATCGCATTCTGGACGGCGGGGCTGCCCTCCCAGGGCCGCCCGACGCTCTGAACGAGAGCCAGCCCTCCGCCGGGCCGGGGCCGGGCCTCTGGAGCACGCGGACTCAGCCCAACAGCATGGCGGCCGCCATGGCCACCGTGCGCCGGGCGGGGCAGACCCCCACCACGCCCAACGCCGAGAACGCTCCCGGGCGGCCCCAGCTCCTGGCGCCTTTGTCCTTCCAGAACCCGGTCTACCAGATGGCAGCGGGGCTGCCTCTCTCACCCCGGGGGCTGGCGGACTCCGGCTCCGAGTGCCACAGCTCCCTGAGTTCGCACAGCAACAGCGAGGACCTGGCGGCGGCCGCCAAGCTGGCCTTCGGGAACCCTGGCGCCGCCGTGGCCGCCGCCGCCGCCACTGAGGACTTCAACCGGCGGGCGGGTGAGCTGGCCCGCCGGCAGCTCTCGCTGACGGACAAATCCGGGCAGCCCACCATGCCTCGGCAGAACAGCGGCGGCCCTCAGCGGCGGATAGACCAGCCGCCTCCGCCGCCCCCGCCCCCTCCTCCCATCACGCGGGGCCGGACCCCGCCCTCCTTGCTCAACACCATGCAGTACCCGCGCCCCTCCAGCGGGGGCATGCTGTCATCCTCGCCCGACTGGCCGGGCAGCGGGGCTCGGCTGCGTCAGCAGTCCTCCTCCTCCAAGGGAGACAGCCCGGAGATGAAGCAGCGCACCATGCACAAGCAGGTCAGTGTGGTGCGGGTGTGGGTGCCTGCGGCCCTGTGGGGCAGGCGGGAAAGGTCCTTTGGGGGAAAAGTGGCAGGAGAGGAATGATTCCACCACCACCACCACCACCACCCCATAGCCAGCCTGGATCTCAAGGACCAATTCAACGAAGGGTAGTGGAGGAGAATGGGTTGGTGACCCACAGAGATAAGACTCCCCCCCTCCCGCCCCCCCAAGTATCTTGCTTCTCCAGAGAAACCCCCCAACCCAGTCTCTTAGGCAGCGGTGTCCAAACTTTGGCCCTCCAGATGTTTTGGACCACAACTCCCACAGGCCTTTGGTCATTGGCAATACAGGCTTGGAATTCTGGGAGTTGGGGGGGGGTCCAAAACATCTGGAGGGCCAAAGTCATCTGGACACCCCTGCTCTTAGGTCTCCACTTCATGGCAGCGACTGGTGGTCCCTCCATCCCTCGCTCTGCCCCCCCTCCCCAGCTTGCTGCTTTGCCCGTCCATGTGCACCCGCTCGCCCATCCCATGCCATGGCTGGATCCAGTGCCATCTCACAGGCTTGCTGGGCCCTAAAACCTAGCAGTCGGCAAGGCTCGTTCCACTAAGAGAGAGAGAGAGAGAGTTGAGATCTTGCTCTGGCGTGTGGCACCCAGAGTGGAGGGGGAATGGATCATGGCCCTGCAGCCAGGCTGGTACGGTTCTTGGAGAGGCCAACCCGCGGGGTCTCTGTTAGTCTTCCTCACCCAGGCCAGCAGATGCCACCTTGTACCAGTTTTAGATGCTCCTATGCTTTTCTCTCTCTTTTTTTTTGGGGGGGGGGGGGGGTGCCTTCCAGCCGTCTTCACTCAAACTGATCTTGAAGGCTGCTGTGGCAGCTCAGAAACCTGCCAAGCCTGTTTGACCTAGACCGGAGCCTTTTTTTTAAAAAAAAGACCTTTTTTCAGGACAAAGCACAGTACACCCACTCACCATTCTGGCTGGGGGATTCCGGGAGTTATTATCTGGAAAATTGGCTTTCCCGGAACAAGGAGGTGGGGGAAGGGTATGGAAACAAGACGGGTTTCCCTCCCTCCCCCCAGCCCCCCGTGGCCGGTGCCGTCACACCTCGTGGTCCCTCATCCGCGCCCTTCTTGCCCAAAGATTAGCTGGAAGCACCATAAATAATGAAGCGGCTTGTCCGTGTTCAAACCGTGCTAATTGTTATTTGAGAGCCAATTACACCCGAGCCTCACGGCCGTGTAAGACTTTTGTCTGCCCGTTTGGAAGCGTGTCGCAGCTTCGAAGGGTGGGCGCCATTTATGGGTGGACACGGCCTCCCTGCCAGCCTGGATTACGGGAGTGCCACTCCTCAGGCAGGCTTACCCTGTTGGAAAATGCTGGCTTAGCCCCTCGTGGTGGCCTAAAGCATTGCCAAGCGCCGGCGGTGCGCTGGGGATGCCGCAAAAGGACCTCTTCACGAGGCCGTGACCCTCCTGCCTCAGCAGCAGCAGCTTAGGGCAGGCATGTCCAAACTTCGCCCCCCCCCCCGATGTTTTGGACCGCAACTCCCAGAATTCCAAGCCTGTGTTTCCAATGGCAAAGGACTGTGGAAGTGGTGGTCCAAAACATCTGGAGGGCTGAAGTTTGGACACGCCTGGCTTAGGGGAAACCGTCTTGGGGTGGGGTGGGTACTCTGAGTCCCTCCAGATGTGGTGGGAGTGCCCCTTCTTGGAGCCTGACTCTGGGTGTCCACGGAAATGGGTTCCAGCAACCTCTGGAGGCTCAGTCGTTGAGACCAGATGGGAAAGGAAAGCGGTATGTGTGATACATGCACGCATGCCTTTGGAAAGACAAATTCAGGGGACATGAAAGAGGACGTCTGTTTGCAGTGGGTTCTCTTTGGCTGTATCAACCAGGGCAACTAAGGGGTCTCTGGCTCAAAGCCACCCCAGACCCACTGGCTTCTCTCTTCCCTGCTCACTCCACGAGCCCTCCCAAGACTCTCTGTGGAGTCCCAGGCTTGCCCTGAAAAGGAAGACTTTGGCACTTACCCCACTTCTGCCATGCTTCCCAGCACGGCGCCTGCCAGACCGATGGTCCCCAACCTTTGTCCTTTGCCCTTCCCCCCCCACCACCACCACCAGGTGTCCTTGGACTAAAACTTCCCCAAGCCTTCAACCACTAGCTATGCTGGCCAAGATTGCCGGGAGTTGCAGTCCAAGGACATCTGGGGACCGACAAGGTGGAGGGGAGATCGTGAGACAATTTGGACAACACGCCCTGCCCCCCCCCCCCCCCCCGGGCAGCGATGGTCTCAGGTTGCACCTGGGATGGCTAAGAGACAAAAAAAGGAAGCCAAAAGAGAATGGTTGATTTCCCCCCCCCTTCCCGGCTTTGGAGAAACATAAATGTGAGCTTTAATTTATTTATTTATTATATTTTTATACCTCCCGTCTTCCACGGAACTCCGGGCGGTTAACAATATAGGGTTAAAAGAACACTAAGGATTAAAAGAACAATAAAACACCAGATAAAGACAATACAATAATAAGAGAGAATCATTGGCAGGAGGTGTCAGAGGAAGGAAAAAAAAACTAAATTAAAGGTTGCCAAATGCCTCAATCTTGGATCAAAAGACACCATTTCAAGGGTTGATAGAAAAACCAGGGTGAATTGAGGTTGGACCCTGCCTAGCCTTCAGCTCAAGTGTGTTTGCGGTGTGGATAAAGGAGTCTCGACGAGGTGGGCCAAGGAGTGAAAGGCTGAAAGAAGGAAAAAGGGAGTGAAAGGTGATGCCCAGGGCCCAAGCGTTGGGCATGTGGGGGTCCCTCTGTCTCACTGCCACTTCATCTCCATTCTGGTTTCCACTTCCCTTCTTCTCTCTCTCCCCCCCCCTCCTCCAACCTCCTCCTCCCTCTTCTTTGTCGCTCTGGTTGTGTGTTTCATGTTCTAGGCCCCTTCTCCTGTGAACCCCAATGCCTTGGACCGGACGGCCGCTTGGCTTTTGAATATGAATGTGCAGTTTTTAGAAGAGGAAGGCAATGACCCCGAGCCAAAACACAGGGATAAGGCCCGGAGTAAAGAGGAGTTCAGCCTTGGGGAAAAGGTAACGCCGGAGGGGGAAAGTGGCCGCCGCCTCTCCGGGGGAAACAGAGAGAGAAAAAGAGAGAGACAGAGAGAGAGAGAGAGAGAGAGAAGGAGAGGCGGTGGCCTTTCGGAAGCACCGCTGGTCTCCCTGCTGCTTCACATCTCAGGACTTGACCAGACTCGCGGTTGGCTGGGAGGTCGGGTTCAAAGCTCCACACAAGCAGGAGGGACACAGACGGTGCATAAAACCTGCAGGAGGTTTGGATGGGACACACCAGCTACCTAGACAGGATCCCACCACCACCCCAAGCCGCAAAGGGGAGCAAGCTGTCCAGCAGACTAGCAGAGGGCAGCTGCTTTGTCGTCACAGTTCTGTGTCTGCCATTTCCGCACACACATCTACGCACTCCCCCTTTTTTTTTTATTCCACCATCATCATTCTGTTGCTGGCATTTGAGGGGGCTCTTAGCATCATCAGCCTTTCCCCACCACCCATGCCCACGCCACACTCCTGGGGCCAGACCTGAACCGGAGATGCTGAGATGGAGGTGGTCTCCCTATGGCCGGCGGCAGGTTCCCCTTCCCTGAGTTGACCACATTGGGCTTTGCATGCCAGCTTGGTCCTCCGCTCACCACCCTGGCTCTGTTTCCCCTAATCTCGTCCTAGGACCACCACCTCCTCCACCCCACCTTGTGGTACCTTCAAGGCCACCAAAAGCTTTTGTGGACCAGGAGCGGTGGCAAGAGGACCTCAGGGGTGCCCAAACTTTTTGTAAGGAGGGCCAGATTTGGCGGCTGAGAATGTGTCAGGGGCCGGTTGCTCCCCGACCCTGCCACCCCACTGCAAGCCCCACCCACTGAACCCTTGCAACCCCACCCGCGGGAAGGAAGGCGGGCACCTAGCTTCACAAGGTTCCCGGTGATGTCGGTGGCGGTGGCCCGCCCCCTTGCGTGCACCCAGCCCCACAAGCTTCCTGGTGGTGCTGGTGGTGGTGGCCCATCCCCCTTGACCACCCACCCAGCCCCACAAGCTTCTGCTCACCAGCCGGCCGGCCTGCGCAGCCCCTCAAGCTTCCCGGTGGTGTCAGTGTTGGTGGAAGAATTAAAAAAAAAAACATGGGGCGAAGGAGGGGGAGGGAGGGGCGGGCCAGCCAGCCGTGGGCCACTCAGAATGGCCTGGCGGGCCGGATTTGGCACCCCACCCCACCCCACCCCCCGGGCCGGACTTTGGGCAGGCCTGCAAGAGGTGGAACACCCTCATCCCTGCCCAGGCGGACAGAGCGTGTGCCATCATCTGTCGAAGTGGTGGGGCGGCAGTCCACGAAAACCACCTCTCCCCTCAAACCTGCGTGGCTCCTGAAATTAACATCAGCCAGGCAAACGCCGGGCCCACCTGCATTTTTCAGAGCAGTGGCTGCTTTAAAGTGTCAAGGCCGCCTTCTCTCATGGGGAGCTGAGAAAAAGACAGGCTGGCTCTGAGGATGATGGGGCAGGGCCTGGGGGGGGGGATACCTTCCATACCTTCACCTGGGTTGAAACCACCTTGAATGTGGGTGGATTTGTTTCAGGTGCAAGAACAGATCTGCCCATACCACTGTTCCTCGGGAGGGGGGGTCTCCCTTGCCTGTTTCTGTATCACGGCCAGTGGTGTTCTCTGTTTGGTAGCCAGCTAACTGTTGCCAACAGCAGAACCTCAAGGACCCCATGTCCGAATTTTCCAGCCCCAAACTCCAAATCCATCTCTTCCTTTACACGCAAATAACAGCACGCGTACCTTGCTTTCTCTCTGCCTCGCATCTGATTAGTTCTGCTCCCGGAGGTTGTTCCATCACCGCCGTGCACGTATCCTCCTTAACGGCCACACTTCTCGGAGGGTGGGGTGGGGTGGGGGGCATTGGGCCTCCCTTTGCCGGATGGCCATCCCCAAAAAAGGTGGCCCAGAGGAAGGGTCCCCCCCCCCACACACACACACACCAAGGGGCAGACGGACTGCTTGGTAGAGGTAGCGGGGGTGGGGTGTAGAGATGCCGAGGGTGGGGAGTGAGGGCGCCTATGACAACCGTTGCCCTTCGCTTCTCTCCCCCTCCCTGACCCCCCACCCCAGCAGCAGTATCAGCAGGACATTGCAGTCCTCCAGGACAAGCTGAGGATCTCCAATAAGAAACTGGAGGAGTACGAAGCCCGCTTCAAGTGCCAGGAGGAGAGCACCCAGAAGCTGATGCTGGAGTACCAGGCCCGTCTGGAAGAGAGCGAGGGGCGCCTCCACCGTCAGCAGGAGGACAAGGAGATGCAGATGAAAGGCATCATCAGCAGGTGAGGGAACGGACCGGGCCCGGACCAAGGCCACCCTGCCCGCTTTTGGGTACAGAGCTGTGCCCCTGAGTTTTCTAGTCTTGGCCGCTGCTTTGGAAAGAGCGGGTTACAAGTCACAGATTCCTGGTTGTTTGTTGCTGTTTTCATGTAGTTAATAAGCAGTGGAAGAGTTGCATCCTAAAAGTAACATGATAATAGGGGGAAGAGAGAGAACATACTTTGTAGACTGAACAAGTTACTTTGTAAATTCTCTTTTTAAAAGGGCCGTTTAAGGGCCCTGTTGAGAAGGTAGAGTATGTGTGTTTTTTTTGTTGCTGCAGTTTTGTGCCATTCTGTTATCGATCCTTAAGGTTTGTTTAAGCAAAATACCATATTTTCCATGTACCAGTGGTACCTTGTATAAAGGAATTAATTCGTTCCAAATGAAATTATGTTAAGCAAATATTCCTTTATACAAATTCCCATAGGAATGCATTGAAAATGGAGTAATCCCATTTTATGTTGTACAGATTTCCCCCATAAGTGATTATGTTAAGCTAATTTCCCCTATCTCCGTAATTTTTTATGTTGTACAAATTTTATGTTATACAAGCTGTTTGTTATACAAGGGTCCACTGTATAAGACTTTTCAAAAACTAAAACTGTTATAGACTTTTAAAAAATCAGGGTCTTCTTATACACGAAATTAAGCCAATGACAGAACCACACAGTAGAGGAACTGTTATTTCGGGCTGGAAAATCGGGGGTCGTCTTATACATGCGGGTATCTTATAGGCAAAAAAAATACAGTAATAATAAGAGATGCAGGTCAATATGCAATGCAGAGGGGTGTGTTACTGTTTAAATGGGTAGCAACAACCCATTGCTTTTAAAATCGTAATGATCATGATGGTTGCTTTAAAAATAATAATAATTTTCAAGCTATGGTTCTCACCAGAAAGAAAACCTGAGTGCCTTCCTTGGATTTGCCAGGCAAAGGAGGAAATGGGTGGAGTAGCACCTTGTTTGGCTCCAAGTACCTCTGTACTAAAACATGTTAGTGCGCTTTAAAAAAAAAAGAAAGGGTAGGTGAAGCACAGTGAGGTTATAACTCAGAGGCAACCTGTGTGGGAGGGAAGGCTACATGATCGGTGTCATTTGCTCAGTGTTTTCCAATTAAATTGCAAATAGGTTTTCTTGCGAGGCCCTTCAGCAGGCTGTTTTAAAACTTTTTATAGCACTTTCTTACTAATCTTAAGGTCGTTAAGTCATTAGTAGCCAGAGAGAGAGAAAACAAGTGACACAACAGGTAACAGAGACGCAGGTGATTTATACTGTAAGAAGTCATGGGGGTGAATTGGTTTTTAAACATTGCAACAAATCACAGGCGTGCATTCCTTTAAAAACAAAAGTTTTGATGCATCTGTCCTAGCGACCCCTGTGTCCCTTGAGCTAGGCTTGTGGGACTTTCCGTTGGACTCCTCTCTCCTCGGGAGTGACTCATCGCTAGAATCTTTTCATCCTAAAATATTTTCTGGCTTCTGTTAGTCTAACCTCTTGCTCCAGACCGGGAGCCAGACTTTTTTGCTAAAGGAAAGAGGCAGAGGGCACTGTCATTCATCAACATGAATCAGCACCGTTGGGTGAGGAGGGTTGGTGGTGGAAAATGAATTAAACCCTAAGCTTAAATTCCTGCCTTGTGTCCCCCCCCCCCAACCAAAGGCTGATGTCAGTGGAAGAAGAACTGAAAAAGGACCATGCGGAAATGCAGGCCGCCGTGGATTCAAAGCAGAAGATCATAGACGCACAGGTGGGCAAACCTGGATGGAGGGGATGGGCGCACCTCTCTCTCTCTCTCTCTCTCTCTCTCTCTCTCTCTCTCTCACACACACACACACACACACACACACACACACACACACAGAGAGAGACAGAGAGAGAGAGAGAGAGAGAGAGAGAGAGAGAGACAGAGAGAGAGAAACTAGGACATCCAGAGAGAACAAAAACCAGCAGAGACACTGGAGAGAACAAATTTAGGCAGTACAGAATTGGGATAGAGCAGTGTTGGCAAACCTTTTAGAGACCAAGGGCGCAAACTGCTATTCAGAACCCACTAATTTTTCCTCAAAGTGCCAATACAGCAATTTTAACCTGAATCCGGTTGGCTGTGAAGGGACGGTGTCGGGTGCCCACAGAAAGGGCTCCGAGGGCCACCTGTGGCACCCGCGCCAGAGGTTCGCCAACACTTGGATAGAGTGTGTGCAGCCTTCCAGACAGGGTTGGACTACCTGTCCCATGAGCGCCAGGGATGAGGGATGAAAGGGGGGGGCTTATTTCAACATTGGGAGGGCCATGTATTTCCAATCCTGATCCTAAAGGTTTCCAGGTCTGATGAGGCTCCTTTGCTTGGGGGTGGGGGTGGGGATGGAGAACAATCCGCCCTCCAAATGTCTTGGGCTGCAAGACTATTAGATATGCCAAACACACAGGGATGCCATGGGACCTTTTCTGTTTCCCCTGCTTTGTCTTTCTTCTGGGTCATCTGTCCTTCAGGAAAGCACCATGGGAGTGGTGCGGGGGTGGGGGGCGGTTAGGGAGAGAACGAGGACGGAAATAACGAGGGGAGATGCCTTCCTCATTTAGACCAGTGGGTTCTGATGTGCTGGTGCTCAGGTTTTTCGAGCCATGGCCCCTCGGTGCTTCTTTCGGAGCTGAGCTGTCTCCTTTTGGTTGCCAACATCTTAAATCTTGGTCCTACGCCTCTGCCACCAAGTAACTGCTGAGCCTCTCCCCATTAAAGGAGCAGCTGAAGCTTTTGGGGTGTGATACACACACACACACACACACACACACACACACACACACACACACACACACACACACACACAAGAAGCCGCAAGGTCTGACTCAGACCTTACAACCTTCTCCTCAAAGAGGTTAAAGCAAACAGTGGAGGGAGAGAGAGAGAGAGAGAGAGAGAGCAGCAGCAGCAGCAGCAGCAGGGGGGAGTTATCCGAGTCGCTCCAGGGATTTGCTTTGCTTCTAATTTCGAAGAGGTGGCCGTCCTCTGCGGCTCGGCTGTCATTAGCAGGCAATCAGAGAAGCTGCTAGCCTAGGCAAAGGCCCCGGTTGGCTGATCCGCTAATTAGTCTCTGGGCGCTATTCAATATCGAAAAAATCAGACAAGTCACTGAGAGATCTTAATCAGAGTGCGGCTGGGAAGCAGGTTCTGACCCGGGCAAAGAGGGAGCAGGCGTTTCCAGCTGCATAGTGCATTGAGAGGGGGGGAGGCAAGGGAGGCAGAGGCACCCATTCCCAGGGCAGGGCGGCCTTCGTTTCACGCAGTCAAATCCTACCGCCCTTCTTCCGCATCCTCCTTGTTCTAGGTGGAATCAAGGGGTGCTGAATGTTGCTGTCAGATCTTTGGAAGAATTCCAGATTGTATTCGTGTTGCAGGGTGGTGTTGTGCTAAATAAATGGAACACTGTTCAAGGGAGTTCACCTCCAAATAAGAGATAGGAGATAATTCTAGCATAAGAACATAAGAAGAGCCCTGCTGGATCAGGCCAACGGCCCATCTAGTCCAGCTCCCTGGATCTCACAGTGGCCCCACCAGATGCGTTTGGGAGCGCACGAGACTAGACCTCTGTCTCCTGATACCACTCCCCTGCATCTGGCCCTTGAAGTACCCCGGTTTTAAGCCTGGAGATTACACATCTCCATCATGGTTTGTCACCTGTGATGGACTTTTCCTCCAGGAATCTGTCCAATCCCTTTTTGAAGGCATCCAGGCCAGATGCCATCACCACATCCTGTGGCAGGGAGTTGCACAAACGAACAACGCGCTGGGTGAAAAAATATTTTATTTTGTCTGCAAAAAGACAATTCCTGCAAGCTTTTCAGAGGCCCTATGCTCAGCCCCTGCAGGAGCATGGTGTGGATTTAATATCCTTCCCGGTGCAATCTGCTGCATTTCTGTATATCCCTGTATACATGCCTACACACATACACATGCACAAGTTCACACACCCAGATGGCACAGATGCACAAAGCAGCCAGTTCCGGCAGGTGTCCCGAGTCCTTGTTCCCAACCCATTGTTTTCTTTTCCCTCTGCAGGAGAAGCGCATCGCCTCCTTGGACGCAGCCAATGCCCGGCTCATGAGCGCCCTCACGCAGCTCAAAGAGAGGTACAGCACACAGACCCGTAACGGGATCTCCCCCACAAACCCAACTAAATTGCAGATTACAGAGAACGGCGAATTCCGGAACAGCAGCAACTGCTAGCCAGCTGGGAGTGGCTGCTGCAGAGAAGGAAGAAAAAAAAAAGAGAGAGAGAGAGAGAGAGAGGAAGGAGAGAGAGAAAGAGAGAGAGAGAAAGCCTGCTCAGCAGCGGTGGCGGCGGCACTGGCAGGAGGGGTGAGCCACACAGGAGGAGGGGGTCTGTGCTCTCCCAGGCCATTCTCCACGTGTGGTGTGGAGTGGAGACAAGACACACACACACACACACGGTTCTCTTCAGCAAAGATGGCTCGCCAAACTGGAAACGCGGAAACCCTGATGCGTCCACGGGGTGGGATACGGCGGCTGTTGGCGGCGGGGCGTGTGTGAGACCCGACGGCAGCCACTAAACACTAAAGCGATGCGAGAGCAGCGCAAAGGAAGGAGGAGCTTTTCCCACGTAGCACTCGGGAGGACATGTCACAGAAGCTGGAAATGCTGGCAGCCAAGGAACGCGCTTCGCAGGGCTGCTGCCACAACGTTTCCAAAAACCAGTGCCTCCTCTTCCTCCTGCTCCCCTCCCTCCCTGCCTGCGACGACCTCTGGCCCCAGCGTCTTCATTGGCTTTTTCATCGTCTGCGCCCCCCCACTTTGCTGCTCTGGGTTGTTCTCTCCAGAGCTGGTATTCCGCTGTCCGAAACCAGTTCTGTTCTCCCAAGCCTGATGTCATCTCTGATTTGGGATGTGTCCTCTCTCCCAGCTGTAGGCCCCAATCCAGCCATTTCTCTCAGATCAAGACGGGTCGCTAGAGAGTTTTTTTAAAAAAAACCCCATTCCCCTTCTTCCCCTTCCTCTCTGGAGGACACACTGTCTGTTCTCGACAAGATGGATATGTCCCAGAGCATAGAAACAAACGAGGTGTCAGGCCCTTGCTAGAATTCACAGATACCTCCTGAACGAAAGGAGGCAGAAGGATTATGTCGCAGGGCGGAAGAGAGGTTGGATCAGCTTCTCGGGGGGGGGGGGGCTCCACAACATCTCCCACTTAAAGAAACCTGTGCAAAATGGTGGTGTTAGGTATCCCAGGCAGACGACACCTGAGTCTCTCAGCCTGCATGAAAAAAAAGACAGACGGGGAGGGAATGCATGAGGGCAGCTTTGGTGGGGTGGCAGGGATAAAAATAAAGCTTCCCTTTCTGAGGGATGTGGAGGAGGTGTGACGTAAGTGGGAGGCCTATTTTGCATGCAGGCCATCTCAGATTCAAGCCCAGGCCCGTCACCTTTAGGCTAAGAGGAGACACACACCCCCGGTCCCCTATGCTGCTTCCAGCTTAGCAGCGTCCCCTCTGCAAACCCACACCCATGCCATCTAGCTTAAGCCCGCTGGTGGTTTGCAAAACAGAAAGCGTGTGTTGGGTCTTCGCACCGCCTGCGGTATTTGCTGCTAAACAGAAAGGAGGAACAGAGAGAGCGAGAGAGAGCGAGAAGAGGAAAATATATATATATATATATATATATATATATATATAAATTATCTTCCTACCCAGAAGCATGAAGATTGGTAACTCCTATCTCTTTTCTTTCACAGTATGCGTTAGGAATAAAAAAACAGTCAAAAACCAAAAGCGTTCCACTTTCTGGAGTACTCTATCCTCTTTTAATTGGGAATGGGTGCTGCGTGGGAAGCTAACCACCCCGAAGGCCTCCAAAAAAAGGGACTAACGGACAAAGAACACAGCCTCCGAAAGGTCTCTTCCCTTTTCAGGAACGCTGGGCAGCCGTAAGACGCCGATCCGCGCCCTCGGTAGCCAAAGGGGGCCAGCAGCACGGTGGCCAGGGGTGCGTCACTAACCTCTAGCCAGCGGGTGGGTGGGTAGGCTGTCTGGGGGTGCGTCTTTCCGAAAGCTGTCAGTGAGGAGCAGCATAAGACGACAGGGTGCTCCCGCCGGCCCTGTCCCCTTAAGAGAACCCGTTTGGGCAGGCCACCCCTGCGGCATCATACGGGACAGCCACAGAAAAAGAACTGGGACCACCGTCTGTCTTACGTGACCCGAAAAGTTCTCAGTGAGAGAGAGAGAGTGTGTGTGTGTGTTCTCATTTCAAGCTGCCTGGTTCCTCGCACAAACCCGCGGTTTCGTACTGCGCCTGCCCCCCCCCGCCCCGCCCCACCCCGTATGGATCGTAAATGCAAACAGTGATGAAAATAAATTTCCTTCCCCCTCCAATCTTCACCACCTTTCTGGCTATGGAGGTGTGATTTCCAGTATAACTAATAACAAAAAAAAAGCCACCCACACAAAGCTGAAAGCCCATGTTACGTGCCAGGAGACGGACAGTTCCGGACCTCTCAGACAATCGTGCTGTTTTGGAGTGGGTGCAGGACCAGAGGCGACCCTGAAAGTGAACGTTAAAAAGAATTCCCTCTTTGCTGCTATGCTGCCCTCTTCCCCAGTTGCCTCCCTCCTCTGCCCCAGAATATGCCCTGGGGGTGGGTGGGGGGTGATCTACGTTCCTTGCGCCAAGGAAAGAACGGGTCAGCAATGCATTAATGGACCTTGGCAAGGGCTGTGCCAGCCGCCAGCCAGAGCTCTGGGTCAGCAGGTGACGTAGAATTAATTCCCCACACATGGGATGGCGCTCTGTCCCTCCACACCAAAGCTCCGACCCAGCTTGACTGCTGCCGGATGTAGCTGAATCAGAGGAGTGTTTCCCCCCCACATCTTTTGCTGTGGGGCAGCCATGGGTCTAAAGGCATCCCGGTTTCTTCCTTGGATGATGGGGTGTTCCCCTTGTAATAGGCTGGCCCGTGACAACAACAAAAAAGCGCTCTCGCCACACAACCCGCCAGTTCTTTCTTTGGAACGCGACAGGCTGGCCAGCCAACTCAGCCGGCCACTGGCCACGAAACCTGGACCAGCACAAGGTTTTATCTTGCTGTCTTCCTGCCAGTCCTTGGGGTGGGGGCAGGGGGGGAGGCCGCAGCGCCTTAAGGAGACAAATCCCAATTCACAGCCAACCTCGCCGGGCCTGTCGGTACTCGGTAGGTCCAGTCGGCCTGTTTTCTGGTGCCTCACTTTGCTTATTTCTAGAACTGTTGCGCAGTGGGTGTGGGTGGGCACCGTCGCCTCCTGTGTGGTGCGCCAACTGCTTTCTGAACGGGTTTTCCCAAAAGGGACCCCGGGTAAGTCCCTTGGGTGCAGCCTCCTCTTTCTCCTCTCTGGGGATTTTTTCCCCTCCATACTTGTTATGTAATACAATCTGTAAAGCTTTTATAATTATTATAAGAATGACAATAATAAGTAACCATACACAGACAGTGACGAGTAGAAGTCTTACAGCTTCTCTTCTGTAAAAAAAAAAAAGTGTTTTTTGAGTGTCTGGTCATCATATTTGCATCTTTCTGCCACTGTACAAAGTGCATTCCACTCAAAGCATACGGCTGCTTTGGCAGAGATGTTGTTGACGGTGACCCAGGGAGTGCATGAACAGCAAGGCTGTCCACGGGTCAAGTTCTGATACGTAAAGCAGCTACTTGGAGGGGGGGGGGAGTTCCTGGTCTTGATACCACGCCAGCTTTGGAATCAGATGCATCCTAAAAGATGATGGAAACATTTGAGGGCGGGGGGTGGGGGCTTGTTCCCGTTTTATTCCAAACTACAAGGACCGGGCACACTCGGAAGAGACAGGGAGCAGTCTGAAGAGGGGACCTGCCACTCGCCAGCATGAAACGGCGACAACCAAAGCCATACCCGGGGTTCTCTTGGCCCTGAGATTGGTCAGGGTACCCAACATGAGGCAGGAAAAGTGGGGAAGTTTCAGTACAACCTTGGCCTCTCATGCTGCAATGCACACACCCACGCAACGATTGTTTAAAAAGAATGTTTTTAAAGGGATTCAAAAAGTGGGTTGCAAGCCCGGAGGCAGGGGGTGCTCCCTATGGGGTACTTGCACCTGACTGCATGATGACACCTTGGTGCCATTAGTCACAAAAACACACACACATACACAGTGGCTCTCCTGCACTTGACCTGAAGTCCTTTCTGTAGCTCCTGTGGGGAGAGAGGCAAGACAGAGCACCCCCCCCAGTACATAAAGACCTGAAGAAACACCCCCTAAGTTATACAGGTCGCTTCCACCCAGAGCAGAGCCTCTGTTCCATCCAGCAGAGAGACCCACGCTAGGCTACGCACCGCACCACGCCTTCTTGTCCTGCAGTGTGCACAGATGACAAGGGGTCGCAGCCCTGTTTCCTCTACCCATCCCCTGCTCTCCTCCGCGGAGCGACAAGGAAGCCCCAGGGACAGAGGGGAATGGGTGTGCGGATGATCTCTGAATCCATCTCGACTGGCAGTCCAAACCCCTATTTGGTCAAATTTTGCAAAAGTTGCTAATGAGGTTAAAGACCAGGTAAGCGTAGGAAGATCACAAGCCCTCCTAATCCCCACTAAACACTGTGGTGGGATTTTTAAAAATCCCTTTTAATCTATTTTGAAAAGGTCCAAGCTAACAATATTGCAGAGAGCAACCAAAGACCAGTGTGCAGGGTATACAAAGGACCTTTCTCCCCCACATCCTCAGCCCTCTCTCATGCAACACCCCCCACAGCTGCCTTTTCCAAATGCCACAGAAGGGTGGGGTTTGCATGCACCAAACTCCCTGGACAGACCACCTGGTTGTAGTCTCACAAGAGAAGCAGTTGAGTTGCTGGCGCGTCCACCCCAAAATGGGCTCTGAACTGATGGCTTGGGTTGCAGAGTTCCAGCGGTCCACAGGAAAAAAGAGGATCCCTCCGTGAGAACCAAACTCAAGAAAAATAAACACTGCAAATTTCTACTTTGGAAGGACAAAAATAATTTTTAAAAAAAATCACCCTCAACACAAAGTTGTCCCCCAGGTTGACCCAACTATGTCTGTTGTATGGCTGGGCTCCTCCACACCTGCCTGTCGGGGCCTGTCCCTTGCCCTCTGCATCACTGTGTCTTAAAATATATACCTCTCTTTCTGTCCCTCGAGTTTTTCTTTCTGTATATCTGCTTTGACCAGTTGTCATTCCTCTATTACCCACGGTTATAAGAAGAAAAAGAAAAGGAAACATGTTTTATATCCTCTTATAAAGGAAACTGAGCAAAAAATAATAATACTTTTTGTAAGTATGTTTAAAATAATAATAAAGTGGAGCTAAATGAGAGGGCTTTCCGAATCTCATTCAGTCTCTTTGAAAAGCAAAACTGTAATAATGTACAGAGAAAGTAGTTCATGTTGAGAGACGAATAAGGATGATGATGATGATGATGATAATGTTGATGTTATGGCAGTGGATTTATGTACATTTGCAATTAGAAAATATTAAAGATTTATTTAGCTATTTTATTCACGCTTTGCCTATGGCACATTTATTTACTCTTCGGGCTGAATCCAGAGAGATTTACCTTGTTTTGTAGGACAAGGCAGGGAGTTCGGTTAAAAAAAATCTGATTTAAGAGGATCCTGGCACTATTTGCTAAACTTGCTGTGCTTCACTGGCGAGAGGTCCAGACCTGCCACAGTGACACAGCTGGTCAGATGTCCTTTCATTAGGGCTCAACGTTTATGCAAGCCTGGCACAAGGACCAGTAGGAGGGGGGGGGGGGGTGTCCAAGCCAGCCGAAGTGTTTTTGCAAAGGAGGCTTTGCAAATTTCTCCCCACCTTGGGCGTCACAAAATATAACAACACAAATCAAACGGCCCGTGTTTCCTTAAAACCTGCCATCTGAATGGGAGCTGCTTCAGTCTGCCAAATGGTAGAGCCGGTGCAGAGCCCGGCTTCCCGGTGTTGCTTGATGCAGCCAAGCCAACCACCGCCTGCCTGCCAAAACCCTTTCTAACATGATCTGGGATAGGGCTGTGAGACTGGAGTGGTCCATTGCCCTCCCTTCTGACTCAGAACTACTACAACAAGGTGGAAGAGTCTTGGAGGGGGGTTTCTGCACCACCACCTCCAACACCAGCAGCATCCAGCAGGGCTAGACTGTCAGCTACCCCGTGCTGAGCTTGTTGGCACTTAGCAAAAAGTGGCACCGAGAGATGCAGCTTCACACACTGCCCGCCTAGGATATTTCGCCGCCTGAAGCCAAGCCCTAAATGGTGTGTCTCACTCCAGAGTTTGCTTTTGCTTGCTTATTTGTTTACTCTCAGCTCCCAAAACCCGTCTCTGGAGCTCCTCCTGGGCTCTGGCAAGTAAAATACAGAAGCAACACATTTCTGACAGGTTGGGAGCTGTTTCCCCAAAGTCTTGTCAAATTCCTTACCCCGCTGCCCTGGTTTTTGCAAAGATGCTTCCTGTGGACCTTTCTGGATTGAAGTCCCACCTTTGGCAGCAACGGGGACAACCGTGTCCAATTAATTGCTTTAAAAAAGAGGGGGGGGGGGCAAGTGTCTGGAAAGCCAGACGCAGTGGGGGAAAGGGGGAAAAACACCCCCCCCCCCCCAAAAAAATCTCCCGGTGGCTTCTTGGCATGCTATGAAGAACGCTCACCTTAAATAGGAAAGACAGTCCAATTTACACATAAAGGCAACACATTAATATTATATTCTAGAGAGCACGGGTGAGCGAAGGGACCTGGGGGGGGGGGAGAACAGAATAATTGTTCTCCCTCCCTTCCAACATCCTTGAATTTCCTTGGATGAAAAAAAAGGGAGAGAGAATTCACAACCAAAAGATAACAACTAGGTACTCTGTGTGTGTGTGTGTGTGTGTGTGTGTGTGTGTGTGTGTGTGTGTGTCTAGTCTGATTGGCTGATGGAAATACAAGCCAAGGAAACAGGAGAACGACTGATCCAGATACGGCTGCTGAGAAACCGGGATTGGGGGGGGGGGTACACCTGTGGAAAGCCCCAGCAAAGGCACGGAATTCAAACTGCCCGGGTCTCAATTGCCCCTGCACAAAAAAAGGGACTAAGTTTCTAGCCCTCAAGCTTTGAGGTGTACAGAAAAAGAGGAGAGAACGCAAAGGCCAGGGGGCGACGATGCAAGACTTGTCTACCTTATAGCTCTCTCTCTCTCTCTCTCTCTCTCTCTCTCTCTCTCTCTCTCTCTTCCCGCCCTTTCATAGGAGATGCATCCTAAATTATGCCAAGTGAGCTTTCAGATTTTTGTAGCAGAATCCATCCTTCAGGTTGCAGAATCTGGTTTCGTTTTTAAACAGAGGATCTCAGCAGCAGCATGGCAACTAAAAGCGGCAAGCGACCTTGACGGCAACTCCGCTCTCTCCCCCCCCCCCCCGTCTTGGGATCAGATGCCAACCAAGGAAAAGGCAGGGGAGGCCGTCTGGCAGCCCCAGAGGGTGCCTGCTTTCTGCCCAAAACACCAGCCAGGCGAGCCCCGCCACCCCACCCCACCCTGCCAGAGAAACCGTGGGACACTTTTTGACTGAGGAGGGTGCCTCTCTTGGTCCCCCTGAGCCTGGCCAAGCAGCCTCCTTGCCAAAACTCCCCTGTCTCCTTGGTTTTTTATTTTGATCACAGCAGCCTGTCTCTTCCTGGGCCCTCTGAGGAGCTAATTATGTCGCTGTTAATGAGGCACAGGTGCTAATTCTTCCCAGCATTTAATGAGCCTCTTCCAAGGTTGCTGGCAACTTTGCAGAAAGGGATGGACAGCTGGCAGGAGAGGGAGGGACAGAGGGAGGGAGGGAACGAGGGAACAGCAAGGGAAGACGCAGCTGATGCTTCCTTCTATGCTTGGATCCAGCCACCCCCATCTCTCTTTGACCCACAAGAAGCAGAGGAGACCGACTCTTTGTGACTCCATGTCCATGGAGTTTTCTTGGCAGGAATACTGAAGTGGTTTGCCAGTTCCTACTCCAGGCGCCGACAGCGCCTGGTATTCCCTGGTGGTCTCCCATCCAAGTACTAACCAGGGCTGACCTTGCTTAGCTTCCGAAATCAGGTGAGATCAGATGTGCTTAGGGCAGGCATGCCCAAATTCCGGCCCTGCAGATGTTTTGGACCACAACTCCCACAGGCCTTTGCCATTGGAAATAAAGGCTTGGAATTCTGGGAGTTGTGGTCCAAAACATCAGGAGGGCCAAAATTTGGACATGCCAGGCTTAGGGCATCTAGGCAGCTCAAGGGTGAGTCCTAGAGAACTCCAAAGCACCTGACCTCTGAACTGCCTTGTGTAACATTTTAGGGACCTCTGGACTGGGGTTCTCTATTTTAGAGGCCATGTAATGTAAACAAACAGAAATGTACTGTATTGGGTTAAGACCCACCTAATAAAGCTCTCATGCAACTAGAATAGTGGTTTCCCCTAAATAGGCCACCCCGCTGTTTTATTTTGTAGGGAGGCAGGGGAGGGGAGGAACATTTCACAAAATTGTTGCGTACATATGAGAGAGAGAGAGAGAGAGAGAGAGAGAGAGAGAAAGAAAGAAAGAAAGAAAGAAAGAAAGAAAGAAAGAAAGAAAGAAAGAAAGAAAGAAAGAAAGAAAGAAAGAAAGAAAGAAAGAAAGAAAGAAAGAAAGAAAGAAAGAAAGAAAGAAAGAAAGGGGCACAGAATTAATAGGTGATGGGGAAATACTGTCCCCTAGAAGAAACTAAGGCCACCTTGTCTCTGTTGCTTCTCCGAGGGTCACGGTAGAACCCCCACTCCACCCCAGGTTTGGAGAAAGGCTCCGTGACAGCTTCATTACAGACCCCCCCCCACACACACACACACCCAGCCAGCTCCTTCCTGCATTGCGAGGCCTTCGACAGCTCTCCAGGCAGCGCTCACCGCCCGAGTCTCCTTCTGCCTGCCTGTCACCCCGACAGGAATTGTCAGGCAGGAGGAAGAAGGCCTGGAATTACAATTCGTTCTGACAGAGCCGGGCTTTTTTTTTCCCCCTGGCAGGGAGGATGGAGAAGAGAGAGAGAGAGAGAGAGAGAGTACGTAAGGGAGAGGAGACATCAGGAGGGGAAGAGCTCCGAGTCCCAGCTTCATCAGTGCTAATCATGTTTTGCTAATTCCACTCACTCAGGACTTGTAGCTCATTCCATATGCAAGAGAAGAGTCGGTCCCGATGTCTGGAACAAACGCAACCTTGCACAACCCTGTGCCGAGTCCTGGCTGCCCTTGTGGGGTGGAGGGAGGTTGTTGAAGGGTGCCTGGCGTGGATCCTATCAGCTGAGCCCACCCTCCCAGGTCTGATCCTGTGGGGCTGGCCCCCAAACCCTTGTGCAGGGTTGACACAAGGCCAGTGACCTTGTACTGCCAACAACCAAGGACTGTGGGAGTGGTGGTCCAAAACATCTGGAATGCCAAAGGTTCGCTACCACTGCCTTAGGCCAATGGTTCCCAACGTTGAGTAACCCAGAGGTTCTTGGACTGTAATTCCCAGAAGTCTACACCGGTAGCCACGCTGGCCGAGGATTCTGGGAGTTGCAGTCCAAGGACACCCAAGGTGGGCACCCACGCACAGTCTTAGACCTGCATGGAACTGGTGGCAGAGGTAGTTAAGAAATCCACGGTCTTCCCACACACACACACAACAGCCAAGAACTTCGGAGCTGCTGAGCCTCGCGCCCTGATCTACCAGCATCTTCCCTCTAATTAACCAATCATTTACACTAATGACCCTGTCAAAGGAGAAGGCAACGAGGCGTTCCGAGATTCATCTTCATCAGCCCTTGGAAAGCGAAACCCTGGAAAATCAACTTTCAGAGAGCAGTGGTCTCTCCAAATCCAGAGCAAATGCAATCCAGCTTGGGCAAATGATGTCAAGAAGTCAGAGGACAGGGAGATACAGGGCACAGGGGCGACGGTGAGAGGCTCACAGGCCTGCCGTTGGCCCACTGGTGGTAGGTTGCGACTCTGGTTTCCATGTTTTCAGTGAATGACAGACAATACCAAGATGTCACCAGATGGAAAACTGGCCACTCAAGTGTTATCAAACGGCCGTAAACCGTGTAGTAGAGACAGACTTTCGAGCAAGAATCGACCGACATCTCGCTTCAGAAGCACACACATGTCCATAACCCCCCCCCCACATGCGAACGTCCACTTGGCACCAAGAGGGATGTCACTCCTTATGATAGCCCTTGGCGCGCAGCCCTCCACCCTGGGAAATCAGAAACAGGCTGGCCGTGGATCCCCGGGATGGCAGCAGGCCGCCAGCCCTGCCCCCCCAAAAAAACAACAACAACAACAACACAGCCTAATGAGAAAGAACAGAACCTCCACAAGGCAGAAGACTGCCCAGCATTGAGATGCCCAGACGCTGCTCAGCCCAGTGCCTGTGTCTGACTCAATTACGATCAAAGCAGAGCGCATCCTCAGATGGGGCAGCCCCACGGACAAAGCTGCCTCTCTGGCTTCATGAGGGGCCCTGCATTATTGAGCTCAGGCAGGGGACCTGAGCGGCATCAAAGCTCCTGTGTCAGCCTTGTGCTCCCTGCATAGTGTGGAGGTGTAAGGTTGCAGATTTGCTTCTCCTGCTCCTGGCCCCCCAATGAAAGCAACAGGATGGTCCTTGGCCCTCAACATGTCCCAGGCGTGGATGAGGGGTTGAATAGGATGGCCCTGGGCTGCACACCCAGGCACTGATGGACCAAAGAAAAGTCAAGCTGGCCCCACCAGACAAATACTCTTGTTTCACTCATGGGCGTGCAACCCATAACAGCATGGAACCTCTGTGCATGTGCAGAGCGGATTTCCTTTAATGAGAAGCGGCTGCTGCCAGCCCCACCAACGTGGCTTGCCACTGTGTCTCTTTAGAACAACGCGGCGGTGACAAGGAGTAAGGAGCCCAGCCTTCTAAAAGTCTTGTCGCTTAAAAAGCATTTTAAACAAGCCTCTTCTGCTAAGCTGGAGTGACCTGCCAGTAGAATGTAAACACCCCCCCCCCCGGGCGGTGAATTTGCTAGTATCAAACACATGTTTTCAAGCTGATTAAGGCTGGCCACCAGTCATTTGGGAGGTACCCAGATCCAGAAACAGCAGGGGAAGGAAAAAATAAGGAAGAAAACAAAGCCACAGAACCATGAGAACAATCCACGGGTAAGCAGGAAAAGTTTAATGTAGTTCTCAGTTCTTGAAACAATACATTCCGTTTTATGTTTTAAGAAACGTGTTGAATGCCATGCTTAGTCCAAAGTATTGAAGGCCAAGCAGCCCGTAAGAGGAAGCCTTGGGGCCACCGTGCGAGAGTTGAAGCAAACTTTTATTATTTATTTAAAGTGGCTGCTTTGAGCCTTCAAATCTGAAACCCAACTGAATGTGGGAGAAACCCGAACTCGCGCCTGAACCATGAAAGAAAGAATCCAGTGGATACTCAAGGAAAACGGTTGTGAATTTTAGACAGCAAGTGAGTTTCATCTCTAGCTTCTTCTAGCTTCTTCACATGCCAGAGGTCCCCTCGGACTGCTGACACAGATTAAGACTACCGAGGGTTAAAAAAAAAATCCAACATACATTCCAGACAGTGTAGTTTTTACATTCACATCTCAAGCAGAACTGTGTGTACTCTGCATTTTAAAAAGTGACAGAGAATATATTACAATCCTGGGCTCAAACCTACTGAAATTCTACGCCAGGAAAACTGAGATTTTGTTTTATTATCCGTACTCTCCAAGGGCGCCAGCCACAATTAGCAAACTTATCTTCAGATCAATATGGACTAGAAGGTTATTTTTTTAAAAAGGGACATCAATGACCCACAAATTCTCAAAATTCAGTACCTGCTCTTATAAACCCAAGTGAAACTGCAGCTCATTCATCTCTACTGAATTAAAATAATTACTTTTTTAAAAAATTCTCTTGTTTTACTTCCTGTTTTTTCCTTTTGACCTAGGAATAAGCCACCGAAGAATGAACTTTCAGAGTAACCATATTTTTTCATCTATAAGACATCCCCATGTATAAAATGACCCCCCCATTCCCCCCAAAAATTACAGTTTTGCAAACACATAGTTCTCTCCTCAGCTTACTTCCATGTATAAGATGACCCTCAATTTTTAGACTAACAAATTTAGACAAAAATATAGTCTTACATGCAAAAGAATCCACCCTATGTTCCAAAAGAATCAGTGTCTGCCATGACAAAAGAGTTAAATTAATATTATTTATGCAATTAACGCAGGATGATAAAAAGACACAGAAAAGAAACATTTCCCCCCAAAAGTTTTAAGTCTGCAAATCTATGTCTGTCCATATCCACGCATCAGTTTTTTCTTACCCTCCACAGTCCCACAAATGTTAAACAAAACACTCAAAAAAGTAAAAACATGCTATACAAAGTTGCACCCTTGCTGGAAAACCATCTCCATGTAACAGTAGTATCTTTAAAAAAAACAGACATGAAGTCATTTTGCAACAAAGAAGCATGTCTGTGAACACCTGCAAACATCAGGTCTTGCCTCAATGAGGACCAGCAGCTTGACTTTTGCCCAGAAGGAAAAATGAAATAACCCACACCAGATCTTCCTAGAGGAAGGACCTCTGTCATGAACATTGCACACCATCATGCAACCCCGGAGTTGCAAGAGAACTTGATAACCTCCATCCGAACTTGCATTGCACATACCCATGAAAAAAAAATCACTCATGTAAGCGAGCCAATCTAGATACTTCTAAAGAGAACAAAAGTACCTCTTCCTTTCTGAAAATAAACTCCCAGAATACTGAGATTCAATTCCATGCTGTTTGCCCAAGTTTTCTGGGATGCTAGAAACCCTAATTTGACTTGGATCTCCTGGGCTGTACGTTTCCAGCCCGCTTGAGCCTGCTGATTTTTTTAAAAATGAAATGTGTTTTAAATGTTTTATTCCCTATATGTTACCCTGAAATTGTGACACACCGGGGGGGGGATCAATATTTTAAGTAAATAATTAAAATAAATAATGATTTCCCTGAATTTGAAACCAGCCAAACCGGCTTACCGTTCAGGCGTTTTTCAACCCTCACAAAAGCCCAAATTGGAAACCAAAACATCAAGTACATCAGTCACAAGGTTTTTTTAAAAAACATGTGAGGCCCAAATACCACCTATTCCAGGATATGAATCTATATACAGAGCTCACAGACAAAGGCTTTCAATTACCCTTAACCTCTGGCGCTCAGATAGCCTCTCTCTCAAAATGGAGGCTCCATTCTTTACTTTCAAGCCCACTTCGCAAGACAGGTAGATGTTGATCTTCCCACCTTTCCCCCCCAGCCCCATCATCCTTTAAAACACCAATTTTGATATATTTTTTAAAATCTGTTTCTACAGGCTTTTGGATAATAAACAAGCATTTTGTTTGGTTTTTGCAGCTCTGTTACTACCAAAGTCTTTGTTTCAGATATTATTTTACACTTGTATACCGCTCCCAATTCCCCACATAGTAATTTCGGATAAGCACATGGCTCAGAAATGTATTGTCGGTTTGACCTACAATGTGCAGCATCCACGCAAAAAGCTTTAATGTGAGAAAACCATCCAGACTAGTGTTTTCACTTAAGGGGCGGCATCGAAACCAAATAAATAACTATTTATTAAAATATTATTTTTTAAATATTCATTTTTGAACCACAACCAAGAAAAGAACCACTGAAATATCTGGAATAACTACAAAAGAAGACCAGGCTAGAGTAGGACACTGAAAAATGGAAACCCAAAACAAAAATGTTTGATTGGTTAGTTTTATTCTCGTCTATACCTTGTATATTGTTGAATGATACAGTAGTATTTATTGTATTGTCCAGGACTTAAACCGCCCAGAGTGACCACTGGTTCAGAGGATACGGTATAGAAATCAAATAAATAAATAAATATTTGTATACTTGACAGCTTTTAGGTTTTAAAAA
>CM074755.1:3067500-3195000 GCA_037367245.1 Phrynocephalus guinanensis | reverse complement strand
GAACGCCCAACCTCTGGAAAAAGCCGTTCTCTCACGACAAAAAACAAGTGTTCTCCAAAACACACAATGGCTTAAATTCAAATTACGTGGCCGTCAGCGCTGGCTTAATCCAGCTACAAAAGAACAAGATATAAAAAGGATTTCAATTAAGAATCCACTCATGCAAGGAAGCCCTCCAAGTGGAGACACAGAGAGAGAGAGAGAGAGATGGAGTTTACAGTATTGCTGACGAGCTAAAATTAATTGTGAAGCTACGATTAAGTGTGTTGGACTCCCTTCAATGCAGGCAAACTAGGAGGTTCTGCACCAGCCCACCCAAGCCCCTGTAGGCACCTTTTTAAACCCAGAACTTGATCCCACAAAACTTTTGACGGCGACAGAACCATCTCCGTTATTAACAAGTCTAAGCAGAAACTGCAAACCAGCTGTGATAGATGGATTAAATATTCCCTGTGACATTTTGTGCACAGAGCAGGGAGGGAATCGTGTCAGTCTGTTTCATCAAATATTGTTCCTCTGTTAAGATAAATCAATTTAATTTTTTTTAAAAATATATAAATTGGTTTGTCTTAAAGGCACCCTTCAAAGTAGGCGTGCCTTTCTAGTCGGGTAAACCTCATTTAAACCCCATGCTTGTCGCTCGAGTGATTCTGCCGGCGGTTGTCAAGCTTGCCTTGTTGCGAACGGATTAATAATCAGTTCAGAGCCGCAGACTCAACGGCAGCAAATACAGAGATCTGGGAGAACCTTTTGAAAGTCAATAGCGCTGCAGAAAAATAAATAAATAAATAAATAAAGGTTTCTGGCATCGGTTGCAGCAGCCCTAAAAAAATAATAATCAGAAAATAAAAATGTATTTTTATTTGCCAGATGCTGCACTGCATGCAGCTGAAAAGAAGAGGGGAGAAGAGGTGGAACTCAAAGTCCGAGACCTGCGCGTGCATATTCTCCATATAATGAAAGCCAAGAGCTCATATGAACCCTTGGACAACCCTGCCCCCTGATGGTGACACCTCATCTGGATATGACCCCCCCCCCCCTCTGGGGAAGAAAGCTTGATGACTTTTCCTCCTGTTTGTTCTCCAAAACGATCACCTCCGGTCCCAACGGAGGGAGAGGAAAGCCGTGGGGACTTTAAAAATACGTCACCATGGGACTTTCGACACGACCCCTAAGCTCCGCCGCAAATGGCTGCAAGGTCCTGACCTTTAAAATGGGACCAGCTCCGGACTTTGCAGATCTGTGACCCCGCCCACTTTAGGGGACCAAACAGCAGTTTTCTTGTACCTGAAGGGAACCCCCCTATATTTGATCCGGGTACGGGGGAGGGAGGGCTCTCCTGGCTTGTGTTTGTTCTTTTTTTCCCCCTGCCCCAAGAGATCTGAATGCTGTCCAGAACAAAACAGAGGTAAACCAGCATTCTTTTCTTTCTTTTTTCTCCCTCCCCTCCTCACCCCATCTAGGATGCGGAGGGGGGTGGGGACAGAGGAAGAGCGTCAACCCCTAAGGGTCCGAATTTAAGTGGCCAGCGGATTAAATCATCTGTAAAAAGGAACCATGTGACTTTCGACCCCCCCCATCTACGTACGCCTGGGACACGAGTGTGGGATCTGAAATTCTGTTGATTTTGGGGCGCCTGCAGAGAAATCCTACTGGGGTGGGGGGGAGGGAGAAATCCCAGCTTGTGTTCTCAGCTCCCTGAGAGAAGATTCCATGATATGCAACAGTTGCAGTCCAGGACCTCCCCCCATCTAATGTGTGTTCCACAGGTGGAGAACCATTGGTCATCTAGCCCAGTGGTTCTCCACCTGTGGGTCCCCAGCTGTTCCTGCACTGCAACTCCCAGAAATCCTGGCCAGCTCAGCTAGTGATGAAGATTCCTGGGAGTTGCAGTCCAGAAACATGTGGGGACCCACAGGTTGAGAACCATTGATCTAGTCGAGAGAGAGAGAGAGAGAGAGAGAGAGAGAGAGAGAGAGAGAGAGAGCATCAGCTATTTCCTCCTAAATGCTGCTGATGGTGAGACGAATACCAGCTCTTGCCCTGCACTGATGGAAGCTTGATACTACATGAGGGCATCGTCAAAGACCCTGTTGCAACAGAAAATGAGGGGGTAAGGCAGAATGGCCCTCTTTTTCGCTCGGGCTGTTTTGACAGGTGCCAAAGCTCCCAGCTGCTCGTTTCCCCTTGACGGAGAAAATAATAAGCTCCTTGAAATATAACACACACACCCCAAAAAACAGCTGAGTGCGAGAGGCCTCTGCAGCCAGCTTTGACCAAGACTGCAGCCTTCCGGACGGACACAGGCTCCATCCATCTTTGGATCCCCTACAGCGGTGGTGGTGAACCTTCGGCACTCGCGATCAGGCATGTCCAAACTTCGGCCCTCCAGATGTTTTGGACAGCAACTCCCACAGTCCTTTGCCATTGGCAAATCTAAGCTTAGAATTCTGGGAGTTGTGGTCCAAAACATCAGGAGGGCCGAAGTTTGGACATGCCTGCTCTAGATGTTTTGGGACCGCAACTCCTACAGTCAGTCCTTTGCCCCTGGCCATCTAGGCTCAGAATTCTGGGAGTTGTGGTCCAAAACATCTGGAGGGCTGAGGGGTCGCCACCGCTGCCCTACAGCATGGTGCTCCACCCCGCTAATCTCTTTACTACTGCAACAAGGTGAGGTTGACCCGGGTGCAAGGACGATTTTCTATTTCTAAGCCAAAAGAAAACCTAAGCCCTAACCCAGGCCGGGGGAAAAAAATCTTCCAATAAATTCTGCAGCCTGTTTATAAAATGATGCATCGAGAAGCTCAATTGTCTGGTTATTTTCCCCGCCCCCACACAGTATATTTGACTTCTTTCGGTGAAGAAGGGAATTTTAAAGGTTTATGTTTGGTACCGAAGGCCGTTTTACCCTCTCTGATCTCTGGCGCAGAGCCCTCCCTTACCCTGTTTCACCTCACAAATGCCCATGCTCATAGCTTCTGAGAGTCCATCGGCTCTTGTTTGCGTGACTTCGCCATAGAATCATCGTAGGGTTGGAAAGGACCTTCAAAGACTTCCAGTCCAAGGCAAGACACCTCGTGCCATCCTGGAAAGACGGCTGTCCAATCATTTCTTGAAAACCTCCAGTGATGGGGCGCCCACAACAGTGGGAGGCAAGCTGTTCCACTGGTTAATGCAGTGGTTCTCCACCGGTGGGTCCCCAGATGTTCTTGGACCGCAACTCCCAGAAACCCATTCCAGCACAGTGAGTGGTGGAGGCTTCTGGGAGTTGCAGTTCCAGGAACATCTGGGGACCCACAGGTTGAGAACCGCTGGTTTAATGGCTCTCCCTGTCAGGAAATTTCTGCTTATTTCCAGGTTGGCTCTCCCTCTGATGAGCTTCCACCCGTTGATTCTTGTCATCCTTGAGAACTAGCAGCTTAATTTTCTTTCTCTTTCTCCCACCACCTCCGCTTTTCATGTTAGGAGCCCCGTGGCTTAAGGATAAAGGCCTGTCCTGCAGGCAAAACTGTGCTCACGACCTGGGGGTTCAACCCCAGATAGCAGGCTCAAGGTTCACTCTGCTTTCCATCCTTCTAAGGTCAGTAAAATGAGTACCCAGCTTGCGGTGGGGTCGGGGGGCAATGTGTAGCCTGCATTACTGTAATTCAGTAGTGGCCAAACTTCGGCCCTCTAGATGTTTTGGACCACAGCTCCCAGAATTCCAAGTCTAGATTGCCAATGACAATGGACTGTGGGAGTTGTGGTCCAAAACTTCTGGAGGGCCAAAGTTTGGCCACCACTGCTGTAATTAAACTCTAAACCACCCAGAGACTACTTGAAGTGGTATGGGGGCAGTATAATAGCAGAACGCTTTGCTTTTGCTTTGCTTTTATAATAGCAGAACGCTTTGCTTTTGCTTTGCTTTGCTTTGCTTTGCTTTTTAAAGGAAGCTGATTTTCATTCCTGCAGGTGCCCGGGGCAGTTGGGAGGCTACGGAACATCTACATGCAGGCTTCCGAAAGCTAACGCATGCAGGTCGCAATTAGTGCACTTGTGTGGACAACTAGTTTATTCCTTAAAAATAACTCAATTCCCACCCACCCACCCACCCTCCTTCCTTCCTTGCATGCAAGGGCCCCTGAGTTCATACACAGCTCCACCCCTGTCTGATTTAGGACGGTCAGAAGCACAGGAGGCCCACCCACCCATCCATCCACCCTGCTCCCCCAAAACGGTTGACTGTGCTCAAGAGAATGGACGAACTGGGAATCAAAGGCCTAGCCCCATCCGACGCTCTCTGATGGACCTCAGAGCTCCCCACGGTGCGTGCAGGCCGAGAAGGGCTTCTCAAGTGGGCTGCCTCGTCCATCAGAGCAGAGGTTTCGGGAACCCAACACCACCTGCGGGTGAACGAAAAGTCCTGCACTGACAGCACCCTGTTTCCTCCCCTAACCCCTCCCCGGACCCCAACTCTGGGGTCTTTCAGAAGGGAACGAGGACTTACAAAGCGGCTGCCATAGATAAATAGCAATTTAGTTCACATTTGCCAACATCCTCCCCTCCTGCATCCTCCTCGCCCCAACTGCCAAGCCAAAGACCAGCGCAGCTGCTTTCTTTCCTCCTAACCCAGACGTGCCTCCCTCCCTCTGTCAAGGGGTTCCTCTTCAGCAAAGCAGCTCGACTTCCTGGCTGGTTCATCTCCTAGCCGGCTCCAAACCCCAAAGAGCTTTCTTCCTCCGCTCACTCCGGCTTTGAGCGGAGGTAGTAAGTTGCCAGCCACTGACCGGGCAGCCATCTTTCGGGAACGGCGACGGAGGCAGGCGATGCCGCTCCAAAACTACGACTCCGCCGGTGAGAGAGGGCTCCTTTGCTCCCTTTCACCTGCCCGCTCAATTCTTCTTCTTCTTTTTTTTACCCCCCGGCCAAATTCAGCTGCTTCTTCAGGTCCGGGGGCTTCGATAATCGACCAGTTTATGGGCACGGTGGTGGTGGTGGTGGTGATGGTGGTGGTGGTTGTACTGAGGTGGCGTGCGAGCAGCAGGGCTGAGCTGCAGCCGGTCCTGATGGCAGGTGACCACCGCCGTGCGGCGCTCCGGGACGGGACGGCTGTGGCTAGCCAGGCGCTTCTCGTCCAGGGCGGCCAGGTTGTACTCGCAGAAGTCCATCAGGAGCTCCACCTGCTCGTGCAGCGAGAGGGACTTGTACCTCCGCTGGGCCAGGAAGCAGATGGCTTCCACAAACGCCTGCAAGCCCATCCCTGGAAAAGGAAGGATAAGGGGAGATGATGTTAGCGACGCCCCCTAGTGGCACCTAAGTGTCCCAGCAGGCAGTATAGCTCTTATGCATCTTCTGCAGAGGTGCTGCCACCCAGTGGGAAAAGATGGTCATCATGGAACATGATTTTCTCCACCGCCATCCGGCTTTTAGCGTGCTTTGTTTTAAGATCGGTCAGTGGAAAGGTAGGCTTAATCTGCAACTCTCCTGAGACATGTGTATCTGAGAAAAATCCCACTGTAGGGTAGGAAATAAAAAGCCTGCTGCTTATATAACACCCCGTAGTCTTTAAGGCACTCTTTGAGCAGTTTACAGTAGTACCCCCGTATCCACTGATTCATTAACCACTGATTCAGTTATCCATGGTTGGCAGAGGAAAACATTAAATAAATAATTCAGCAACTGTGAAGCAAGCTATTGTCACAAAAAGCAGCTGTAAAGCAAGCTACTGTCGTAAAACAGCAGCTGTAAAGCAAGCTACTGTTGTAAAACAGCAGCCATAAAGCAAGCTACTGTCACAAACAGCTGCTTTTTTGTGACAGTAGCTTGCTTTGCAGCTGCTGAATAATTTATTCAATTTTTTTCCTCTGCCAACCATGGATAACTGAATCAGTGGTTAATGAATCAGTGGATACAGGGGTCCTACTGTATTGGCAAGGGTCAGGGTGCTTCCAGGGAACAGAGAGCCAGTGCTCTGTTCCATGTGCTCTGGGGATGATGGGGTTTGTCACACACCCTACCTGCAGGGCATCACATTTGGGTTAGGGTATGGGCTGAGGCACTGGGCCAATAAAGCTTTTAACATGGCACTCAGGTTGCTTTGGGCCAAGCAAATTCTCACAATGGAGAGAAATAATTGGCTTTTTCTTTCCCCCCCACTTGGCCCAACTTGCACCTGGAGGCTGTTTTAATAGGAGAAGGAGTTTGCAGGGAATGACCAGCTTGTGCCCAGTAATGGCAGCTTTCCGTAAACCTGCTCGTCAATTAAAATGTCAGACTTAATGCCTAACGGAAGATGACTGCGGTGTTCAGCCCCTCTTGCAATAAGCCGGCCGCCAGGAAGATGACCTTTGAGGTCTGGCTTGGCACAGGGTGAACGCGGACTGGGTGCCGTTCGAGACACAGGCGGCACTTACAAAGGTGAGCAGGAGACACGAGTCCTCCAAACCCCGCAAGTCTTAATTTGCATTCCCCCAAATATAATTGCAATTCAGTGTTCACCCATTAAACCTTGGTTTTAACTGATTAGCCTGCCAGGAATAATATATTGTTTTATGTCACTTTAATATTATTTTTATTTTTATTGTGTTACTATTTTATGGTTTTATTGTATAATTTGTTGTAAACTGCCCAGAGTGACCTCACTGCCAGATGGGCAGTATAGAAATCCAATATATAAATAAATAAAAATGTCATTGTGAGGATGGAGACACGCGTCCCCTCGTTAACAACTTGGAGAATGCACGCAAAGAGATCTTCTATCCCCTCTTCCGAGACCATCACTGTTTTATTATGATTTTTTTTTTAAAAGAAGAAGAAGAGGGCTTACCCACATCCCTCTGGTCCACCCCTAGGCCGGTTCCTCTTCGGGTGATGTCGATATACAGGATATCGGCAGCAGCCATGCTGAATCCGCTGTTGCTGATCTTGCTATTCCTGGGAGAGGCCAAATGAAAAAGAGAAAGTCGGGGTGGCAAGGGATTGCGGAAGAAACCGGCCAACTCCCAGGTCCCTCCACTTCTCTGACATCCCCAAAGTTCCAAAAACTGTGCACTGGGAATGAGTACCTCGAGGTACTCATATTGAGGAGGGAACAGGTTTGTTTTCCACGGCTTCAGAGACTAGGACTCGGGGCAATGGCTTCAAACTACAGGAAAAGAGATTCCATTTGAACCTGAGGAAGAACTTCCTGACGGTTAGAGCTGTTCGCCGTGGAAGATGCTGCCCCAAAGGAGGGTGGTGGAGTCTCCTTCTTTGGAGGTTTTTAAGCAGAGGCTGGATGGCCATCTGTCGGAAATATTGTGATGGGGGTTCCCGCACGGCAGGGGGTTGGACTAGATGGCCCTTGAGGTCTCTTCCAACTCTAGGAGTCTACAATTCTATGAGGTGGAGTGGGGTGGCACACGATTCATCCAGCAAGTAAACCAAACACACTAGGACAGCAGTGGTGAACCTTCAGCACTCCAGATGTTTTGGACCACAACTCCCAGAATTCCAAACCTAGACTGCCAATGACAAAGGACTGTGGGAGTTGTGGTCCAACACATCTGGAGGGCTGAAGGTTTGCCACCACTGCACTAGGAGACGGCAGAACCACACTTGGGGGCAGAACCACACTTGGGAGATTGTCTTCTGGAGAATCCTAGGATCCTAGGATCCAAACCTCTAGAAGTGTGGAGGTGGAAGGGACCTCTAAGGTCACCGGGTCCAACTCTTTGCTCAAAACAGGGATCCAGATCAAAATATACTTTGATATAAAAGGGGGTTCCAAGCTGGATTTCCAGTGGTGGGCAGGGAAGCCAAATAAAATAAAACAGGAGAGGCTTCAACTCATTCCCAAACAGGGCAGCAGCCTGCAGTGTTGTGGGGCAGGAGAACCACACCTTTTAGACAAACAGAGTCCGTCTCCAGGAGGAGGTGGATTCCACCCCGGATCTTTTCTCTCTCTCTCTCTGTTCCTGAACCCCTCACCTTATAAATGTCCGGAAAGCCGTGGGCCCCAACCGGGTGGTTCCTTTCACACCCAGGAAACGGATGAAGAGGGCTGCGATCCGGTCCACCAACCTCAGGTAGTCGAACTGTTTCGCATACTTTGGGAAGACCTGCTTCAGGCAAATGGCCCCGCTCCCATCCAGCTCCGTTTTTTCTGCACAGCCTTTGTCAAGGAAGTCATCCTTCTCCTGCCAGGTGGGCTCAGCCGCATCCGCTCTGAAGTTGAAACAGCAACACAGTAAAAAAATAATAATGGCACCAAGGGGCTAAAGATGATTCACCACCACCCACCATCTCCCAGAGGAAGGATCGAGCTTGTCCATTAACCCGTGACCATTGCATTGCCATTAAAAAAACATAGTCATTTCAACGACTTTGAAGTAAAACCTGGTGCAAACATGAATTCAGGCCGAGAAGAAAGTGTTTCACAACAGGCAGGTCAGAAAAGTGGAAGGTGGAGCCTTGATTTTAAAAAAAGAAGTGTATATTATACAGGGAACTGCTCGATCGCTCAGTGGTTGAAGCATCTAGCTGCACAGTCAGGCTGAACGACGGCGCCTAAGAGGAGACCAGATTGAAGTATATAAAATCATACACGGTGTCGACAAAGTAGATCAGGAAAAACTGTTTTCCCTATCGCACCACACTAGAACTAGGGGGCACTCCATGAAACCTTTGGGTGATAGATTTCAAACAAATAAGATAACGTACTTTTTCACTCAGAGGGTCTCTGGTCTGTGGAACTCCCTGCCAGAAGAAGTGGTGACCGCTGTCAGCCTTGACAGCTTTAAGAAAGGACTGGACAAGTTCATGGAGAACAAGGGTATCAATGGCTATCCTTATGGATGCCTAAGGACAACCTCAGGGTTGGAGATCTCTCAATCAGATCTAAGGAACAGGAGGTCAAAGCGCAAGGTCAGGCTGCCTGGTGCCACCTACCTCGCTGTTTCCCTACTAATGCCTGACCCCGGATACATCCAGTTCCTATAATTCTACAGCTCAGAGACTCATCTCCTTTCAAAGGAGATCAGCCATGGAAAAAATGTCAACAGCTTTGAGTTGGGGGGGGGGGGGGAGGAAGGGAGTGAGAGAAGGATTTTCAGTTTGAACAAAGCTTATGGGGGATCCAAATGACTGCTTATTTTTTTTAATACACGACGGCTAATTTATTAATGATTACTGCCTCCATTTCCAACCCGGTCTGAGACATATCCCCTTCCTTCTCAGGGGCCTTAATCTTTTTGATAATATGGATGGGGAGGTGTTATATTTTCAACTGTTAATTAAAGGCTCAGAGATTTACGGTGAAGGTTGCAGGCGGGGAGGCGGGGGGGGCATACCAGCGGTTCCAACAGCCACCAAATTTAAGGCTAAGCTGACTCCTGGGCTACCAATCACACACACACACACACAGAAAGAGAGAGAGAAAGGGGGAGAGAGAGGGGGGAGGGAGAGAGAGAGAGAGGAGTCTCTCTCTCTCTCTCTCTCTCTCTCTCTTACTTTATGACATATTTTCAGGAGTGGGGAGTTGCATTTGCCGTTCTTATAATCAGGCGGTTGCCACGTCTTCTCGCTGTCGTTAAAAAAAAAAGATCGGCCGCTCTGGGTAGAGATGAGGCTTTTTCAGCCACCCTAAAAGCAGGCTTGGAAATAATACAGAACCCTGCCCACAAGGATCCTTTTGTTAATTGCACCGCGTTGCTTTCCTTGATAATACACAATGCAACCCCATTACTTTTCAGCTGTAAGGTCATCACCTCGACCGTGCAATTTCGGGGGCATGGCCCGCTTCCCCTTTGGCCTGCCTCTGAAAATCCCAAATATCTTCGCAGGTCGAAAAAGACTCATAGGTAGCAGACCCAGAGTGTTGGGAGCAGCGTAGGAACAACAGGAATGTTCTAACTAAAGAGAACGCTGCACCAACAGCCTCACAGCCACAGAGTGGCACCAACAGGGTCCCACTTGGGGCCTTTTCACACGACCCCTAAGATCTGCTGGCCACTTAAATTTGGACCAGAGATCTTAGGGGTTTGTCGCCGTTCCTGCGTTCCCACCCCCTCCGCACTCCTGGCTGCTGGCTGCGTGAGGGGAGGGAGGAAAAAAGGAAGAAAAGAATGCCGCTCACCTCTGTTCTGCCATCTCGCTTTGCTCCCGGCACTGCATTCAGATGTCTTAAAAGGGCGGGGGGCAAAAAAAGAACAAACAGAAGCAAGGAGAGCCCGGCAGTCACTACTGTTATATCCGCATCAGGAATTTTCACCCTCCGAGAGCAGGTACATGAAAAGTGTGCTGGGACGCGCTTAGGTGGGCGTGGTCGCACTTAATTATCTGTAAACTCCGGAGCTGGTGGGGAAATAATTTTAAGCTCTGGAGCTGGGAGCCATTTGCCGCAGAGTTTAGGGGTCATGTGAAAAGGCCCTTGCTGAGGCTAAACAAGGCTTCCTGAGTTGTGACGTGCATATGGACGCCATCCACCATACCATCCGACCACTCTACAGTTGCTGACACCTTTAAAGCCAACAAACTAGGTAGCCGCACTACTGCCTCTCCTGGCTCACTAACGAGAATGATTTGCTAGCTCGTGGCTCGTTGGGTGCGCGGTCGTTAAACAGCACGGCTTGGATTAAGCAAGAAGCAAAACTGGAATGCCTGGTACCTTGGGAGGATGGAAAGTTATTTTGACTCCGCTGCAGTTACAGAACCAAAGCTTCAAAAAGTAGTTATAGCAGTGGGGGTTGGGGAGTTGGATGGAATGAACGCAGCAGAAAATTAACCACAATTCCAATTGTGCCTTTTGCACCGGAACCATTAAACGTTTTGCTGGCTCCCTTCTTGAAAAACATACGGGGCAGGCAAAAATCTCTTTGATCGTCACCAACAACAGCCAAGTTTTTAAAAAAAAGACTTTTAATTTCGAGGGGTGTGAATGTACGTGGCTTTACCTTTCCTACCTGATGATGAAGTTAATTTGCACTTAATGGAAAAGGATTTTCTCCTAATCCCTAGCCAGGCTCGACAGCAGCCTGGTAATAAAATCTGGAGAGGCAGCTGGACTGACACGGATGTTTGCTGAAGAAAGAGATGGAGCGTTCATGAAGACAGATATGATGCTTGGTGGCTTAATGGAGCTTCCATACCAAGCAGTGGTATGCCTGGGCTGGGACAGAAACCAGCAGGACAGAAGCAGGGATGTGCAGAAGTTCATCACAGCTCATCCACTCATAAAGAAAGGCCCCTAATTGCAGCAGCTGGACAGGTCTGTATCAATAAGGGAGAAGCGGGTCTTTTGCAAACCCAACGGCTCTTAGCTAGGCAATCAAAGAACAAAATTGCCTTCTAGTACTTTGCATCATAGCACAGAAAGCTTGCAGCAAGGTGCTCCTCCAGGGGAAACCCCAGCCGTTTTGAGGGTCCCATGGCTTTGTATGCTTGACAGTGCTGGGAGCCGGTGGCATGAAGAAGGGGCAAGCTTTGTAACTGGGCTACCCCATCAGCCAAAGAGAGGGACTGAGACTTGGCAGGAGGGACCTTGTACATGAAGGATGCCAACGTCCAGCTCAACAGTGTAAGAGGAGCTCAAGAGTTGAACATTTAAGGAAGCCACCCCCGTCTCTTTTGCTGTCTTCATCTTTCTCTCTTTCCCCCCTCTACTCTCTGAAGGTTTAAAATATTGCATGGGTCATCTGGAGCTCCTCAGTTCAAGAGTTAAGCCGGTCAAGAGGACCGGCTCTATCTCGGGTTCCTAGAGAGGAGGGGACTGACGTCAAACACTTTCCTCTCCTCTTGCGATTATGAACCTACCCGGCAATTAAGATCTAGCCAGGGAGCCCTTCTGAAAGAGCCATCCCTTAAGGAGGTGAAAGGGATGGCTTGCAGGAATAGGGCTTTTTCATCAACTGCCCCCAGACTATGGAATGCCCTCCCAAGTGAGACTCGCCTGGTGCCGACGTTGATAACATTTCGGCGCCCGGTAAAAACCTTCCTGTTCCAGAAGTTTTTAAACTAATGATTGTGGGTCCTGATGGCAATTTTAGTGTTGTGTTTTTAATGTATCGTATTTATTGTATTTACATGTTTTTATTGTTCTAATTTTATTGTAATTGTGATGTTTTAATTGTCTATTTTGATTGTGCGCCGCCCAGAGACCTTTGGGTAGTGAGCGGCATACCAAGCTATACAAATAAATAAATAAAAATAAAAAAAAAAAAAAAAGCATCTGGCCAGCTAAGAAAGGTGACCGTGTCCTCCCCAGATATCACACACTGAAAAGGAAAGGAAAGAGGAAAAGAAAGGGAAAGGAAAGGAAAGAAGCTGTTTCTAAAAGGATCTCATTTTGTGCTGGAGAGAACTTTATTTTTTTTTTGTATTTAAGTAATTTTATTGAGTTTTTTGGGGAAAAGAAGGGGGGAATGTGGGGGAGGAGGGGGGGAATACACTATAAAAATTCCATTGGGTAAATCAAGTCAAAAATAATAATTTAGCATATTAACAAATCACCAAATAGTATCACAATGCTAATAAGTTTGTTACTTCTTGCCATCTTTTTTTGGAAATCTCTTTGTAGTCTCCCTTTAGAAAACCAGAGAGCCTGTCGATTTCAATACATTCTCTTATCTTTTCGTGGAGGTTTTTCTCTGTTGGCACTTCTGGTTGTTTCCAAAATTTCGCATACAATATCCTTGCTGCAACTATTACATGATGAAGTACATATTTCTCGTCATATGAGATATTAATATCTACTATATTTAATAGAAAAAATTCTGGTCTAAGCTCTAACTTAATCTTCAAATATCTTTCTAAAAATAATGTTACCATTATCCAGTATGCCTTTGCCTCTTTACATGTCCACCACATGTGATAGAAGGTACCACTGTCATGTTTACATTTCCAGCATTTGGATGAGCAATTATACATCTTAGATAGACAGTGGGGGGAGAAATGCCATCTATAAAACATCTTATAACAGTTTTCCTTGAAGGCTATAGATTTAAAAAGTTTAACCATATTCCACAAGGAGTCCCATTTGTTTAGATGAATAGGATAGCCAAAATTTTCTGCCCATCTTATCATAGTATCTTTTACCAATGTATCAATCATTTTTTCATTTAACAAAATACTATAAAATTTACTAAGAAGCTTTGAATCCCCAGAAGATAGTATTTTGCTGGAGAGAACTTTAAACAGAAAAAGGGGAAGAGAAAAAAGCAGACGTCCACAGCAGAGAGGAAACGTGCTAAGAACCACCGCCCGCTCGAAAACAAAAATAAAAACAAAAGAAAACAAACAAAATGGCAGCCGGTTCTCTGATTGGCCAGCCTGATAACAAGCGGAGGACAGAGCTCAGAACTCGGAACAAAAGCCATTGTTGTAGGAACACACCAAGATTTGTGACTCAGCTCCAGAAATAAACGTCAAGGCAGCAGCAACCCTCATAGGCTTGCCGGCCTCCTGTTTTCCTCCCACCTCTCCCAAGAGCGGAGAGCTCCAGGGACTGTGCTAAAGTGGGCTTTTCCAACAAGCGGTGATCCCCAGATGTGTTGGACTACAGCGCCCATCACCCACACCCCCAGGGCTGCAATTTGGGATGGCGGGAACTGCACTCGAGTCCACGTCGGAGAACTTCCAGGAGTCTTTCCCAAAGGCAGTAGGGAACATACGAGTCTGAACGCATCCGTCTGCCTTGCAAGGCTCTTTTTGGGGGGGCCTCCACAATCGGGCATGAGCCAAGAGCCCTTCTGGGGCCCACAGCTTTCGAGGTACGGCACCATCTTTTTAAGATTCCAGGTGGGCTCTCTGATCGGAGTTCTCCAGGAGTATATAAGAGCCTTGTCAAGCTTCCCAGAGAGCTGTCCTTGGTCCTGAAGAGGTGAGCTCAAGGGACTGAGAAGTCACTGGTTCCCAACCCAAGTCTTTCAACCATGCTATTTTAGAGTATCTATCTATCTATCTATCTATCTATCTATCTATCTATCTATCTATCTATCTATCTATCTATCTATCTATCTATCTATTTTACCCTGCCTTTCTCCTTGGAAAAAGGACCCAAGGCAGCTTACAGAATGAGGGATAATATACAGTCCAGTACAATTAAGACAGGTTCAAGTATTGAGAACAGCGAATTGAGGGACATCTTACAGCAGTGGTGTTTTGGACCACAAATCCCAGAATTCTGAGCCTAGATTGCCAGTGGCAAAGGACTGTGGGAGTTGTGGTCCAAAATATTTGGAGTGCCAAAGGTTCACCACCACTGTCTTACAGCATTGTGTGTGTGTCGTGTCATTACAGTTGTGACCGACTCTTCGTGACTCCATGTCCATGGAGTTTTCTTGGCAGGAGTACTGGAGTGGTTTGCCAGTTCCTACTCCAGGCGCCGACAGCACCTGGTATTCCCTGGTGGTCGCCCATGCTTAGCTTCTGAAATCAAGTGAGATCAGAGGTGCTTAGGACATCTAGGCAGCTTTAATTGACAACATTACATTAAAGCTACAAGAGAACATGAGCAGTTGATAGGGGAGCAAAGTTCCGTGTAAAGTTGTGAGTGATGCAAACTAACATTGAAAACAATTCCCGGAAGTGACAGCTGCCATGTGTAGCCCAACGGATGATGGGAGCTGTAGTGCAACAGCATGTTGGAAACCCTATTGAGCAGAAGGGACTGGGTGTCCGGAGGGACATCCAAACTCAGGCACTAGCTTTTAATTAGAAATGCACCAAGGCACCGGACTCGGCTGATTTTACTGACTGACTGATTCATTAAAGCACTGCTAACCTGCCTTAGATCGATTCGTCTCAGGAAGAGGAGGAGGGGAGCAGAAAGAGAAGATCACTGGCAGAGACCGGGGAGACAGAACTTATCCCAATTTTTCTCCAAGCTAATTAGCGCTAGCAAAGCAGGGCTCAACTATTTCCTTGCGGCATGACAGGGAAGCAGAAATCATTAGTGCCACAGGAAAAGAGGCCGGGATGACACGGAAAGGATCGTCAACAATCCGTTTGGCACGCATGCGAGAGAAAGCAGGCAGGCGCAGTTCCCAATTAAATGCCAGGCCAGCAGGCAAACGCCTTGTGGCGAAGAAGAAGAAGAAGAAGAAGAAGAAGAAGAAGAAGAAGAAGAAGAAGAAGAAGAAGAAGAAGAAGAAGAAGAAGAATGAGGAGGAGGAGGAGGAGGAGGAAGAAGAAGAAGAAGAAGAAGAAGAAGAAGAAGAAGAAGAAGAAGAAGAAGAAGAAGAAGAAGAAGAAGAAGAATGAGGAGGAGGAGGAGGAGGAGGAGGAGGAAGAAGAAGAAGAAGAAGTTCCAATTTAGTAATTTGCAAAGTTCCAATTTAGTAATTTAACCTGAATACAGGTGGCTGTAAAGGGGCGATGGTGGGTGCCCACAGAAAGGGCTCAGAGTGCCACCTTTGGCACCCGTGCCATAGGTTCGCCAACACTAACCTAGGACCTTGCATGACAAATTGGCAGCTGCTTAAGTTTGCATACACATCCATTCCTTGTTTAGAACTCCAATCCCAGGTGCTCGCAGAGAGGGTGATCCAAGTAAGACTTTTATTAGCACCATGCAAAAGAGAAACACCACAAGAGAGCAATATCACGCCTCTATAAAAGATGACAGAATACTTCTCTGAGCTATTAATATTTTTCCTCCCTCCCAGTCAGTGAGACGCTTTAGGTGTCTTTTTAAAAAAGGCTTCCTTTCATGTTGACAGTTCCTTTGTTTTAATTGAGGGGCTAATAACCGGTGGATCATCCTTCGTCTTGCGAGCTGGAAGCTTTACTGTCGGGTGACGGTACACCTGCCGCTCGCAACATCCACCGAGATGACGGTGCTTTTAGTGCATGGGGGAAATCGGTAGAAGAGGTGACTGCATCGAAATGGTGCCATCAACGCCCTGCTATCCTGCGTGCCAAAGATCCCAGTTCATTCCTTCCCCTACAGGCCGCTTTCCTCTCCGCTTTCCTCTCCGATCCAGCAGCCAGGATCAGCCAGTCACAGGCTGCTCTGACAGCCAACACCCCCCAAACACCCTCAATATTTGGGGTCTATTTTGAGGTCAGCAGGGGATACTTTTTACTTAATTCCTTTCCTCTTCTTTTTTTTTTTTTGCCGCCCGCGTCGCCTCTTGTGGAGGGTCTCCCCCTCCTTATTTTACTAGTTCTCTTTCGCTTTTTTCTTTATTTGTTATATATTGTTGGTTTTATTTCAATTGTAAACTGCCCAGAGTTCCATCCGGAAGATGGGCGGTATAAAAATACAATAAATAAATAAATAAATAAATAAATAAATAAATAAATAAATAAATAAATAAATACTTGTAACTGCCATCCAAATCTTGGATTCTTCCTTTCCACATGGAGCTTCTCACTTCCATCCAAGGGAGCATTTAAAAACCTCATTTTGTGCATCTGACGGACAAATTACTCCATCACAGCTTTGGTACATGACATATAGCACCTCTGGACATGCTAATTTGTGCATGTGCTAATTCATGCCCGGTTTTTGACGCTAAGCACTGCCTGGCCTAGTTAGGGAGACTGAGAAGGAACTGAGAAGACAAGAACAGAAGAACAGCCTTGCCAGAATAGGACACAGTCTGTCCAGTCTAGCATTCTGTCTCACACAGTGGCTCACCCTTTGATTCAGGGTATTCCCAAGCAGATGTCTTCACATGCTTATGATTCCCCGCAAACGGCATTGAGAGATATCCTGCCTATCTCTCCAACCCGGAGGTTGTCCTTAGGCATCCATCAGGATACCCTTGTTCTCCATGAATTTGTCCAATCCTTTCTTAAAGCCGTCAAGGCTGACAGCTGTCACCATGTCTTCTGCAAGGAGTTCCACAGACCAGTGATCCTCAGGGTGAAAAAGTCCTTTCTCTTCTTACAAGGATAAAATGAGTTTTCTCTGCTCCTGCCCTCCTCACTCTCAGCATCTTCTCGTCAGTGCCTAACACTGGCAGCAAAAACATGGGGTCTGCAATCTGAAGAGGTAACTTTCCCACCAGTTTTTTTTTGGGGGGGTCACATCTACTGGGGAGGAAACAGTAGCTGCCAGAGTAACCTTTGTTTTTTGCTGTGCTGGTATGATCTGTACGCTTCGTAATTTGTACCCATAAGAACCTAAGAAGAGCCCTGCTGGATCAGGCCAAAGGCCCATCTTGTCCAGCTTCGTGTATCTCACAGTGGCCCCACCAGATGCCTCTGGGAGTGCACCAGTCTAGAGATCTGTCTCCTGATACCACTCCCTTGCATCTGGCCCTTGAAGTACCCCGGTTTTAAGCCTGGAGATGACACACATCTCCATCATGGTTTGTCACCTGTGATGGACTTTTCCTCCAGGAATCTGTCCCGTCCCCTTTCGAAGGCATCCAGGCCAGATGCCATCACCACCTCCTGTGGCAGGGAGTTCCACAGACTAACCACACACTGGATAAATATATATATATATATTTTCTTTGGTCTGTTCTCACTCTCCCAGCCTTCAATTTGAGTGGATGTCCCCTAGTTCTGGTATTTTGTGAGAGGGAGAAGAGCGTCCCTCTATCCACTTTGCTCATGCTCTGCATAATTTTGTACCCTTTTATCGTAGCAATGTTCTGAGAAAAAGGGAGAGAGAGAGAGAGAGTCGCAATTCTGACTTTGTTACCAGGAAATTCTATTTCACTCTGGGTGGGGTTTGGGTTTGATCCAATCGCTGTTTCCTGCCACTACATTGCACAGAGAAAGAGAGAGGGGGGGGTCTCTTGAAAGGCCATATTTATTCTCTCCAAACAAGGGACCAATTTTTAACATGCAATTTCCATGCATTTCAGCCAGAATGAGATATAAGCAATTCATCACCCCCCCACCCGCTGGCCCCCCGCCTGTCTGTCCCTCCGTGCGGCTTTCATTCCGAACGTCAATGCAAATCTGCTACTGCTGGGATTTTAAAGAGCCGGAGATGATGTCCGGGAATCGAAAATATGTAGAACAGAAAGTGCAAATTGCAGAGCCTCTCAGATCTAATATTAGAGGGAGCTATTAAAATGAAAACACGGCAAGGTGACAGCTGGAAGAAGTGGGGGGGTGTTGCAGTCGGGGGGGGGGGATGGCAGAGAACCAGGGCAGCAGGATGGTAATTAAATCTCAACGGCGAGGCTGAAGCCAGAGGGCCAGACGAGATGGGTTTCTCATGCAAAAACGGACCCCATTCACTGTGAACGTCCGCTGCGGAATAATTTGAGTTCCCTTTTGGGAAAATCTGGCATTATATAAATAAATAAATAAATAAATAAATAAATAAATAAATAAATAAATAAATAAATAAATAAATGTGTGCCACTTATATACCAACCCATAGCACGCTCTGGGCGTTTTACATGTAATTATGTGGAGTAATTATGGAAGGCTGAGTGAACCTTGAGCCAGCTAACTGGGATTGAACCCCAAGTTGTGAGCAGAGTTTTGGCTGCAGCAGCAGTTTAACCACAGCGCCATGGGAAAGTAACATCACAAAGAAGAAGAAGAAAAAACCACAGCAGTGTGTAGTGGTGAGCAGAATCCCGAAACATGTTCAGGTCCTTCATCCCCCCCCCCTCCCCAAAAAAGCCAGCTATATGAGAGACCATTTTAATGTCATTAGGGCCACAAGGAAAAACATGAGAAGGAAGGAAGATTTCCTTACAACAGCCTTCAAGAAGGTCAGGTATCACTGATGTAAAGCCTTTTCTGTGATCCTGAAACTTTTAGGAGATGTTTGGAGGGTTGGAAGATACTCTCTAATTAGTGGTTAAATGCCTGTCCTGCAAGAAAAACTGTGCTCATGACCTGGGGTTCATTCCCAGGTAGCAGGCTCGAGGTTCACTCGGCCTTCCATCCTTCTGAGGTCGGTAAAATGAGTACCCAGCTTGCTGGGGGAGAGGGGGGCAATGTGTAGCCTGCATACTATAATTAAAACTGTAAACTGCCCAGAGACTACTTGAAGTGGTATGGGGCGGTAATATAAGCAGAACACTTTAAATCGAGAGAAATCAAAACGTACTTACAGAACCTCTTCCTCCTGCCTTTTCTTCCTGTGGGGGTCCACCAACCGGAGGGTGTCACGGATGACCGCAACCTTGACCTCTTCGTCCACGGGGCTAGGGATGTACTCGATGACTCCCGGGGAGACCTTGGGGTTTCCAAAGGAGAGGCAGGTAAGGGGGGGTCACTGGTGTGCTTCTTCTCCACACTCCCTCCTCAAGGCCCTACCCGAGAGAGGAGGCTCGGCCGCCCTCCCAAAATAAGGAAGGTGTCGAGCAGGTGGGGCGAAGATCCCCGGATGGAACCTCCAGAGACTTGAGCAGTCTATCTGTCTGGGAACCCAAGGAAGCCTTCTATATACCATATGATTGTGATGGATGTATATTAGTTTTTTTTAAAAGGGTTTATATTGAGGTAGGCCAAACGCAGGCCTCTGGTTGCTACGACTCCAGATGGCTTGATTGGGGTCAATGGGAGTTGTAGTCCGATAAGAGGTAGAAAGCCACAGCTCCCCAGCTCCGGACTGCAGCAATTCAAGGTGTGTGTGTGTGTGTGTACACACAAGCTAGGAAACAGGAAGCAACAGCACCAGTGCCTGCAGCCGCAGTGAAAAAAGCCATTTTTATTTTATTTTACCAGGCTTTTGAAGTCATGAGTATTGACTCCCCGTCCTCACCCCCATTTCTTTTAAACCTGCTTCTTCTACCCTACAGGGATTTTTTTTGCGTGTTGTTTGCATTTGGTTCGGTCGGAATTTACTGTGCATTTTTTTTCTTTTACGGTTTTATCGAATGAGTCTATCGAGCATCACTCTGGGAGTCACTGGAGGGAGGGCGGTAGAGAAATACCGTAAAATAAATGAATGCTGGGCTCTCAAGGGTGAAGATTCCCAGGGAAGTTTGCAAATGGTAAAAAGGACAATAAAAAAAGCCTAGATCCATAAAGCAATCAAGTTCATGATAAAACAGCAGACCGGCTCAGGCCTTTAAAAGGCTCAAGAGGATAAACAGAGCCTTGGCTTAACAGCTAAAGGATAAGAATGCTGAACCCCACCAGGTGAGTCTCTCCAGGGAAGGAACACCAAAAAGGGGCGGGGGTGGATGGATGTGTGAATCTACTTTAAATTTACATATATGGTACTTCATTTCTGTTAAAAGTCAGGATCTGGGACCAACCCAGACGAGAAATGTTCGGAATGGAGAATGTAAATAAACGAAGCATCGAGTTATGAAATTCCAAGCTCCAGCTTTGACCTTGACCAGACACTTAGCCCCTTTCTAGAAGGAGTGCTCTTTCTCCCTAGGAGTGGAAGTATGCAGTTTTGTTCCACTGTGAACCGGACATTTTTTTTTTTTGCACTAGACTTTGCGACTGCAGCACATGGGGTTCATGGGAGCCTTTGACTTCTACGAAACGTAACCTCTGTTGAGATCTCACTGAGAGAAATGGAAAGGGGGCTAACTGGATGAAATGCAGGTTCCTATTATTGTCCAGCATGAACCCCTGGGGAAAAACATATAAGAGTCCCTCATTCACTTTGCTAACCTAGCTCTCGGGACTGCATTTAATAAAGTCTTTGTGAGATGATGATGATGATGATGATGATGATGATGATGATGATAATAATATAATAATAATAATAATAATAATAATAATAATAATAATAATAATAATAATAATAATAATAATAAATTGGAGTTGACAAAGTCACCCTCAGCCAGCTGCAGAAAGCTGCCTTACTGGGATCTGCTCGCATAATTCGCCGATACATCACATAGTCCTAAACACTTGGGAAGTGTTCGACTAGTGATTTGTATTACAAAATCCAGTGTAGTTAGCTGTGTGGTTAATAATAATAATAATAATAATAATAATAATAATAATAATAATAATAATAATAATAATAATAATAATAATAAATCTCCTCTAAATCTGGTGTAGTTTACCCTGCCAAAGAGAGAGGGGCTCACCTCTTTCTCATAATCAATTTTCATGCTGGGATTGGCATTGACCTCCAGTAGTATTGGCTTTAGGTTCCTCATCAGCAAGATGTCAAACCCTAAAATCTTTGGAGAAGAGACGTCAGTGGCATTTTCCTCAGGCACCTTTCCCCAAAATAAATAAATCAATACAGTAGGAAAACAATTCCCCCCACCCCACCCCACCTGTATTTGTGGGGGAATCAATTCCAAGCCCTACCATGTGGAAAAACATGCATGCTATTTTAATAATGAATGCTATATATACTGTACATCAGGGGTGCCCAAACTTTTTGTAAGGAGGGCCAGATTTGGTGGCTGAGAATGTGTCAGGGGCCAGTTGCTCCCCAACCCTGCCACCCCACTGCAAGCCCCACCCACTTTCTTTAAAAAAAAAAAAGTGGAGTGAAGGAGACAGAGGGAGGGGTGGGCCAGCCAGCCGCGGGCCACTCAGAATGGCCTGGCGGGCCGGATTTGGCCCCTGGGCCGGACTTTGGGCAGGCCTGCTGTACACGGTATGGTCCCTGGTTTCAACTATTTCTCTAGCAAAATATATATAGTATGGTCGCTGGGTCCATCTAGTGGCAAGTTCTGGAAATTACATGATGGAAATCTATACATAGCATGGTGTCTAGCTCCATCTGGTGGCCAGTTCAATATGACATCCTTTCAAATATTTAAACATAGCTATCATACACCCCCTCAGCCTTCTTTTTTAAAGGCTAAACATTCCCGGCTCCCTAAGCAGTTCCTCATAAGACATTTCCTCCAGACCCTCAACCATCCTGGTCGCCCTCCTCTGTACCCGCTTGAGGTTGTCAACATCCTTTTTAAATTTGTCAGCATCTTCCTTGAAAAGTGTGGCGTCCAGAACGTTTTACCTGGAAACAAGACGGCCCCGGTTTCCCGGCCGGGATGTCGGACTGGTAATAAACCTTCAGGTCCGGGACCATGGCAATCACCGTCTTGACCACCAGGGAAACGATATCCGACCAGACCTTCTGGACCTCGACCCCGCTGGAGGAGAGTCGGTCCAGGATGCTGGCAAACGTCCGTTTGCTGCCTGTGTTGCCGCTGTCGGAGTGGACGAAGTTCCCGCTATGGACGTTGAGGGAGTAGTTGGTCAGGTGCATGAACACCTGGTGGAGGTTCTTGAGGGTCGGCTCCTGGTAGGGCTCCGTGCAGAACCGGCAGAGCCCGTCCTTGGCGACGTAGACCTCCAAAGGCTCCAATGATTTCAGCAGGACGTACAGGCGGATGTCGAACTTGAGCTTGTCGATCAGCAGGGGCTTGGAGATGTACTCCTGGACCACGGCCGGCCTGGTCTGGAGGTGGCCGGTCATCCGGACATCGCTGGGGTCTTTGATGAGGTAAATCCCGTCCCCCTGGCAACCTCCGTCCGGTTTCACGATGAAAGTGGGCTTCCAGGTAGGGTTGGTGTCCTTGATCATGTGAACCTATGAAGGAAAGAGAAAAGGTGAACATCAAAAGACCCCCAAAGCCTGCTCGATGTTCTGGATGCTTTGTCTTGCAGCCAAGTCCATTTCAATCTACGGTCCAACGGTCCTGCCCTTAACAACCGTGCTCAGGTCTTGCAAAATCAAGGCTGTGGCCTCCCAGTTCGCCGGACTAGTCTCCTTGACTGAGACCAGACCTTATCTTGTTCTTCCTCCTCTCTTCCTGCTGGCCTTCAACTTTTGCCTAGTATGCTTGTCTTCCCATAATGTCCACCAAGTGCAACAGCCTCCCTCGTTTGTGAAGATTCTCAGTCATCCAGGTGCATTTATCTGGGAGTTGAGTCATGGCTACTGGACTTCTTTTTTGAGAGATAGAAACGTTTCGCTGTTCATCCAAACAGCTTCATCGGTCTGCTTCAAACAGCTTCATCGTTGCTTTATCTGGCTTTCTAGGGAGAGTTTAGGCTCGATTTGATCTTAAGCTCTCTTATTAGTCTTTATGGCACTCAAGAGGTACAGTCGTCCCCCCGCCATTTCGCAGTTCATATACTGCAGTCTGGGTATATCACAGGACCACAGTATAGGAAACAAAGGGCTCCTGGGACAAGTGGCACAGGGCCGTGTGAAGCCTCCTGCACTTACTCCAGGCCTGGCACTGCCCTGAGTGGGCCTCCAACGGGCTTCCCAAGCCTGTCGGAGGCCTCAGAAGTGGTTTCCGGGGACTTCTGGGAAACCCAAGGCTCCCATTTCTCATGCAAAGAAAGAGATGAGATTTTACAAATCATTCAAATGACCCTGGTGTCATTTGCAGTCAACAGTTTCAGAGCCTTAGTCCGCTGAGTCACCACGCCCCCTAGCAGTACTGCACCACGTGTGTGTGTGTGTGTGTGTGTGTGTGTGTGTGTGTGTGTGTGTGTGTGTGTGTGTGTGTGTGTGTGTGTGTGTGTGTTGTGTCATTACAGTCGTGACCGACTCTCTGTGACCCCATATCCATGGAGTTTTCTTAGCAGGAATACTGGCATGGCTTGCCAGTTCCTACTCCAGGCGCCTACAGCACCTGGTATTCCCTGGTGGTCTCCCATCCAAGTACTAACCAGGGCTCACCCTGCTTAGGTTCCGAAATCAGGCAAGATTGGATGTGCTTGTGTGTGTGTTGTGTCGTTAACAGCTGTGATTGACCCTTCGTGACTCCATGTCCATGGCGTTTTCTTGGCAGGAATTCTGGAGTGGCTTGCCAGTTCCTATTCTAGGTGCCTACAGCACCGGGTATTCCCTGGTGGTCTCCCATCCAAGTACTAACCAGGGCCGACCCGGCTTAGCTTCCGAAATCAGGCAAGATCAGATGTGTTCAGGGCATCTAGGCCCTAAGCACATGAACATACTTGAACATGTCTTAATTGTATTGGACTGTATATTATCATGTCTTAACTGTACTGGACTGTATATTATCCCTCATTACTGTAAGCTGCCTTGGGTCCTTTTTCCAAGGAGAAAGGTGGGAGGTAAAAATACTCTAAAATAATAAATAAATAAATAAATAAATAAATAAATAAATAAATAAATAAATAAATAAATAAATAAATAAATAAACAAACAAACAAACAAACAAACAAACAAACAAACAAACAAACAAACAGAGACCGGAAGAAAATGCAGGGGAGAAAAACAAGGAAGCTGAAAGCAAGTGTCACCACTGACCTCTGTAAGGAAGATGCTAAATTCCTCCGGCAGGATCCAGGAGCGTGGGTAGAAGTCATACTCGTCAGGGAAAAGCTCTTGCATGGTCCTCATAGCCCGGCTCAGCGTGATCTTACGCACCATTTCTGTCATGCCTGGGGGTTAGAAGCAAGCGGCTGAACCCATGAGCCAGTCATGGGGGGAAGGAGTGCTCCAGGTGACCAACTGGGGGGGGGGCAGACCTTGAAACAGGAGGTGGGCAAAAGGGCAGAGGCCACAGGAGGCCATCCTGTCCTTCTGTCCTTCAGAAGTCCAAGTGTCAGGCCCCTGCCAGAACCTATTCCAGAGATTAAAGAGTGAATGCCTGAAGAAGCCCCAGATGGGGTCTCTGGGCTGTCGGTTCCTCCAGTAGCTGCACAGGAGAGTGACTCAGCATCTTCAGGGGGTTCTCCACCCCCACAGAGGGCTGCTTTTTGAAGGCGGCAAAGACATACAACCAGGAGAAGCAGAGACAAGCTTTCTTTGAGCCACCGACGGCTACATTTAGGAAGTTCTGAGTTTTGACAGGGTTAGTTTCTGGGGAAGTTATGGGCCTTTTTACACGACCCCTAAGATCCGCTGGCCACTTAAATTCGGACCAGAGATCTTAGGGGTTCGTCGCTCTTCCTGCATTCCCACCCCCTCTGCACTTCCTGGCTGCTGGCTGCGTGAGGGGAGGGAGAAAAAGAGAAAGAAAAGCATGCCGCTCACCTCGTTCTGCCTCTCGTCTCTGTAAAAGTAGCTCTTAAAGGGGCAGGAGCCAAAAAACAACAAACAGAAGCAAGGAGAGCCCCGCACTCACTATCGTTACACTGGATCAAATAATTTTCACCTCCAAAGAGCAGGTACCTGAAAGATGCGCTGGGACGCGCTAAAGTGGGCGGGGTTGCACTTAATTTCCTGTTAACTCCGGAGCTGGTGGGTAAACATTTTTAAGCTCCGGAGCTGGGAGCCATTTGCCCCGGAGTTTAGGGGTCGTGTATAAACGCCCTATGTTGCTCTCTGGAGACATAAATTAAGCATTCGGGACTGAGGCAAAATGCAGGAGCAGCGCGTTGATACGACAACTTGCTACTGCTTTCCTGCTTGGCGTGACCCTGGGCCTCGTCTCTCTTGGCTCTGGACTTTCTCAGTGGACCTGGCGTAAGCTACCATTGACATTCTGGCTTTGACCTCTGCACTGGTTATCTTGAACTCTGCTTTGCTCTCTGAATAGGCTTGACCTTGTTATAGGTTTCCTGGACTCTGATTTACTTTTGGTTTGCTGTACTGGGGTTTGGCTCTTAGTTTCCAGTAAAAGCCTGAACTTACCTGTGTGAGAGAGTCTGTGGGTTGTGACACCAAGTCTCACAAAAAAGCGTCTTTTCCCATTGGAAGAAGCAGCTTTGCAGGCCAAAACGGTCAGCTGCAAAGTCAGCAGCTCAGCAGTTCGAATCCCGGGTGCCACACAGCGGAGTGAGGAACAGGATAAGGTTGGCTCCGATACCAACGGCCTTTTCACCACGGGGCAAAAATTGTGACTTCTCCCAGTTTCGGCCTCATGTTGGAGGCAAGACAGATAGGACATGCCATTTTAAGTAGCGATACCAGGTTTTCCTTACCTGGAAATTTGTTGACGAGGCCCGAGTAGATGGCGTTATCGTGGAACGACACGGCGTGCCAGTAGATATCGCAGGGCAAACGGCGACCAAACGGAAACTGGAGGAGGTTAAAGGGAGGAGGGGGAAAACAGAGTTAGGGGATTTTAGACCAAATTAGACAGCTGCGTTGTTCGTGGTGAGGGTGATTTCATTAGGAAACTTCACACATGTTCTTAGGAGTAAGCCTCTGGATACACAGATTACTTCCAAGTAAACAGATAAAAGATCCGGAGCACACTTCCTCTCTCTCTCTCTCTCTCTCTCTCTCTCTCTCTCTCTCTCTCCCCCAGAAGCCTCCACCACTTGCTGTGCTGGGAGGGGGTTCTGGGAGTTGCAGTCCAGGAACATCTGGGCACCCACCGGTGGAGAACCACTGCTTTAGAGCATTTCAGGCAAAAATCAAAGAAAAACAAAACAAAACAGATGACACAAAACATGTGGCACCTAAAAGACTAACTTTCATATTTTGATGCAACGTATTGTGGGTCCCCAGAGTTTCCTGGACTGCAACTCCCAGAAGTTTTCATCGCTAGCTGAGCAGACCAAGATTTACTGGGAGTTGCAGTCCAGGAACATCTGGGGACCCACCAGTTGAGAACCACTGCTTTAGAGGGAGAGGGGAGTCTGTTTGTTTGCAAAGGATCACCCCTTTCTTTGTGGCTATAGTGAAACTGCACTATATGCCACATGTGGGGGAACGGACAAGGGCAGAGATGAGGCCTCCGTGCCTGCCTTCTGAGGTGCAAGCGGGCACCCCAGCCAGGGCAGTCTAGAACAGCTTACACTCTAATGCAGTGGCGGTGAACCTTCGGCACTCCAGATGTTTTGGGACTACATCTCCCAGAATTCCAAGCCTAGACTGGCAGTGACAAAGGACTGCGGGAGTTGTGGTCCAAAACATCTGGAGTGCTGAAGGTTTGCCACCACTAGCTTACGCTCTAATGCAACACAACTTTGTCTCAGTGGGTTTTCTAACAAGAGTGAGGGACCTGCGGCTGACAGCATGCCAGAGGTGGTTCATGAAATGTGCCCTGTCTGGTCCATAAAAGAGTTGTCCCTCAATGATCAGGGGGCTGCCCGCTTTTTCATACCATCAGCTGCTACCTGGCTTTCCTGCAGGAGAAAAAAATACCAGCCAGTCTGATGCTCACAGCTGGGCCTTCTCTATGCTAGCCCCATCCTTGTTAAATGCCCTGCTATGGGATATGCAACTGACAGACTCCCTGACTTAAAAAAAAAACTTGGATATGCCTATCTGCATTGAAATCAACAGATTCAATGCCTTGTAAAAATAATAACCAAAATGTATTTGTTTATTTTTAGCAGTTCTGTTGTTTGTGCTATTTTATGGTGCAATCTTCACTTGGTTTACTATAGGGCAAAAAAAATTATGAAACATGACTAATTTGGCTGCCAAAATAAAAGGCTATATACATGAGATGAGAAAACAGAAAAGAAATAAAAACTGATTTTCTGTTTCCATGGTTGCAGGCTGTTTATTCATGAACTGCGTGGGATGCATGAATTGGGTGATAAACACAGAAATGAGCACACCACCGGCTTCAAAAGATGATGTGTGGGGTTTAGCTGTTATCACATTTACGAATAAGCGGTTCCCAAAATTCAAAAGCAGCTGCAAAGGCGCCCCCTAGAGGCCAAAACTGGAACCTCAGAACAGAACACACCGTCAACTGCTTCCTAATTGTGCTAATTCCTTGATATTATGCAAATAATGGGGCAGGCAAAGGTGTTCTGCAGGGATTTGTTTGATGGACTTTTCTGGACCGTCTTCTGTTCCGATTAACACCAACAACACAATTCTCAGCTTGACTCCTGGCAGCTCCTTGGCAAATTATTTCACCCAAGTCAGCCGGAAATGCACAGATCTTGTTTCCAATTTCCTCATTTCCACTGCCACCCACCCACTCTTTTCCTCCACAAAACTGCAGGATGGGATGAAAGCTTTCCCCCCACTTTTTTTTAAAGCAAACACATCCAAAAATCTTGCTGAAGCCAAAGTAAGATGGGAGTGAAACAGTATTCCAAAACACCACCTTTCAGATTTAGAATTCAGGGTCATCTTTTTCTATCTCATTTGCTGATTCAGCCTCAGTTTTCCCTCCACTCCAAGGTGTCTTAATTCCAGTGAAGTTGTAACACCATTTTAACAGGCATGTCCTTTCCCAGGGCCACTTAATAAAAGGATAAATGCGCATCACAGAAGTGAGATTTAGCAGTTTTGCAATCCTGCCCTTCGGTTACATAAAGTCCACATACAGATGAAAGTTAAGAACCTAGAAGTTCCATAGAAGCAGAAGTCTGTTTAACATTCGTGAATTATCTTTATTAAAAAAAAACCCTACTGTTATAGGCCCTTTATACACAACCCCTAAACTCCGGGGCAAATGGCTCCCAGCTCCGGAGCTTAAAAATGTTTCCCCACCAGCTCCGGAATTTACAGGAAATTAAGTGCGGCCACGCCCACTTTAGCGCATCCCAGCGCACCTTTCAAGTACCTGCTCTTCCGGGGTGAAAATTGCTTGATGCGATGTAACGATAGTGAGTGCGGGGCTCTGTTTGTTGTTTTTTTGGCTCTCCGCCCCTTTAAGAGCTACTTTACAGAGACAGGAATGTTGCCACGGCAAGAACGGAGGCAGAACGGAGGTGAGCCACGATCTTTTCTTCCTTTTTTTTCTCCCTCCCCTCACGCAGCCAGCAGCCAGGGTGGGGACACAGGAAGAGCGACAAGCCCCTAAGATCTCTGGTCCGAATTTTAAGTGGCCAGCGGATCTTAGGGGTCGTGTAAAAATGCCCATATATGTCTGTGAAGATTCTCAGTCATCCATGTGAGGTTATCAGGAAGTTGACTATCGTACAAATGACAAAGCTACTTGGATGAGTAGTGACACATTTTGATCTCTCAAGAAAAGAAATCCGGTTGTCATGACTCAACTTCTGGATACAGTACTGTTATTTACAGTATGTTGACTAAATCTAGCAGGTTAATAACACATTGTTGTCACCGAATAATGCTTGATCAATAGGTGCACGTAGCAAAAACAAAAGGTGAGACAACAATTGGAACAACGTATTGTTTACAAAGTGCCCATAAAGTATGTGCACATTTTTCAGTTACAGAATTAGGACGTCTCTCTTAGGCTAGCGAACATGCTGCTGGGGTGTAGTAAAAGTGTAGTTTTAACACGTTTGCAGGATGTCAACACAAGACTTCTACTCATTTCATAGATCTGGAGATGCATTTGACTCCGCCTTCTACTGTGAAAGCCAATGAGAAATGTCATTGATGGGATGTTCCGAGATGCACAGTCTCCACAGAGGTACAAAATTGTAGACTCACTGTTTAATGACACAGAAACGGAATTTTGGGGCTCATTTAAATAGCAGGGTTTTCAAGGGTGTCATTAGCTCCTAATAACTTAACAAGTTGTGTGCACGGCTCAGTTCTGCCACACACAGAGTTGGCTGGGCCACCTTGAACCTCACAACGACATCACAAAGGCATTGTCCCGGGTGTCTTAACACCAGTTTCAGTTGGGTTGCTTTGGCTTCATCCTACAGAATCCTGGGATTCGTAGTTTGCCCGTAAAATTCAGTCATGTTGTACTTTCAGGTTACCCTGAAAGTACTGTACTTTAATAGAGTCTTTCACTAAACTGCAAATCCTATGATCCCACAGGAGTCTATTTGTATGCAAAGGATCACCCCTTTTTTTTTTTGTGGCTATAGTGAAACTGCACTATATGCCACATGTGGGGGAACGGACAAGGGCAGAGATGATGCCTCCATGCCTGCCTTTCTGGGGTTCCAGGGGGCACCCCAGCCAGGGCAGTCTAGAACAGCTTACACTCTAATGCAGTGGCGGTGAACCTTCGGCACTCCAGATGTTTTGGACCACAACTCCCAGGATTCCAAGCCTAGATTGCCAGTGACAAAGGACTGCGGGAGTTGTGGTCCAAAACATCAGGAGTGTCGAAGGTTCGCCACTCCTGCCCTATGCTATGCCACTACCTTCTCCTTCCCGGGAGAAGGAAGGGAAAAGCAGCACTAGGTCATTGCTACACTTCCTCTTAAATTCAGCCATCCCCATCTGGTGTGCATTGGCTCAGAATATGGAATGTTACTTTTTTTTTTACAATGGCAACTCATTATGCAACAAGTTACAAGCTCCTTGTTAAATAGTTACTGTTAGTATAGCAATAAAAACAAAGTATCTGCTTTGTTGCACATTTAATCCTGGCATAAAACACACACCAAAAAAACCCTTAGAATTCAAGAGAACATAATGGCATCAAGGTTTAAGACTTCTGCATAGAATGCCTACATATTTTTAAAGGTCTTCCCCCCCCCAAAAAAAAACACACACACACATCTAAACCCCATCATTATTTGTTATAACAAAAAAGTATGTTTGTTCCTTTTTAGTGGGAGGGCCTGCCTCAAATTCCCTCCACCAGTACAGTCAGAGTCAAAGATCAGGAACTTGGTTCATCTTTAGGTATGGAGATAAGTCCCTCACATCACCCCACCAAGCTGCCTTGGGTGCCCCCTGAGAGGTTGGCGGCGGATGGAAGGGCCTGGTGGAGGGGATCCCCTTCCAAGGCTGGGGAGGGAGGTGGTGGCTGATGGGAATTGTAGTCCAGGGGTAGGGGCTGCTCCCACCGTGGCTGGTAGGGGATAACAAGGCTGAGGGGTGGGGGTGTTGGGAGCTGTCCGCCAACCTCTCTGGAAGGGGGATGGGGGTTGTATGGGGTTGTGGTCCCATCTGTCCACCGTCCATCCATCCATCCAAGGGGCATCTTTCAGGGAAGGGAGGGATGCTCCTCCTAGGCTGGAGGGGGATGATGGGCTTTGTGATCCTATCTATCTATCTATCTATCTATCTATCTATCTATCTATCTATCTATCTATCTATCTATCTATCTATCTATCCCTTCCTTCCTTTTCTTTTCTTTCTTTCTTTCTTTCTTTCTTTCTTTCTTTCTTTCTTTCTATCTATCTATCTATCCCTTCCTTCCTTCCTATCTATCTATCCCTTCCTTCCTTCCTTCCTTTTCTTTCTTTGTATCTATCTATCTATCTATCTTCTTCCTTCCTTCCTTCCTTCCTTCCTTTTCTTTCTTTCTTTCTTTCTTTCTTTCTTTCTTTCTTTCTTTCTATCTATCTATCTATCTTTCTATATATCTATCTATCCCTTCCTTCCTTCCTATCTATCTATCTATCCCTTCCTTCCTTCCTTCCTTCCTTCCTTCCTTCCTTTTCTTTCTTTCTTTGTATCTATCTATCTATCTATCTATCTATCTATCTATCTATCTTTCCTATCTATCTATCTATCTATCTATCTATCTATCTATCTATCTATCCCTTCCTTCCTTCCTTCCTTCCTTTCTTTCTTTCTACCCACCTACCTACCTACCTACCTACCTACCTACCTACCTACCTACTTACCTACCTACCTACCCTACCTACCTGCCTGCCTGCCTGTCTGTCTGTCTGTCTGTCTGTCCAGGAGGCAACTTGCTGGGGGGTGGGGGGAGGGATGGGCGCCGGCCGGGGCCTTTCCTCCCCCCCCCCCACCCTCCGCTCCTCCTCCGGCATCCCTGCCTGGCCTGGCCGGGGCCCGGGGCGAGGGGTGGGGGGGGCGGCTCACCTCCTTCCAGCGGAGCTGCCGCAGGCTGAGCTTGAGCGCTTCGAGCGAGGTGCGCGCCTTGGAGCTGTCCACGGTGACCGGGCGCAGCGGCGGAGGCGGAAGGAGCAGCCCCCGGCGGGCCAGGACGCGCGACGGCGACGGCGACCCGGGCGTCTCCGTGGCCCCCGCCGGCAAGCCCTTCCTCCTCCGCGGTGGGCCCGGCCCGCTGGGCTCCTTGGGGGCGGCGGCGGCGGCGGCGGCGGCGGCTGGCGGTTCCTCCCGGGGCTGCCCGTCTCCCGGCCGAGCCCCGCGGCCTCCCCGGCGCCCCTCTTGGCCGCGCCGCCGAGGCCGCCCCGTCGCCGGCTCTCCTCCGCGGGCAGGCTCGGCCTTCACGCGCCGCCGGGGCCGCCTCGCCTTCTTCCTCCTCCTCCTCTTCCTCCTCCTCCTCTTCGCCGCCGCCACCGCCTCCGCCGCCCGCCTCGGGGACGCAGGAGGCGCCCGCGGCGCCCGAGGAGAGCCGCGCCGCCGGCGTCTCCATGGCCCGACGCGCCCCTGCCGTCCCCTCCGCCGACGGGGCCGCCGGCAATGAGCATGGCGCGGTTGCCCCGGCGAAGGCGACGCGGCGCAGGCAGGCGGGCAGGCAGCGCGCACACACACACCCCAAGGCCCGCCCCCCGCCCCCCCGCCGCCCCACCGGCACCCCGCGCCCCGGCCTGCCTCCGCTTGCCTTGCTCCGCCCGCCCGGGCGCCTTTCTCCGCCTCCCTCTCCTTGGGGGGGGGGGGGTCCTCCGTGGCCACTTTCCCTTCCGTTCTATGGCACAACTTGGGGGGAATGCTGCCCCTCTGGCCCTCTTTGAGACGCCGCTCCTTCCTTCCTTCCTCTATCCATTCCTTTTCCTTCCTTCCTCTATCCATTCCTTCTTTCCTTTCTTCCTCTATCCATTCCTTCCTTCCTTCCTTTATCCATTCCTTCTTTCCTTCCTTCCATCCTCCATCCATTCCTTCCTTCCTTCCTTCCTCTATCCATTCCTTCCTTCCTTCTTTCCTTCCTTCCTCTATCATTCCTTCCTTCCTTCCTTCCTTTATCCATTCCTTTTCCTTCCTCTATCCATTCCTTCTTTCCTTTCTTCCTCTATCCCTTCCTTCCTTCATTTATCCATTCCTTCCTTCCTTCCTTCCTTCCTCTATCCATTCCTTCCTTCCTTCCTTCTTTCCTTCCTTCCTCTATCATTCCTTACTTCCCTCCTTTCTTCCTCTATCCATTCCTTCTTTCCTTTCTTCCTCTATCCATTCCTTCTTTCCTTTCTTCCTCTATTAATTCCTTCCTTCCCTCCTTCCTTCCTTCCTTTATCCATTCCTTCTTTCCTTCCTTCCTTCCTTCCTTCCTTCCTTTCTCCCTCCCTCTATCCATTCCTACATTCTTTCATTCCTTCCTTCCTCTATCCATTCCTTCCTTCCTTTCCTCTATCCATTCCTACCTTCTTTCATTCCTTCCTTCCTCTATCCATTCCTTCCTTCCCTTCCTCTATCCATTCCTACCTTCTTTCCTTCTTTCCTTGCAAAGTTCAGAAAGTCCCAGCCAAGGGCTGGAGTGCAGCCTTTGGTTTGAGGATAAAGGACGAGGATTCTGAGAGACCAGGCACAGTCAACCACGGTCATCAAAACGTGGACTACATAGCAGAATTTAAGTACTGTACAAAAATAGACCAGGTGATACTTTTATGCTACCAGGAAAAGGACAAAAAAGTTGCTAAAATTTCAAGAGTCTGTTTTTGTATTTAATTTTTGCAATGGCTGCATGGCTCCTGAACTTGTTTTGGCTTCAAGAGCATAATTTGTAACCAGAAACTTGTGCCTGTTCAATATCGAGGCAGTATGCTATTCCTAATATTGTAATTTATTTATTTTTTTTGGTAGCTCAGTTGGTGTTATGTTTGATGTCTGCACAGGCTTATAATACTGTGTGAAATTTCTAGATGCTGCATTGGTTGACTCAGCCTTCCATCCTTCTGAGGTCGGTAAAATGAGTACCCAGCTTGATGGGGGGTGGGTGGGGGGACAATGTGTAGCCTGCATACTGTAATTAAACTGTAAAAAAACGCCCAGAGACCACTTGAAGTGGTATGGGCCGGTATATAAGCAGAAGCAGAAAGCCCGAATGGCTACAGGGGACCACTGAAGTGTGTTTCATCCACAAGTAGATGTTTTGATTGCCTGGTCTCTCTGTATTTTGTTTTCCCAACTCTTTAACTGCAACTCTGACATCCTGGAGAATATTACTATTCTGACTGGTGTGTTATGTTTATGGTGTCTCCCAGTTTGGATCTGGAAATCCCGCAAGATCTTGACTTTTTCTGACACCTTCTGTACCTGATGTTCCCATTGGTTTTTGGAGGTCGGCAAGTAAGGTTTATTTTATTTTAATTTTTAAAATATTATTATTATTATTATTATTATTATTATTATTATTATTATTATTATTATTATTATTATTATTATTATAATAATAATAATAATAATAATAATAATAATAATAATAATAATAATAATAATAATAATAATAATAATAATAATAATAATAATAATTACACATAATGCTTGTGCAGTCTTTGGACAGTCACAGATCAAGTGTAACCATTCCATCTTTTTCTTGGCAGACTGGACATTTGCTGTTAGCACTAATTCTTTGAATCTTAGCTTTCATCCCATTAGTTTGGAGTGCTTCCTGTTGTTGTTATTACTGCTGCTGATGCTGATGCTGCTTTACAGGACCAAATTCCAAAATGCTAAGAAACGCAGCAGGGAGGATATATAAAATCCAAGTTCAGCACACGGTTTGAGTACCCAGAAGAGATCCACCACTGAAGCCAGTGAGAGTTCGTAAAATCGTAAGAAGTGTCTCGTTAGCTCCGGGTTATAGCTCTAGTACACCTTCTTATCTGGGTGTAAAATGACCAGCTAGAAACGGGACAAGGAGCTTAGAAAATTTTTATTACCCGTGGAAAGTTACTTCATCAATAACACTAATGCAAATAAAAATTAAACAAACGACGTTTCTTGGTTTCCATTGAATCCAAGATGGCCTTCACTTAGCTAGAAAATAAAACTTCTGCTCTGCACCTTGAACATTTCTAGGGCAGGTGTGTTACAACAACTACTGTCTATCTCTGAAGATAGCTCAGCATCCACCATGTGTCATAAAGGGTGTCTGTGTGTTTCTTTCAACAGCGGTGTTAGGAGGTGACTGGACGTACCATTGGTCCAACAAGAGAAAAGTTCCAGAAGTCACCACCACTATGACTTAAATTCAACGCAAGGGCCTCACAGGGGATGGCCCCCTAAACCCAACCCTCTCCTTTCCTTCCTCTGACAACCACCCCCTTGCCCTCTGTTGACTCCTCTTTCGCTGATCAACCAATGGTTCCTATCTGAAATCCCACTGAGTTCCCTCCCACCCACTCCTTCTCTCTCTCTCTCTCTCTCTCTGGCCACCTGATTGGTTGGGTGTCCCATGGACAGGCCCTGGCCAATGGGTGTGGGCCGTCCGGTGTGCATGTCACAATACCAGCGAAGGAAGTGTAGCAATGACCTAGTGCTGCCTTTCCCTTCCTTCTCCCGGGAAGGAGAAGGTAGTGGCATAGCATAGGGCAGGGTTGGCGAACCTTCGACACTCCTGATGTTTTGGACCACAACTCCCGCAGTCCTTTGTCACTGGCAATCTAGGCTTGGAATTCTGGGAGTTGTGTTCCAAAACATCTGGAGTGCTGAAGGTTCGCCACCACTGGCAAGGGGGGTATAGAGACAACTCTACCCAGGTGCTTTATTTTTGGAGCAACTGTGAAGTTGTAGAAATTTAGATGTGTGTTGTGTCATTACAGTCTCTTCGTGACTCCATGTCCATGGAGTTTTCTTGGCAGGAATACTGGAGTGGTTTGCCAGTTCCTACTCCAGGCGCCGACAGCTCCTGGTATTCCCTGGTGGTCTCCCATCCAAGTACAAACCAGGGCCGACCCTGCTTAGCTTCCAAAATCAGGTGAGATTGGATATGTTTAGGGCACATTTAGATAGTTTCTACTTAATATAGCCAGGTATAAATGATAAACGACTTCACACCACAGTTTGCTCTCCTGCCTGCTTGCTACAGAACAGAAGGGGGTGGGGGGAATTACAGGGAGACAACACTGCATGTATCTTCTGTCTTTCTCTTTTTAGAGAGTTCAGGAGTGATCCTGTGGAGTATATGACGCCCGGCCTTCTGATCCACTCCCCTGACCATTGTTACTGTCCGTCTGCTAATTTGCAATTGGATTTAAGGCGAACAGCCCCAGGTGGCACCTTCAGGATACACACATTTCATCTGGCATCAGCGTTTGTGGACTGCAGCCCCGAGAGCCACAACCCCCCACAAAAGCTGGCCCTGAAATAAAATAAAATAGGGGTGGTTGCTTCCATGAAACATGAGATTGAAAAAACAGGAACTATCAAGGCCTGCAGGTGGTGCTGGTGGTGTTGTGAAGAAGCTGTGTACACCAACCACAAATCACCTTCCTACACACATGCTTGACCAGCTCTTCTTCCAGTGATTCTGCAAGACAAGGGGCGCTTTTACACAACCCTTAAAATCCAAGGCAAAGGGCTCCCAGATCCGGAGCTTAAAATTGTTTTCCCACCAGTTTCGGATTTTTTTTAAAAAAATTAAGTACGACCACGCCCACCTAAGCACGTCCCAGCGCATTTTCCAAGTACCTGGTCTCCGAAGGTGAAAAATTTCTGATGCGGATGTAAAGCAGTGAGTGTCGGGCTGTCCTTGCTTTGTGTTTGTTTGTTTGTTTGCCCCCCGCCCCTTTAAGAGACTGGAAGAGACTGGAATGCTTCCCGGGGCAGCTCCGATGGCAGAGCGGAGGTGAGCCTGCATTTTTTTCTACCTTTTTTTTCTACCTTCCCTCACGCAGACAGGAGCAAGGGAGTGCGGAGGGGTGGGAACACAGGAAGAGCAACAAACCCCCAAGATCTCTGGTCCGAATTTAAGTTGCCAGCAGATCTTAGGGGTCGTGTAAAAGCACCCAAGATAGTCCATGCTCTCCTACTGTCCAAACCAGCTTCAACTGGGATACTGCAATGCTCTCTACGTGGGGCTGCCCTTGACGTCGGTTTATAAGCCACAGCTAAGGCAAAATTCAGCGCCGACGATGCTGTGTGGTCTTGGAAACACGCTTACAAAATTAATCCTTCACATAATTCTTCAGTAAGCTCACTGAACGAATTCCTCACCAAATCCTGGCTGATCCAACGGGCCTCCTTGAGTTGCGGCTTACAATGCCAAGCAAAACGACTTTGGCCAATAATGTTACAGAAATGTCAGCCATCTGTTCCATCATCCCTTCCTTTGCAGCCAGTCTCAATTTTGTATCGCTTAAAACCCCACTCAAAACTGGGAAGCAAAAATCATTTTTCAAAAAAAAAATCTTCCTAATACTGTAGACTGACTTTTTAAAATGGAGTTCATTGCAGCTTCGTTCCTAGGGGACTTAAATCTTACCACAATTATAAGTGGATGCATCTCTAAATATTAAAGAGTACAGTGATACCCCGACTGAAGAGCAGCTCGACTTAAGAGCAATTCGACTTAAGAGCAGAAAACTGTTGGCATTTTAACTGCCGCCTTACAAATTTTAGATGTGGTCTGGTCTGCTCGACTTACACATTTCTTTCTTTCTTTTTTTTTTTTTAACTTATTTTTTTAACTTTTTAGATAGGTACCCCGACTTAAGAGTAGTATGACTTGTCTTAAGAGCATGCCTTCGGAACAGATTAAATTCGTAAATTGAGGTACCACTGTACAGGGATGTCTGATGGTGTATAGGAAATAATTGCCCCCACCCCAGCCTACAAAGGCTTCCCAAACATGGGGGGGGCACCAAGATCCATTTGATTTGTGTATTGGGTAGGGGTTAGATTGGATGACCCGGGGTGGAAGTGGTGGATCATTGCAAGAATCTCATGATCTGCAGCATGATTCTGGAGCTACTTGCTTTCTTTCCCCTTTTCCCTGATGGACTAAGGAGCTAGCGAGACTCAATTTGCAGGGGTTTCGTGCCGAACCACGTGAATAAAACTCTTCTGTTTCCTGGTGGGATAAATTAGGGGCTTCCGTGTAGAAAGATAGGAGACCTTCGCTCTCTACCCACCACTCATGTGCTGAGAGGGAGGGAGGGAGGGAGGTGCAGCACGATCGTGTGACGGGAAGCAACAGCGGCCAGGGATTGTTAGTTCAAATGACTCTGAAACAGCAGACAAGGCAGGGGAAAATTTACAGAGAGATTAGGCTGCACAGGTCTTTTGTCCTTCTAGAGAGGTCAGCGGTGACTCCACCAATGTGTGAGCAGTATGATGCTGGGCCTTCCAACAGCCCCTCTCCTGCCAGGAATCCCAGCAAGCTTGTGCTAACCGCAATCTATCAAGTCCTCGATTGTGATTTTTCGAGGTACTGCCCGATACTCCTGTTCTCCGTGATCTTGTCTAATCCTTTTTAAAGCTGTCCAGATTTTGAAGCTGAGGCTGCAGTACTCTGGCCACCTGATGATGAGAGAGAGGAGTCCTTGGAAAAGTCCCTGATGTTGGGAAAGATGGAAGGCAAAAGGAAAAGGGGACGGCAGAGAATGAGGTGGTTGGACGGTGTCATCGATGCAACCGAGATGGATTTGACCAAACTCTGGGAGGCAGTGGAGGATAGGAAGGCCTGGCGAGCTCTGGTCCATGGGGTCACGAAGAGTCGGACATGACTGAACGACTGAACAACAACAAGGCTGGCAGCTGTCACTTCTTCTGGCAGGGAGTTTCATAGACCAGTGATCCTCTGCGTGAAAAAGGACTTTATCTTCTTTGTTTGAGATCTAGCACCCAAAAGTTTCATGAAGTCTATCGACGGTAATAATAATAACTAGAAGATTTAAATTTCTGCTTTGTATTCATTTATTATTTTAGCCGGGGAGGCCGTCTGTGCACACGTGTGTGAGGTTAAGCAATTTGGTGCAGCCTCATTGACAGCTTTCCACTACCATTAGAGGAAGACTGGACCCTTGCTACAGATGAGGGTCTCGTATAGCAGAGGAATCCAGGACCCTCATTACAGAGGATTGTCTTGTACTGTATCTGACAGTGGTTGGCATCATAATGACTTTGCATAAATCTAAAGCTGCTCAGAAGGAAGCTGGTTAGTCATTGGCAAACCTAGATAGCATCCTAAAGAGCAGAGACATCACTTTGCCAACTAAGGCTGCTTTCACATGACCACTAAAATCCGCTGCAAAATGCTTGCAGATGCAGAGCATAAAATCATTTCCCCACGAGCAGCGGACTTAAAAAAAATAAAGTGCAACCATGCCCACTTAAAAGCAACCCAGTGCATTTTACAAGCACCTGGTCTTGAGATGGTAAAATCTTTGCTGCTGTTCCAATGCGGATTTTAAACTGTTACTCGAGTCCGTGGGGACACGGAAAGTCCGCACCAAAACCTTTTTGCCCCCACTGTGGTATCTTTGCGGCCGTTCTCAGTTGTAGGATCAGAACAGTTGAGGATTTTCAAAAAGCAACCATGGGAACATCTGATCTGCGACATCAACCACGTGACCGCTCCGGGGGGTGATCCAGATCAAACTTTGCTGCGGATTTTAGTGGTCATGTGAAAGCAGCCTTAGATCAGGATAGTCAAAGCTATGGTTTTTCCAGTAGTGATGTATGGAAGTGAGAGCAGGATTATAAAGAAGGCTGTGTAGCCTGCACACTGTAATTAAAATTGTAAAACCGCCCAGAGACTACTTGTAGTGGTATGGGGCGGTATATAAGCAGAACACTTTGCTTTTGCTTTGCTGATCGCCGCAAAATCGATGCTTTTGAGCTGTGGTGCTGGAGGAGAGTCTTAAGAGTCCCCTGGACTTCAAGGAGATCAAAACTATCTATCCTGAATGAAATCAACCACGAATGTTCACTGGAAGGACAGATTTTGAAGCTGAGGCTCCAGTACTTTGGCCACCATATTAGGAGAGAGGAGTCCTTGGAAAAGTCCCTGAGGTTGGGAAAGATGGAAGGCAAAAGGAAAAGGGGATGGCACAGAATGAGGTGGTTGGACGGTGTCATCGATGCAACCAAGATGGATTTGACCAAACTCCGGGAGGCAGTGGAAGATAGGAAGGCCTGGCGAGCTCTGGTCCATCGGGTCCACAAAGAGTCGGACACGACTGAACAGCAACAACAACAGACACGGCGGCAACGTACCACTGCCGCCACTGCCACCCCGGTCTTACCATTCCAGCTAGTGGGTGAAACGAGGATGCTGAAGTCTGATGGGCAGCCATGCCTGTCTGGTGATCCCTGGGGGGTCCAGTGGACTGCAACCAGTCCTGACTGCTTTGTTCCACCCCTGGAATGTGCTGAGGGAAAGACAGGATGGCGAGGGAGTGAGCAAAGCCATTAAAAGAATTTCCCCCAAGCGGCCAGAGCGCTGCCTGGCTTATATCCATCAGAACTAAGCCGAGAAAGCCTTCAGGCACCTTGGCCACGAATGACTCAATTGCGGTGGGACCCTCTGTGGCAAAAAAAAGATCACATTATGAAATGCATCAATCTGAAATGCATCAATCTGAAATGCTGATGTACCCTTGTAATTAGCCGGGGACGCTGGACACAACTGTGTCTGCTAGGTTTTCCTAACGGAGGAAAACTGCAAACCCTGAACTTAAAAAAAAAGGTTATGAAAGAGAAGGTGCATACACCTGTCTATAACTTTCTTTCACAAACAGTAGCCCACATTTATTTACTTATTATTTATTTAAAATATTTTCACCCCGCATTTCTCCTTGAAGAGGAACCAAGGCGGCTTATAACGCTTAAGGACAAGGTACAAAGTTGGGGGCGACAAGTGTAGGAGAGTTACCAAGAAACTGTTATCCGGTGGGAGGGAGTTCCAAAGTCTGGGAGCAGCAACAGAGGGCCTTTTCACACGACCCCTAAGATCCGCTGGCCACTTAAATTCGGACCAGAGATCTTAGGGGTTTGTTGCTGTTCCTGCGTTCCCACCCCCTCTGCACTCCTGGCTGCTGGCTGCGTGAGGGGAGGGAGAAAAAAAGGAAGAAAATACCAAGGATGGAGAGATGCAAAAAAGCAGCAACAACAAAAGAAATTGTCCTGCTTATATACTTCCTCATAGCACTTAAAGCACTCTCTGGGTGGTTTACAATTCATTTATGCAGACCACACATTGCCCCTACACAAACCTGCAAGCTGGGTATTCATTTGACTGACCTCGGAAGGATGGAAGGCTGAGTGAACCTTGAGCCTGCAACCTGGAATTGAACTCCAGGTCGTGAGCACAGTTTTAGCTGCAGTTCAGCAATTTAACCACGGCGCCACGAGGCTCTCGTATAGGAGGGTGTGCTGTGCCTTCCTGTATCTTTGAAACCCCTGGCTAAAAAGAAATGGGGGTGGGGTGGGTAAGGAACATCTGGACTTCACCAATGTTAGTTCATCCCTTGATGATCAGAAATAGCTACAGGCTGATTCTAGGACCCAGCTAACCACAACTTAAAATTGTAGGCAGGCATGTTCTCCACGGGCTGGGTGGAATAACAAAAAATGTTTGGGCCGGATGAAAAACCGTCCATTAAAGACAGGTTCTGAGTGCAATTACTGCATCCCTGCAGAGGAGAGGATAATGGGGCGGGGGTGGTGGTGTAGGGAGAACCTGTTTTTTTTTACCGACCCACTGTTTATGTTACCAGGAGGCAAGCTGGGGGCCGACCCACATGTGCTATATAATGATCGGCCGAGGCGCTCCCTGGCAGGGACGCCTGTATGACAGAAGGTGAGGGAAGGAAGTTTAATTGGGGGTGACATTTATTCAATGCCAAAGCCTCTCTGCGCAAGAACGCTGGAACTGGCCAGCCGTGAAGAAGGCGGCGGGCGGAAGAGGCAAGGGGCGCAGAAGCAATGTTCACCAGCAAAACAACACCCTGCTGTTCCTGGTGGAGAGGGAAAATGCAGCCTGAAGCGTGGGACCCTAACCAGCAAGGGCCAGGTCACATATGTTAGATTCTCTCTCTCTCTCTCCCTCTCTCTCTCTCTCTCTCTCTCTCTCTCTCTCTCTCTCTCTCTCTCTCTCTCTCTCTCTCTCTCTCTTTCTCCCTCCTCTGCCTGCTGTGTTTCTGTTTCCACTGGGAGAGTAAATGGAAAACTCTCAATAATAATAATAATAATAATAATAATAATAATAATAATAATAAGAAGAAGAAGAAGAAGAAGAAGAAGAAGAAGAAGAAGAAGAAGAAGAAGAAGAAGAAGAAGAAGAAGAAGAAGAAGAAGAATTATAATCCCCTTTTCCCACATCACTGGGTCTCAAGACTGCTAAGGAAAAAAAGTTTTAAAAAAACTACAAAAAAGTGCACTAAGTCTTGGGGATTTTTTTTTAAAAAAGTGCACAAAAACTCTATTAAAGTGTAAGCGGACTTAAAGCAGTTTTAACCGCAGACTAGGTTTTGTGCTGCCTTTATGTGCATTTACCAATTAGCTTAGATGTTATTTACATATTGTGTCTCTTATTGCTGCTGTTACATGACTTGACAGTTACAATTGTTACCCACCCAGGGTAGAGCCTGGCGCTAACTGGGTGGTACGTAAGTTTAAGAAATTAATAACATAAAGACCTGCTGGAATGGAAAGGCCTTAAAAATCACAGATTTTACCCAAAACAAACAAACAAACAAAACAACAACAAAAGAGACACGCCGTCAAATAATGTCAACGCATTAAAAACTGGAATGTGAAAAGTGAGCAACAAAGTTCTAATAATAAAAAGAAATGGAGAGAGAGAGAGAAGAAGGAAGGAAGGAAGGAAGGAAGGAAGGAAGGAAGGAAGGAAGGAAGGAGCCGGTGATGGATGGGAAGGAAGGAAGACTCCGTTTTGGTGGCAAAATAAATAAATGCCCCTTGTTGTCATAGACTTCCAGGGAGGCATATAAGGTGTATAATAAACTAGAACTTTAATCAAATAAATACCAAAAAGAAAAGCAGCAGATTTAAAACCTCCAGATTGTAAAATGTTTTACAAAAAGGACATAACTGCTCACAGAGGGCCAACTGCCTGCATAAAATCACAGGCTTAAAATCACAAATGGCTATGATCCATAATCACATAATTTTAGCTCTGCAGGGCTGGGAAGAACCTTATATCTCAGTGTTGGCGAACCTATGGCACGGGTGCCAAAGGTGGCACTCAAAGCCCTTTCTGTGGGCACCCAACATTGCCCCTTCACAGCCACCTGCATTCAGGTTAAATTGCCATCTTGGCACTTGGCGAAAAACAAGTGGGTTTTGAATCACAGTTTGGGCAAAGGTTCACCAACACTGCCATAGCTCATCAGCTCCAGACCTTCAAGGTGGCAAAGCAGGGGGTTGGACACCCAACATCGGGTTTTGTAGCTATAAAGGTACATGTCCAGGTTCCAACACCACTGAAACAGGGCCATTTTAGCCTGCTAATCATAAAGTTGCCACAGCTGGCCCTTTTTGGCCTCCCACGAGGGTCTCATCCACCCAGCGTGCCCCCAACTACCTAAACCTCTCCAATAAATGTGCCACACCTCTGAGAGGGTAACCCACAAAACCTCATGCCCTAACGAATCGGTCCGTCTTAGGACAGATCCCTTAGGGTTTGCTGCACCCATATAATAACGTGGGCTGTCCTTTGGGAAACCATCTTTGTCATCACTGTTGCAACCCGGGTCTGAGTATAGGGAATGACAATTAATGGAGTTTAGCTCCGCAGTGCGGCACTTGTTTGAACACACTTGCGCTGCGACGAGGAAAACAAGAAAGTCAGGCCAACAGGAGCTGTGTAAGAGAAGGTCACCTTTTTTCCTTGGGGCGCTTTCAAAGGTTGCCCTCCCTCCGCCTCACCTGCATCATAGGGTGCTTTTACACGACCACTAAAATCCGCTGGCAACTTAAATTCGGACCAGAGATCGTGGGGGTTTGTCCCTCTTCCTGTGTTCCCACCCCTCCACACTCCATTGTTCCTGTCTGTGTGAGGGGAGGGAGAAAAAAAGGGAGGAAAAATGCAGGCTCACCTCCATCTGCCGGTGGAAGCAGCCCCATAGGGATTCCTGTATCTTAAAGGGGTGGCGGGGACAAAAACAAACAAACAGAAGGCAAGGGAGCCCGGCATACACAGCTTTACAATCCGCATCGGGATATTTTTTTTACCTCCTGGAGGCCAGGTACTTGAAAAGTGCGCTGGGACAAGCTTAGGTAGGCGTGGTCGTACTTAATTTTTTTTTAAAGGCCGGAGCTGGTGGGAAAACATTTTAAAGCTCCAGATCTGGGAGCCCTTTGCCTCGGATTTTAGGGGTTGTGTAAAAGTGCCCATAAGGAATCCCATCGAATGCTCGGGAGTAAAATTTCCAGATGCCCTCTGTCTCCTTTAACAGCTGTGAAAGGATAAGGCAGCTTCCTCGCTCAAAAAGACCAAAGGAAAGATGTATCATGGGGATAAAAACAAGCTGGTTGATCATCTTACTTATTGACTGATCCCTCTCTCTTCCTGAATCAAGGAGAATGGCCTAGAGGATGTCACGTCCCAAGGACAGATTCAAATTTCAGAGGCCAAATCATGGGTTTAAAGCACAAAACATGGGAACCCACCCCCACGCACCTCCCCGCTGACATTCTGGATTTCGTGAGTAAGAAGCCTTCTCTCTTGTACTGGACAGAATGGAAGCACTCTGCTGTATCCCTGACCTTATAAGAACATAAGAACCTAAGAAGAGCCCTGCTGGATCAGGCCAAAGGCTCATCTAGTCCAGCTTCCTGTATCTCACAGTGGTCCCACCAGATGTGTCTGGGAGCGCACGAGACTAGATATCTGTCTCTTGATACCACTCCCCTGCATCTGGCCCTGGAAGTACCCCAGTTTTAAGCCTGGAGATGACACATCTCCATCATGGTTTGTCACCTGGGACGGACTTCTCCCTCCAAGAATCTGTCCAGTCCCCTTTGGAAGGCTTCCAGGCCAGATGCCACCACCACATCCTGTGGCAGGGAGTTCCACAGACTAACATCACGCTGGGTAAGAAGATATTTTCTTTTGTCTGTTCTCCCTCTCCCAACCCACAGTTTGAGTGGATGTCCCCTAGTTTTGGTATTTTGTGAGAGGGAGAAGAGTGTCCCTCTATCCACTTGACTCATGTCCTGCATTATTTTCTTATCAATCATATCCCCCCTCAGGCACCTTTTTTCCAGACTAAAGAGCCCCAAATGTTATCTTCTTTAGTGCAATCACACTCACAAGCCGGCTTTTGTTTCCGTGAGTTTTAACTTCACCTGCCAAGCAAAAGGAAAAGATGAAGAGGTATCCAAAGATAAAAAGGTACCCAAAAAGCACCCCCCCATGTTATCTCTTGGGCTCTCCTAAGAATTCAGCCAAGGGAAGATGAGAAAAAGGAGTAAAATGCTTGCAGAACAAAGGTACCAGAGCAGACAGTTGAGCATTCCTGGGGAATTAATGAATTAGCATATGCAAAGTCCCTATTAGGGGGGTGGCTGGTGTATCACTGGGCCTATTTGCGTGGGGAGAATCACAGCCCAGAGACAAAGGCAAGAGGGGTGGGAGACAGAGAGGGTGGCCTTGGAGATGGGGCAGGCTGAGACCTTGAGCATGGATAGCCACAACATTCCTGGAAAAAGTGCCAAAGATTGGGTAAGATAAAGACAGATGAATGAGTGGGCAGGAACTGTGAAGGCCAACCCCTAGTCTGCAGAGAAGGGCCTCTGCTGCTCAAAACACAGTGGTGTCCAAACATTGGCCGTTGAGATATTTTGGACCACAACTCCCACAGCCCTTTGTCATTGGCAGTACAGGATTGGAATTCTGGGAGTTGTGGTCCAAAACATCTGGAGGGGCAAAGTTTGGACACCCCCCTTACTCTAACCCTAAGGCAGACCTGCCACGAGGGCAAGACTGCAGAACCACAAGCCCCCTTGGGTCCTCTCCATGGAGAAAGGCGGGATATAATTATTTCAAATAAATAATAAATAACGACATTCCAGGCCTCAATTCAGGGCACTTTTCAAAGGGACGCATCACAAGGATCCAAAGGATGTCCCCAAAACGCTAGCCAATCTCCATGGAGGAGATATGGATTTAAATACAGAAAAGATTCAGGCTATATTACGGGGGATAAGAGAGGTAAAATTGGAAAAAATTAAGGATATGCAACTGAAGATATTGCATAAATGGTATTATACCCCACAGAAATTAAATAGAATAAATAATAACATATCACAAAATTGTTGGCATTGTAAAAAAGAAAAAGGTACTTTTGTACATATGATATGGAACTGCGAGAAAATACAAACATATTGGAGGAAAGTAGAAAATTGGTTATCAGAAATTACAAAGAAAAGGATTGTGTTAAAAATAGACTATATTTTCTTAGGGCTAGTAGATAGAGAAAAACAATGGAGAAGCGTAAAAAAGATTGTCTACTAAGGAATAGCAGCAGCTATAATGGTACTAACGGGTGGATGGAAGGACCAAAAGAAATGGAAATATGATAAATGGAAAGATTATATACATGATTTTTTTCAAAATAATTGGATACAAATTATGCAAGAAGAAAACATAGAAGGGAAACATAGAATTCTAAAGGAGTGGGAGAAATATATAAATTGGATAAAAGGGAAGCCTGAGAACGGGAAATGGGCTAGACTATTCCATCATGCCTTAATAATGTTCAACATGAAAGGATAGTGAATTTCTGCTTGCTGGGGGGGGGGGAGGGTTAATGAGGAAGGGACTAAAGGATGATGTAATGTTTTGGAAACTTGTAAAGACTGGAAATATATGCTGTTACTTCCTCAATAAAAAAAGCTTTATAAAAAAAAAACTTCTTCTGCCTCTTCCTACTGGTAACTGGGCCTGAAGGCGTCATTGCAACCTTTTTTTGATAGAACCTGAATGTATTCCAAAAACGGGTCGGGAAACCCACCCAACCCTCGTGTCCTGGTCCTGAGAAAGGTCGAGAGAGACGGTATCTGGGCAAAGGCCAAAGGGGGACCTCCTGGAGGGCCCGATTCATCGCCACGAGGGAAGGTTCTCAACCCTCTGTGAAGATTCTCAGTCATCCAGGTTCGTTTATCTGGAAGTTGAGTCATGGCTACTGGACTTCTTTTTGAGAGATAGAAACTTTTCGCTGTTCAACCAAACAGCTTCATCGGTCTGAATACAGCTAGTACAAGTCCTCCATCTTATAGTCAGCTTTGACCTCTTGTCACCCTGATCTGAATTAGGCTCTTAAGAGGACAATGGCCTGAATAGGCTCGTTAGGGAGACAATAGTACCCATAGCCTTAAGGTGAACAATGGCCTAAGGTGCTGAAACCTATCAAGAACCGGTCATTAGCTATGGCCTTGGTGGTGAAGGCTTTTTGATTTGTCTGGGTACTTTGGGAAGCACACCCTGATCAGTAGCAGATAGACTATGCCTGAGGCCGCCACCTCTGTTGAGGGAGGGGGTTTCGATGCTCACATGAATGACTTCCCTGACTCCTCTCTCAAACCACCTCTCTTCTTTGTCTAATATGTGTACATCCTCATCTTTGAGAAGAACCAGAGCGCACATCCTCCTGACCAGTGAGTCGGGCAAAGAGACGAAAACGATCGCACACACAATCCGATTTGATTGGGGGGGGGGCGGCGAATAAAACCAGGGCGGCCGTGCCCCTGCGCATGGGCAGAGTGTTTTTTCCCCTCCGATCCCCTCTGCCCGTCCTTCGATGTTTTGGGGAGCCCCCTCGCCGGGCCAGGGTGGGGCAGCCCTACCAGCCGTGCGCCCGCCTCTGCGCCCTCCTTCGCGCTGCCTCTCCCGGCGGCTGGATGGCTAGGTGGATGGATGGATGGATGCGGCTCCGCCCCGACGCCGCGCACCCTGACCCGGGCGGAGCTTGCTGGGGCTTTCTCTCCGCCTCCAGCAGACGCTTCGGAGGCCGACGGAGCGAGCGGCGGAGCCGGGACGCAGCGGCCCGGCAGCAGCCGCCGCCGCCGCCGCCTTCTCGGCTAAGAGCGCCGGGGCTTTGCGCGCAGAGGGCGCCGGCCGTCGGGGCGCGCGGTGGCCGGGCGATGCACTTGCGGAGCCCCGCGCCGCCCCGTCGGGAGGCCCGGCCTTCGTCCCTGCCTTCCTCCTCCTCCTCCTCCTCCTCCTCCTCCTCTTCTTCTTTCGGCCCCGAGATGCCGGTCAAGCTCAAGAACCGTTACAACCTGGTGGACGACGCGGCCGGTTCCGGGGGGGACTCGCGGGGCCCGCTGCACAACGAGGAAGCTTTCCAGCACGGGATCCTTTTCCAGGCCAAGGTGAGACCCGGGCGAGATCGGGAGCCTTCTGGGGCGGTCGCTTTCTCGCATCTCCTCCCGAGTCAACCCTTTTCCCCCCCTCGAGAAGTTTGCCCTGTCGTTAATGCGCCCGCTCGGAGGAAGAGGTCCTCTGAGCGTGGGCAGAGTGGCTGGCGTCGCAGGATGTTTCCCCGCGCGGATCCCGGTCCCAGTTTGGACACCTTTGCGGAGTCTGGAAGGGTTGAAAAAAAAGCGCCTGAGGGGAGGGGGATAGGATTGAGATGTACAAAATAATGCAGGGCATGAGTCAAGTGGATAGAGGGACGCTCTTTTCCCTCTCACAAAATACCAGGAACTAGGGGACATCCACTCAAATTGAGGGCTGGGAGAGTAAGAACAGACAAAAGAAAATATTTTTTTTCACCCAGCGCCTTGTTAGTCTGTGGAACTCCCTGCCACAGGACGTGGGGACGGCATCTGGCCTGGATGCCTTCCAAAGGGGATTGGACAAATTCCTGGAGGAAAAGTCCATTGCAGGTGACAAACCATGATGGAGATGTGTGTCATCTCCAGGCTTAAAACCAGGGTCCTTCAAGGACCAGATGCAGGGGAGTGGCATCAGGAGACAGAGATCTAGTCTTGAGAACTCCCAGACGCATCTGGTGGGGCCACTGTGAGATACAGGAAGCTGGACTAGATGGACCGTTGGCCTGATCCAGCAGGGCTCTTCTTATGACTCTCCAGAAGAGGGTTCCTGAGCATGTGCAAAGGGTGTTGCCTTCTTCCATGCTCTGGAGGCTTGGTCATGTCCTCCCCACTGGTTTGATGTCTTGGACGGGCTTGCTCTCAGGAGGAGCAAAAGGCAGGGGTTCCACCGATGCAGCTTCCTCCCATCAACACTGCATCTTCCAGGGGTGGAGAAGGATGGCCATGTGGGGTTTATTTTCGTTTCATTTTATTTATGAGTGTTTGAACCCTACCTTTCTCCTTGGAAAAAGGACCCAAGACGGCTTACAGTAATGAGGGACAATATACAGTCCGGTACAATTAAGACATATTCAAGTTTGCCCATCGGAGCAGGCTGCTAAAAGCAGAAGAGCCCCGTCTAAAGGGAAAGGTGGCAACTGCTCATTTGTATCTGGCTTGAGAACTGGAGAAAAACAGTCCCAGCTACCTGGGGGGGGGGACATTTTGGAAGTACCTTTGACATCTCTTCAGTGTCGTACGTGAGCTGCTACGAGCTGCCGCGCACTGAAGGACAGGGCAGTGCCGCCCAAAAAGCCTGAAAGCAGAACCTCCATGTGTAAGAGTAGTGTGTCCTCTGGTTGGGACAAGCGCCGCACTTGCTTTCAAGCTCCCTGGAGGCCCATTTGTTGGGGAACAGTTGGCATGCTCATATGGACCTTCCGTCCTCTTCATCAGAGGTTCTTCTTCTCATAACATAACCTAAGAAGAGCCCTGCTGGATCAGGCCAAAGGCCCATCTAGTCCAGCTTCCTGGATCTCACAGTGGCCCCACCAAATGCCTCTGGGAGCGCACGAGACTAGATCTCTGTCTCCTGATCCCACTCCCCTGCATCTGGTCCTTGAAGGACCCCGGTTTTAAGCCTGGAGATGACACATCTCCATCATGGTTTGTCACCTGTGATGGACTTTTCCTCCAGGAATTTGTCCAATCCCCTTTTGAAGGCATCCAGGACAGATGCCATCCCCACCTCCTGTGGCAGGGAGTTCCACAGACTAACAACACGCTGGGTGGAAAAATATTTTCTTTTGTCTGTTCTAACTCTCCCAGCCTTAAGTCAAATCTCCCTGCATAGATATTATGCTTCAGAAGGCCAGCTACTGTGGCTTTCCCGCAGCTGAGCGAGATGCTGTTCCCCGTGGCAGCTCGCTCTGATCCAGCAAAAGCTTCGTGGTGGTGGTGGTGGGGGGAGGGCAGTGATCCTTCCATGGAATTCAGGTGACCCCTTTCTGAATGGGCTTCAAGGGGGGCCTTTGGTCACATTCACAAGCACAGCTGACCAGCTGGCCGGTCAAGGCCTTGCCGGAAAGATTTAAATCCGGGCACCTTGTTTTGTTTCTTAAGGAGTCCAGAACTCCCTGTTCCCACGCCAGGGGCCTGGCCTAGCAGTCAAAGTCGGTTTATCTCAAAAGGCCTGGGATGTGATTTACAAAGCGGGGGGGGGGGGGCAAGAGGCCAACAAGCCACGCCAGTCTGTTTTTTATTCTGTTCAAATGGGACGCTGCCAAGAAAGTTTTCGGTCAGGGCAGCGGACTTAAAAAAAAAATCACACCGCCTGTAGGGTTTTGTTCCTTCAACCGGTTTGTCCTGTTGACGGTTGGCGTGATTAATAATTACTTTAATCTCCTTGCTTTTTTCAAACCCGCAATGAGTTTGGAACTTTTTTTCCGGCAGGGTTAATTGGAAAGCTGAAGGTGTGTTGATGAAGGAGATTTGGTTCGTTTTTGGAACAGCGTCCTGGGCTAAGATCTGCTCAGATTTGAGGACCGTGTGTGGGTGCACCTGTGCTTACATTTTAAGGCACATATACTTTAGCAGAGAGCCAGAATGCTAAGTCTGTAAAGGGCGGCAAGCAAGCGTGCTGTAATGTTCCTGAGAACATTCTTATCTATTCAAGCAGTGGAATGGACAGCACTGTCTATTCGGTTTATGTCGGCGGGTGTCAGCTTCAGAGTTACACAGCTCTCTCCGAGGGAGAGGCAGGGCACTTTTCTTGGCATTCCGCAAAGGTACGAATCTCCTTGTCGCAGGGCAGCCAAAGGAGCTCAGATTTCCTTCTGCCTTGCTTGAGAGATCCAAGGCCCCCTTGGGAAGAATCCCAACTGATCCATTATAATTTGTGCTCCGCTCTGGCTACCGAGGGGGGGGAAAAAGAGCTGTGTGAGAGTATAAAAATGATGCAGAGGAAGCAAAACCTGAGATGAACTGCTGTGTGGCCCAAGGAACAAGACTGCATGTAAGAAAAGGGGAAGAGACTTTCCCCCCACATACTGTTGGTGTGTCCTCCAAGCAGGACCCTTTCATGGTGTCAACTTGAGTTACCCATTCATCTTTTACTGAAAGACGCTCCGGATCTCGGCTGGAAGTCAGGGGCAGAGGAAGAGCAGCAGGAGAGAATAACAGCTTCCTCTAAGGACCAAGGGAGATCTTTTGAAGGCTTCATATTGTCACCGAGAGGCGTAGCTAGGGTTTTCAGTGCCCGGGAACAACGCGAATTTTCGTGCCCACCAAGGGACAAGGAGGGTCTTAAGGCACTGCAGAGAAGAAGGTGGCAGCAGCTGGGGAGCCCTCTATGCCGGCCTTAGCAGGTCACCCACAACATGCCTTCCTGCAGCTCCTGGGCAGGGAGCCGTTTGGCGCCCCATTTGGTGCCACCAGATGCTGCGCTTGGAGACAGATGTCCCCCCTTCCCCTCCGTAGCTACGCCACTGTTGTCACCAGCCCTGCCCTACAACCTCCCCACAAGGTTCTGCCATTCAGTGTTTTTCTTACGAGATAAGTGCCATGTTTCCAAGAGCGATGTGGGACATTCATGCAAAAAGGAGTGTGCCTGATGATTCCTTGCCTGCAGCAACAGGGTTGTCTCTAGGCATCAACAGGAGAGAGGAGCCCCGTGGCGCAGTGGGTTAAAATGCTATACTGCAACTGTAAACTGTGCTCAGGACCTGGGGTTCAATCCCAGGTAGCAGGCTCAAGGTTCACTCAGCCTTCCAGCCTTCCGAGGTCGGTAAAATGAGTACCCAGCTTGCTGGCGGCGGCGGGGGGGGGGAGAGAGAGACAATGTGTACCGTGCATACTGTAATTAAACTGTAAATTGCCCAGAGACTACAGTACTTGAAGTGGTATGGGGCGGTATATAAGCAGAACACTTTATGTATGGAAGACCAGGCCATGAAGTTCTTTATAGGGCTTTTTCAGTGGAAGACGTCTTGAATTCTCACACAGATTCTTAGGAATTCTTGTCCTGGTGGACTTCTATTTCAGCCTTCACCTGGTCGCCGGAGGCGACAGGAACCTGCACTCAGGTGAGCGGATGGCATGTGCAGGCATAGGAGAGACAAAGCGCTCCGCACAGAACCCATCAGGCTCCCTGAGGAGAGCTGTGACCAAGGTAGAAATGTAGGACTATTCCTCTCTTTATTTGTCCCAATATTCATCTCCTGCCTCTTTATCCAAGGCGATTAAGGTAGCCTACGTTGCTTTCCTCCTCTTTCCTCCATCACAGCATCCCACTGAGGCAGATCAAGCTGCTCGTTTGTATACAGCCCAAGGCCACACCCTGTGTGTTTCACAACCAAATCAGGATTCGAACCCAGGACTTCCGAGTTCTACCTGCTTCGGCCTGCGACCAGTGAAAATCCATAGGCTGCTCCCTTTACTATTTGCAAATGACTTCCTGTTTTGATCTCTGGTCGCTGGAAGATACCGCAGGGGAATCCCTTTTCCAAAGGCGATCCACTCATTCCTCGTCACCCCTCGGGGTTCTTCGGTGGAGAGAAGCAGGGGTGCTTTCGTATTTAAGCCAGGCATGTCCAAACTTCAGCCCTCCAGATGTTTTAGAACACAACTCCCACAGTCCTTTGCCATTGGAAATGCAGCTTTGGAATTCTGGGAGTTGTGGTCCAAAACATCAGGAGGGACGAAGTTTGGACATGCGTGATTTAAGCAGTCTTGCTTAAGAAAGGAAGAGAAAAAAATGGAGGGTGACCCCAGGGAAAGGTTACCAGGTTACTAGAGGAGGGTTATCCCCTGGCAGTGATGACACCGGCTCAGGGTTCAGCAGGATTGGAATCCCCGCTTGGCCTCTGGGAATCTCCTCCCTGGCCCGCTTTCATCACCCTGAGTGGACGGTTAAAAGGTGTTAAGCGACTAATCTGCCTTCAAGTGATCTGGAGTCAGCGCCGCCGTAATAGTGGGAAGGGATTATGGCTTCATCTAAATCAGTGGAGTTGGGCAAGGGAGCGGCAAGCCACTCCTGCTGTCATTAGGCTGGCTTTCCCCACCCAAGGGACCTCCGGATGGACTGTACTACAACTCCCATCCTTCCCAGCCAGTGTGCCCAACGGGAGCCATGATCCTCCGCCCTGTGCAACAGCGAGGCCCTTGGCTGAGGAAGGCTGGGACAAGATGCTTCTGTACAGAAGGCGGAGAATCGACAAGGGAGGACGACTTTGATCCCAACAGTTGTGAGATTTCGCACAGGATAGATTTTCGGACGCCCGTCTGTCCTCGCTCTGCCCTTGGCTAGTCCTTGATGAACGGAGGGAGATAAACAACGGTGTCCCTTTCTTCCTGGCTTCTGCAAGAGCTGGGCACGGATCCTGCACTTCCTCTCCGGGCCTGCGGGAGGGGCGGCAGGAAGGGGGATGTGTGCCCGCTTTGCAAGAGGGCTGTGCAACCCACCAGGGTATCCGGTACCAAGCGGGGCAGTAGGGGCTTGGAGAGTCTGCAGGCAGATCTCTGTCGCTCGGCAGCTGCATGGCTTAGAGGGGGGCTTACGTGGGAGGCTACCACTGTCCCAACAGGAGTGCTGCAGGTGGAGGGTTTTGAGTGGCTGGCCTCACCCCAAGGGTTCCTCGAAGTGCCGCTTGCCGCTTGTTGAGACGTCCAGTCCGCGTCTGTCCATTCGTGGGAAAGGGAGTTAGTATGAACAAAACCCCGGGCCAAACCACTGATCAGGCGCATCCGTGGGACTGTCGACTTGGCCAGCCGCTTTGATTGAGACACGTGGGCCCTCCCCGCTGTGCCCCCAGATTAACCCCATCTGCTCCCACCTTCCCTGCATCTGCAATTCTGCAAAGGGCGCTGAGCACCCCTCGACTTGTAGGGAGACGCTTCTGTTCCCATGGAGCTGGGGACGTTGTGTTGAAGCCTCGTCTCTGGGCTTTCAAAATGAGACCGGTTTTATATAACACTGTATTGATTGTTCTCTCTCTCTCTCTCTCTCTCTCTCTCTCTCTCTCTCTCTCTCTCTCTCTTTGCCTCTTCCTTTAGTATATTGGCAGTCTGGACGTGCCAAGACCCAGCAGCCGCGTGGAGATTGTGGCAGCGATGAGAAGGATCCGGGTGAGTCGGCAAGCTCGCACGCACTGTTTCATTCCTTCCTTCGGTAACCCCCCACCCCCACCCCAATTGCACTAGCAGTGTCTTCTGCTTGTACTGAGCAAGTGGGTGGCATGAAAAGCCAAGGAAGACTGCAAAGTGTTCTCTTCTTCCTGCCCCCCCCCCAAAAAAATCTCCTGTCTCTTCCCCTAACTCCAATGCCACCCCCATCTCTCTCCCGACACACACACATTTCACCAGAAGGCTAGGCTGGCACCCTTCCATTCTGCCTCTGCTCCCCAGCCCAGGAACAGGCTGCATTTCTGGAAGGAGCTTCAACCTAGCCGCAGACACGTCTTCCCTTTGGAATCTTCCCAGAGGTTTAAGTCTGTATCCTTCTGCTGCTTTAAACCCGAAATGGAGTCTTGAGACACCGGGAACACTTAAGGTGTCTCGCCCGCATCACCTTTGCCTGGGTTATGCCCTCTATTTTATTTTTATTTTACTGTGATTGGGGTTTGCCTTGTTTTATATGGTCTTGTTGTAACCCGCCCAGAGTTCCACCCTGGACGATGGGTGGGGTATAAGCTTAACAAATAAATAAATAAATAAATAAATAAATAAATAAATAAATAAATAAATAAATAAGGTGCATTTTGAAGGCATTTTAGAAACTCTCTCCCACCTCGATGGATGGAGCAGAGCTTTTGCCTAGTAAAAACCCGCTCTTCTTTATGTTGCTACATAACTTTTTTCTTCTTTTGTTCTGACTGGGAATAAAGGCGGCCTGGTCCAATCAGGATGGGGACCACCCATTTCTCCCCCTCTTTCCTCCCCATCTTTATCCCAGCCTTAATTTCTTTTTCTAAAACCAGCTTCCGAGATTGGGTAAGGAAAAGAACTTCTCCCAGCCAAGTGGAAAGGAACTGGGATCGTTAATTACCGGATGAGGTTAATAAGGCAGAGGGGTCCAACCGGGAAGCCCAGCCATACAAATTCACGGAGGAAGAAGATGAAACTGAGAAGAGAGAGGGAAGGATCTTGGCTACATTGCTTCAAGACAGTTGGGATCCTGTCTTGTACCCTTCAATGTCACAGTTGGCCAACTGAGCCTGTTGGGAGCGAGAGTAAAAATTCTCCAGGAAGCTTGTGCACCCTCTTCCTAAAAGTCCCAGACGTTTTTGGGAGGAAGTGACATCCACCAGCAGAGGCATCCCTAGGATTTCCCCCGTCAAGGCCTTAGGTGTGCAGTTCAGCACCAGGGAGAGCTCCGTGCAAGCCACCACTTGAGTTAGAAGTTTCCTAAGCTTCAGCTTCTCATCCTTCCCTATGGAACAGGAAGCTTTCAACTTAAGGCAGCAAACCTGCACTGGCCCAGAGGCTGAATTTAATTCCAGAAGAGTTTCAGGGCCCATATTCCACGAGTGGGCAGAGCCAAGGGCAAAAGGGGTGGGACCCTAAATACCAGCATATAACGTCCCCAGGTTCCTAAGGAAGCGGGGAATAAACCACATCACAGATGGTAAAGTGTCAGTTGATGCTAACATTGGTTGAGGCACCATTGGTTGAGGTCAAGCTCACAAGTCTCCGGTTGTGTAGTGACGCTTGAAGTGCAGAATAATTAACCATGACAGTGATATGAACATCAACACCCTGGTGTGAGGGGTTCGGAGGGGAAGAGGAGTTTGTACCTGAGGCCACAGCAGTATCACTGTGGAGAAGGGGGAATATATCTCACTTATCAGTAGAGATGGGCACGAAACGAGCAATTTTTTGTTTTCATTTTTTCATTTCGTTACATAACGAAACGAAACAGAAATTTTGTGCGTTTCGTTTTCGTTGCGGCAAATACATTGAACTGTAATGAATGCTAACGAAACAGCAATTTTTTGTTTTCGTTTTCGTTTTTTCATTTCGTTACGTAACGAAACAAAAATGAAATTTTTTGCAAAAAAAATTCACAAAAAACGAAAATGAACCGAAACGGACCCCCTAAACGACAAACGACAAACGAAACACCATTTTTATGAGTCGTGCCCATCTCTACTTATCAGGAATAAGGAAGACTCTCTCTCTCTCTCTCTCTCTCTCTCTGTGTGTGTGTGTGTGTGTGTGTGTTTTGTGTATCAGGCCAGTTCCTTAGCATCTTAGATCCGCCTTGAATTCAATAAAACAAAGTTACTCCATTAATATACAGGCAATATTCCCATTCTAAACCATGAAACTACCACTACCATCACTAACACCACCAGGAATTCTGGTTTTTCCTGGTGGGTAATTCAAATCTAGTGGTAGATAGGCAGGGATTTTTGTTTAAAATCACAGTTTTCCCTCCATGAAGAACACTTTGAGGCCATAGACACACACGTGTCAGATCTCCCCCGGGGCTCTGCATTGCTCATGGGTGGGAGGCTTGGAGCTGAGGTTGGCAAATGACAGAATAGAGTCGTAGCTCCCTTGGGGCAGTTTTGTAATGCAATGTCTTCCTCAAGTACAAACCAAGAGAAAGAAATAGAAAGTGATGAGTGTGTTTCTCTGTGAGTGTGTGTGTGTGTGTGCACACGTGCGTATGTGTGTAGGCGAAGTGAAGCTAAGCCTGAATTTAAATTACATTTTTTTAATGGCAAGTCTTCACTTTGGATTATTATTAGTATTTTTATTATTAGCTGCCTGGCGTTTCAGTCTTCTCTGTGATCTGAGGCAGAATTAATCCTCCCTCTCTCCTCTGTATCCTCCCCACCTCCCTTTCCTGACTTTGGCAGTACTTTTACTTCTTCCTGCTGCCTGAATATTAAGCAGAGCGACAGAACCACGAAGGCATCCCCAGCAACGCTTTCTGGTGTGGTTTTAAGTGCAGTTGCACAGCCGAATGTGCTTTATTTGGGGGGATGGGTTGCCACTAAATGTACTGTAGCAAAGAGATAAAGGCCCAAGGGGGCCTTCACGGGGGGGGGGGGTGTCCTGTCTAAATGGAGGTACAACCCTGCAAAAGCATCCCCGGGTGCTGTATGGGGCAGAAAATCTATGATCCAGAGTAAGACTTCCCAGGGTCAAAATACTTGAGTTCAGTGCCTCAAACACCACCACCACCACCCTTAACAGATCAGGGTGAGCCAAAAAAGACAGATTGTACGAAACTGATCAGTCAAAGAAACAAAATACAGCGTGTGCATGTTCCCTTGTGGGTGGCTAAAGGCTGCTGCTTTTTCTCACCCTCTTCCTCCTCTTCCTTATTTATGTATTTAGTGTTCAACTTGACAGTGTATGAGGGCTCTTTGTAGAATATACCGTACCATTTCCTACATGTGAACAAGGACAGTTGATGCCTGTCCTTTGGCTTTCTTCGCTCTGCCGCCTGAAAATTAATTTGATGTCTTCCTTCTCCTGCCTTTAATTGCTAAGAGCTGGCAGGTCTGATGGGTCGCCTGAAGACGGGAGAGGCCACGTGGGGTAATAATTCTTATGCGGGCAAGCCATCTCTGGAGCTGGGGCTGTGGGTAGAAAGGGCATAGCAGAGATGCATTTACAAAGTGTGTGTGGGGGGGGGGGAAGGTTTCTTTTGGGCTAAAACAACACGGGATGCACACAAATCACGCAAGAGAGAGTGCCACTCAGCCTTCTCTAGACCTGTATTGCCTGGTGCGGCTTTCCATCACAACACCTTATCGAACCTCAAGACCTGTTCTGGCCGAAGCAAGAAGGATGCGGTGCCAAAGCAAAACAAAGTGTTCTGCTTATATACCGCCTTATAACATTTCAAGTAGTCTCTGGGCGGTTAACTGTTTTTAATTAAGTAAGGAAGTAAGTAAATTTATTGATTAGTCCCATGACCATATCAACCAATGAAAACACAGAATATAAAATACATTAGATACAGCCACCAGGACAGGAATCCATGAGAATCTGTGTAGGAATTCAAGACGTCTTCCACTGAAAAAGCCCCATAAAGAGTTTTATGGCCTGGTCCTATATACATAAAGTGTTCTGCTTATATACTTACTGACCCATACCACTTCAAATAGTCTCTAGGGGGTTTACAGTTTTTAATTACAGTACGCAGGCTACACATTGCTCCCACCCCCCAGCAAGCTGGGTACTCATTTTACCGTCCTCGGAAAGATGGAAGGCTGAGTGAACCTTGAGCTGGCTACCTGGGATCGAACCCCAGGTCGTGAGCACAGTTTTACCTGCATTACAAGCATTTAACCACTGCGCCACGGGGCTCCCAGGTGGGAATATGGATGTTACAAAAGTTGAATGCAGGTCTGGGTAGATGCACCAGTTGCCCACAATACTCGGCCACGCTGAGGAGCAGAATCTGAAACCTAAAAACCTCTTGGAGTTTCCATCCTGCTGTATCACATCTTGGTGCTTGCAGGGTGAAATCCATTTCACTCTAAGGACGCGCCACACGGCCGTCGTCTCTCTCTCTCTCTGGGTGGCTGCAGTTCTGGGTCTTGATGAATAAGTGGAATGCCCAGCTTTCTGGTCACTCGGAAACAAGGGTATTTTTAGCCCCTCGTTCCCGTGGCGCTCCGGTCTACCTGCAGCCTTCCATCTCATGTATCAGCAGGCTCTGACAGGAGGCGAAGCCCGGCTTTTCCTTGGCACGCAGGAAGACAGGAGCTGAATGTCGCTGGAAGGTTTCCAGGGCTCATGATCAGCACGCTTTGACCTTTTAAAAACAAAGCACTGTATATAACGAGCCCTGCCATCAAGTTTAGTCGCAAGCCATTCAGCCGCACACACGTTGCATTTTGGGACATACTTGTGGATCTTCTGTACTCTTGTGTTGGGAGCTTGTTATAGCTTCTGAGGAATACGAAGTGGAGCCCTGAAGCATTGGGGATGAGGTTTCGCACACACCAACACGCACTGATGTGTGTATCGGTGGTCCACCTCACAGGGCTGTAGAGAAAACTGACTAAGAAGATGGTACTTGGAAGGGGTGGCTCAAAGGACTAAGGCTCCAAAAGCTGTCAGCTGCAAAGACAGCAGTTCAGTGGTTCGAATCCCGGGTGCCACGCAGCGGAGTTCACTCCCACTGTTAGCCCCAGCTCCTGTCAACCTAGCAGTTCAAAAGCATGTAAAATGCAAGTAGATAAATAGTGGGAAGGTAAAAATAGTGTTTTAAAAAGCGGAAAGGTAAAGCAGTGTTTCCTTGCAGCCATGCCGGCCACGTGGCCATGGACTTGCACAACACTGGCTCTTCGGCTTGAATACGGAGATGAGCACCGCCCCTAGAGTCAGACACGACTAGCACACATGTGCGGGGGGAACCTTTACCTTTTTACCTTACTTGGAAGGAGAGCAAACTGGGTCTGTGTGGAAGGCTTGCAAAGTGTTAAGGATATTTCATTGTCGGATAACTTGAGTTCAGTTACTCGAATTATTCAAATTGTGGGGATTTGCATGCATTTCGTATAAATCTTCCGTTGATTGGAAAGAGCACAGGGCACCCACCCCTGGATACCCCCCCCCACACACACGTTCAGTTTAACGCCTTTCAGCCTTATCTTTGCAGCCATAAGGGTAAAAATCAAAAGCAGAATCCCTTTCCTTGTTTAATATAAATGAGGGGGCAGGGGGGGGCAGAGCCACTATGACGGGTCCCTGGGAGAGGCAGCCTTCGACCCAGTCACCTCCCTGCCCGCTGCCTAACATCATGTCGGGTTTTTCCCTGCTTAAGACGAAAAGGCCACCGTTATGAGATCACGTTCGGAGGCTGATTGATAGCAGATGGGCTGACGGATCAGCCGGGGGAAGCGTGTAATCTCTAAGCAATGGTGACCTTTTCATGCCGTGCTCAGAATGGCTGAAACTGGATTCTCAGCAATCCTCAGCCCACACCCAACGTGCTGCTGCTGCCATTGTCTCTGCTAGGGTGGGTCAGCGTCGGTCTAGGATTTGTTTGGGAGCCATTGAAAAGTCAGGCTTTTTAAAAAAAAAAACAGCAGAGAGGCAGCTTCAAATGCCATCGATTGTCACTGTACCCTCACAGAAGTGATGCCTTAGAAATTAAAAAAGAAAGTGAATACCACAGGCTGGATCAGGTGTTCTTGGTGAAGGCAACTTTACCAAGTTCTGATGAAAGAGGGAAGGTAGATTTCACTGGAACTTTTGAAAACCTTCCAGCAATAGTAATTCATAATAAATGTTGCTCCACTTTCTGAGGCTGTCCGGGCCACTTCCTGGCCTCCTGTTTCATGACGTGCCACTCCTGTCCAACTGCCAGCGCTTCCTGAGCCCAGGTTTTGCCTCCGATAGAGCCTTGTGGCGCAGGGGTTCAACTGTGGGGCTGCAACCGTAACTGCACTCACGACCTGGGGTGCAATTCCAGGTGAAAGGCTCAAGGTTCACTCAGCCTTCCATCCTTCTGAGGTTGGTAAACTGAATGGGGGGGGTGACGTGTAGCCTGCATAATTACAGCAGTACCTTGTATAAAGGAATTGATTTGTTCCAAATGAAATTATGTTAAGCAAATTTTCCTTGATACAAATTTCCCATAGGAATGCATTGAAAACGGAGTAAACCCATTTTTATGTTGTACGGATTCGCCCCATAGGTGATTACGTTAAGCAAATTTCCCTTATCTCCGGAATTTTTTATTTTGTAGATTTTATGTTATACAAACTGTTTGTTATACAAGGGTCCACTGTACTTTTAAAACACCCAGAGAGTTCTTTAAGTGCTATGAGGTGGTACATAATCAGCATGCTTTGCTTTGCTTTGGTTTTGCTTCTCTTTGCTTTGCTTTTGCTTTGCTTGGGTAAAACTTCAAAAGACAGCTCAGACATTCAGCTTGGGGGGGGGAGTACGGAAGGTTTATACGTCCCTCTTCCAAACCTCAAATTAAGCTGACCACTGTCTATTAAGCCCATAACTTTCTAGCCCCTTTCCTCCAGGAAGCGGATCTGGCTGTCTGTGTTTTGTATTTAAAACAACAACAAACTGAACTAGGTTTGAACCCAATAAAAAGCACCCGAGTGTTTGGGTTAGCCATCCGGAACGTCAAACCAACAGGTGAAACAATGTGTTCTCCTACCCAACACAAGGAAATAAATAAATGCTCCTAACACCAACGCCTGGAACTTTGGAAACTTGCTCAGAAAAGGATAAAGACAGGGAATGCTTCTTCGGGTAGTTTGATACCACAGCCAGGCAGCGTACTGGCTAGAGCAGTGTTTTTCAACCACTGTTCCGCGGCACACTAGTGTGCCGCGAGATGTTGCCTGGTGTGCCGTTGGAAAAGCTGAAGAATATCAGCTTTGTGTTCAGCCAAACAGGCCCAGGTTGCGCACTGAATAAAGTATTTTATAATTTTTCATATTTCTGTTTACTATTTCATAATAAAGTAATTATAAAATACTTTCTTTGTGTTTATTTGATTCCTATTCAAGAGAATTACTTTATATATAGTCAATATAGACACAGAGTTAAATTTTTTAACATTTTCTAATGGTGGTGTGCCTCGTGATTTTTTTCATGAAACAAGTGTGCCTTTGCCCAAAAAAGGTTGAAAAACACTGGGCTAGAGGATTATAGGAGTTGTAGTTTTAAAAGAAGAAGACCGAAACAAACAGAAAACTTAGTCCAGCTGGGTTAATACACGGCTCAGCCACATGCCGTCATCTCAAACCTGCTAGCATCTCCCTTCCCAATGTCATCCAACGACACACACCACAGAAATACACACCAAAACCAAATCGCTTCCCCCCCCCCCGCACCTCCGTCCCTTGCCTCCAAGTCTGAAGCAACTCACAGTTCCCCTGTTTGGGACCCGGGGTGGAGAATGGGTGGGTGTGGGGGCGGAAAGCGTTGGCAGACAGCGGGCATCCATGCTAGGGCCAAGAGGCCAAAGGGGCTTCTTGACTTTCTCATGCTTTGCCAAGGAATGGTGGCCTGGGCAAACAGCTCTTTCCTTGTTCCAAAGAAAGACCAGCCTTCCTGCCATCCCCGAGAAAGCTGGAAGGGGTGGTCTCTCTCTCTCTCTCCCTCTCTCCCACGGCCATTGAACTATTCTGCGGCAGGCCAAACTTCTGAGAACAGTTTGGATGACATTTGAAAACGAGGAGGTGCCTCTCCTACCCAGGCCCTCCCCGGTCTGCGGTCCTCTGTTTAGAATCACAGCATGCTCTCTGTGCAAAAGGCCACTCCAGTTGGGTCGCAGGTATGCCAACGGGAAACTGGAGCCACGGTTTCTCGCTCTTGTTCGTGGCCTGGGCTGCCGTCGCGCTTAGAGCCCCGCTGGCCAGCGTCTGTGGGTCCCCTTGAGTGCAAGGTTAGCCACTCAAAACTCCAGGAAAAGAGAATCCATTTAAACATCAGGAAGAACTTCATGACCGTTAGAACTGTTTGGCAATGGACTGTGCTGGCACGGAGGGTAGTGGAGTCTCCTTCTTTGGAGTTTTTTAATCAAAAGCTGGATGGCCATCTGTCGGGGGTCCTGTGATGGGGGTTCCTGCATGGCAGGGGGGCTGGACTGGATGGCCCTGGAGGTCTCTTCCAACTCTGTGATTCTATGATTCTATAAACTGGATGGCCTGACGGTCTCCCTCTGCCTCCTTTCCCCCCTGCCAGTATGAATTCAAGGCCAAGAACATCAAGAAGAAAAAAGTCAACATCGTCGTCTCCGTGGACGGGGTGAAAGTGATTCTGCGCAAGAAGCCGAAGGTAAGCTTTAATCTGCAACTAGCACCCATCTGATTGGGTCCTCTGCTCTCTCTCTCTCTCTCTCCCTCTCTTTTGTAAAAGGCATTTAAGCGCTGTTGTGAGTGTTCTAGAGATCAGAGTTGGCGGCGGAATGGATCTGGGCCACTGGGTGGGGACAGGAACGGAACGGTTCCCCATAATATTGTCTCGGGAGATGACTCCTCCTTGCTGATTTTGGCATGCTCAACGGTTGTTGCAGCAGGATGGAAATGGGTACGTAGCCTTCAAATAAAAACAATTTTAAAATATATATATATATGTTCCCCAGAGGAAGGAGTGGACGTGGGATGAAGGCAAGATGGTGGTGATGCACGACCCCGTGTACAGGTGAGCTGCTGTAAATAAATGCTCCGTCTCTTTCTTCCATCACCCCTGCCAACCAATAGCCCACTTCCCAAAAGCTAGGAGGGTGGATCATTGTTTTAATTGAAGAAAAAAGTGGGTAGCCATGTGACCAGAAAAACAAATTCCAAAGGGGCTTGGTGATACCTTTATTGGTCACTGCTAAAACAAAAAACAAAAAATAAGCTAAGCTTTCGATAGTCACATGCTATCTTTATCAAAGCATTGTACCAAAAATGCAGTCTTGATAGAAGATGTTGTCTATCAGGTGCTGAGAATCATTTGGGTGGGATGGAATACACCACACAATGGTTACAGGAGGGAGGCTGGTGTTAAGATGGCTTCAAAGTCCCAGAGATGGTTTAACATCCAGAATATGATAAAGATAGCATGTGACTATTGAAAGCTTAGCTTATACTTTTTATTTTTTGTTTTAGTAGTGACCCATAAAGGTATCACCAAGCCTCTTTGGAATTTGTTTTAATTGAGACGCTGCTGCTTTGGCTTTCCCGCCGAGGTGGGGGCTTTCGAAAAAGCCACCTAGGGGGGTCGGCAAGATGGATGCCACGTGTTAGATGGGGACCTCCTGCTTGTTTGGGGACGAGGGACGGGCTGGCTCTTTCTCCCCTGCCGTCATGGGGGGTGGGGTGGGGGTGCAAGGAGAGAAAAGCGTAGAGGCGCTGAGCCCACGTACCAAAGGGACCGGCCGATGTCAACACCGCTCCCTTCCACCCTGGGTGCGGCGCGCAGTAGGCGGTGGTTGTAATCCCCTGAAACGCGCTTGGCAAAACGGCTCATTTGGACCAGGTGGTTTTGTTCCTTAAGCGGCTAATTGTGTTGTCTTCCCCCGAGCGAGGAGCGAAGCCTCCCGGTCGACCCGAGGAGGGGTGGATTCCAAGCAGGTGAAGCCGGGAAGGGAACCTGCAGGGCTCAATCGAGCTCTCTTTCGCAGCCTTAACGGTACTTTTTACGCCTCTGCCTGCTTCTCTCCCCACCTCACCCCACCTCCTGCGGCCTTAGGATCTTCTACGTTTCCCACGACTCCCAGGACTTGAAGATTTTCAGCTACATTGCCAGGGACGGCGTCAACAATTCCTTCCGGTGCAACGTCTTCAAATCCAAAAAAAAGGTGAGCCGGCCGGCCAGGCGAGGCTGGGAGATGCTGGTCCTCCTTTCTCTTCCCCTGCCTCTTGCCTCCCTCTTGTTCTGGTCCATAAGAAGAGGAGGCGAAGGTTTGTCAGAATCCGAACTGTCGTCCCCACCACACCCCAGCTGCAGTGCTGCTTTCCTTCCTGCACGGACACCCCTGGGGCTGGTGTCCTGGGATCAGCCAGTTCAGGCCTCTTCCTCTCCTGAATTCAAACCTGGCCTGGTGTATTGGGAGAGTGCGGTGGGTGGGTGGGAGGGTGGCGGCAGCTTATGCCAAGGCGGTGGCACCTCTCCCCCACAGACCCAGGCCATGCGTGTCGTGCGAACGGTGGGCCAGGCCTTCGAGGTGTGCCACAAGCTGAGTCTCCAGCACGCCCTCCAGAACGCGGACGGGCAGGCCGACGGGGCCAGCAACAACTCAGCCGAGGAACCCCCGCTGGAAGGTGAGGGACTGGGGGCAGGGCTTTGATAGCTAGAAGTGCCATATATATTTTTTGCTCTATAAGGCACACTTTTCCCACCCTCAAAAGTAAGGGGAAATGTCTGTGCGTCTTACAGAGCAAATACAGCAGTCCCCGCTACATATATATCACAGATTTTCATTTAGAGGTAAGATACCTGCATGGCGCCTCTCCCATCTCGTGCTGCAGCCAGGATTCCGCAGTTCCAATCACCCGGGTTGCAAAGACGCTTGAGCCTCTCCCCACCCCTCCCCTTCTGCAGCCAAGATTCCCCAGTCAAAAATCCCCTTTTGCAAAGAGGTCTCCACAGAGCGTCTGCCCTCACCTTCTGACGCCTGGATTCAGGAGTTCAAATTACCTGGCTTGCAAACCTCCCCTTTTGCAGCTTGGATTCCACTGCCCCAGTTACCTTGTTTGCAAGCCTCCCCTTTTGCAGCTTAGATCCCACAGCTCCAATTCCTTTGTTTGCTAGCCTCCCCTTCCTCCACCATAAAACCTTAGGCTAAACCATTTTTTCTTCTTTTTCTCCTCTAAAAACTGGGTGCGTCTTATGGCCCGGTGCGTCTTATAAGGTGAAAAATATGGCAATTTATTCCTGATACGCCTAGTGCAGTGACGGCGAACCTTTGGCACTCCAGATGTTTCGGACCACAACTTCCAGAATTCCAAGCCTATACTGCCAATTACAAAGGACCATGGGAGTTGTGGTCCAAAACATCTGGAGTGCCGAAGGTTTGCTACCACTGGCCTAATGGAATTTTAAATGCAACTCATTCTCTTTGCACATTATAATGCAGTTGCCATATAGCAGGTCTTGTTGCCTTTTTATTACTATGTGGAAAAAAACTAGGAATGCCAAGAGAATGGCACACGAGTGGAAAACTGTTTTCCCCGACGCTCTCAAAGATGTATATTTAAAGGGCCTTTCTAAATAAAAGGAAGTGATGCCTTGCACCCCCAGAGTAACTTAATCCCCAACTATAGCGTCATTCCTGAAATGTAATGTTTCCTGCTCTTTTTCCACCCAACTTCCGAGCCGGCTTCATTCACTCTCTCCCTGTTTCGCAAGGTTTCCCGCTGGCCGGCCCAACAATGGCGGATGGGGAGAGCGCCCCCATAGCTCCAGAGGGGACATGTGCCTGCGTGACGGGCGGAGGGGTCCCTGACCTGCCTTTGGCCATGGCTGACTTGGGGCACCTCAAGTCCGCTCTGAACCTGAAGGAGAGGAGGAGCCAGGTAAGAGCTGGGCGAGGGAGGGAGCCCTGTCCTCTGGACTTTCCATCAGCTGCCCGTCCATCCCCTTGTCTCTCTCTCAGCAGCCTGGAAATAGAGGTGAGTTCTTGCATTTATCCACATAACCCCCCTGCGAGGTAGTACTGAGCCGACAGGACCCAAAGCGTCGGGGGTCTGATTAGGAAACGATTTGGGGGTTCCCGTGGGGGACGCATTGGATCACCTTGTCTAGGTCTGTGTGATAGGTTGGGAGTAACCGTGCCACCTTTCCCTGGGTGGCTGCATTTTCTTCCTCCTAGGAGAACATGAACGGCTCCCTCCGCCCCGCGACGGCACAGCCCCTGGGCAGCCCGGGCAGCCCCTGCTCCTCCCCCTCGGCTGCCCCGCTGGCCTCTCAGCACTGCCTCCAGTTGCTTCAGCATCAGTTCCTCCAACAGCAGCAGCAGACTCAGGTGGCTGTTGCCCAGGTAACACCTCTCTCTCTCTCTCTCTCTCTCACTCACAAACGCACACGCACACACACACACAAACGCTCACACACACGGCCCAGGGAATGGAGCATCAGTGTGGGTCAAGCCAAGCCCCACGTGAAGTGCCGTTCTTCTGTCTTGGGGCCACCCCTTTACTGCATCACCTCTCTAGCCGAGGGCAAGTTGAAGAGGTTGCAAAGGCAACCTGGAAGGACGAGCCACATAGAGGAAATGGCAACCATTCCTCTGTCCCAGAGGAGTCTCCCACCACCACCACCACCACCCACCCACATACCCTACCCTATTTGACATGTTGCAGGACTACGGTCCCCAACTCCTGGCCATGCTGACTGGGGATGCTGGTGGCTGGATTCCAGCCACTTGAGAGGGCCAATTATTTTCCAACTCCGTTCTCAAGAAAAAAAAAACCCCAGGGGCTTCTCCTCAGCCCAACTAAGCAGTGCAAGATGCCCAGATGCGTAGAGCAGGTTTACTGATGATGGTGTTGATTTAAGCCTCCGTGTTCAGAGTCAGCGTTATCTCCGATTTGAAGAGGTCAAGAGAGCAACTTAGCTTCTTTATCCTGTACTGGTGAGCTTCCTGACCGTTGGAAGCCGTTTGCAGGTGAAATTAAAATTCCACACACAGAGACCCTTCCCAAACCAGGCCACGTTCTGGGCCACGTTCTTACGCCCGCTGTCGTCTTCTCCCGGGCAGGTGCAGCTGCTGAAGGATCAGCTGTCGGCCGAGACCACAGCCCGCGTCGAAGCTCAGGCCCGGGTCCACCAGCTGCTCTTGGCCAACCGGGACCTCCTCCAGCATGTCTCCCTGCTCGTCCGGCAACTCAAGGAGTTGGAGATCAAGGTGCATTTGCGCCATCCAGGTGAGCCATGGACGGAAGGCGAAAACCTAATTTCTCTATCCCGTTTGCTGGATTAAAATATGTGTAAAATATAGATCCACGTGTCATTTTCTCTTCTATTGAAATAAAATTCCTTGGTACAGTGGACCCTCATATAAAAAAGCTGTGTTTTGCTTATATACCGCCCCATACCACTTCAAGTAGTTTCTGGGTGGTTTACAGATTTTTAATTACAGTAATGCAGGCTACACATTGCCCTCTCACCCCCCAGCAAGCTGGGTACTCATTTTACCAACCTCGGAAGAATGGAAGGCTGAGTCAACCATGAGCCTGCTACCTGGGATTGTTTAAAAGAAAATCCATTTAAAGGGAAAAAAATCCAGAGATAGGGGGAAATTGTTTAACAGAATCACTTACGGGGCGAATCCATACAACAGAAAAACAGTCGTGACTAGGGATTAATCTGTTTTCAATGCATTCCTATGGGAAATTTGTACAAAGGAAAATTTGCTTAACAATCTCATTTGGAACAAATGAATTCCTTTATACAAGATGTCTGTGAAGATTTTCCGTCATCCAGGTGAGTTTATCTGGAAGTTGGGTCATGGCTACTGGACTTCTTTTTCTTGAGAGATAGAAACGTTTCGCTGCTCATCCAAATGGCTTCACTGATGAAGCCATTTGAATGAGCAGCGGAACGTTTCTTTCTCTCAAGAAGTCCAGTAGCCATGACTCAACTTCCAGATCCTTTATACAAGGTACCACTGTACAGTGGTAACTTGTATAAAGGAATTAATTTGTTCCAAATGAAATTATGTTAAACAAATGTTCCTTGATACAAATTTCCCATAGGAATGCATTGAAAATGGAGGAATCCCATTGTTATGTTGTATGGATTTGCCCCATAGGTGACTGTGTTAAGGAAATTTCCCCTTTTTCCAGAATTTTTTATGTCGTACAAATTTTATGCTTTACAAACTGTTATACAAGGGTCCACTGTATTAGGAAACACAATGTCTTTGACTTAATAGCTACTTATTACAAAAGATTTTTTTTTCATTGCTTGCTTTGCACTGATTTCTATCACATGCAGACCCCAGGGGCTTTTACGAAGACTCTTCTTCATCTGTCACTCGGTAATATCCCCCTTTTCCTCTGTGTCTAGTGGACCGTTCGCTGCAGAATCTGACCTTGGCTCAGTCGCTCTCGCTCAACTTGAAAAACCACTACAGCCTCGAGATCAGCCTGCCTTCCACCTCGACGCCAGCCAGCGCCTTAGGCAGCCCCGTGGGGGCACGGGGCTCGTGCGGATCCTACTTGAGCCTTGCCAACTTGGAGAAGGACAGCGGGCTGCCCAACGGCACAGAGGGCGAGGAGCGCCTGGTGGTGCTGGAGGGCTCGGACGGCCTCCGCAGGGTGGAGGGCTCGGAGGCGGCCGAGGGCGCTGTGCCAAACGGGAGCTCCGTTCAGCAAGGCAGCAGTGGCGACCAGAGCGCTCCGGTGAAAGAGGAGAGGTAAGGGAAGCAAAGCAAAGCAAAGTTTTCTGCTTAGATAGATGCTCTCAGCACATCCGATCTCTCCTGATTTCGGAAGCTAAGCAGGGCCAGCCCGGGTTAGTACTTGGATGGGAGACCACCAGGGAATACCAGGTGCTGTAGGCGCCTGGAGTAGGAACTGGCCAGCACCTCCGGTCTTCCTGCCAAGAAAACTCCATGGACATGGAGTCATGAAGAGTCGGTCACGAATATAACGACACAACACACACACACACACACACCGCCCCATACCACTTCAAGTAGTCTCTGGGCGGTTTACAGGTTTTTTTAAATTATGCAGGCTACACATTGCCTCCCCACCCCCCACCAGCAAGCTGGGTACTCAATTTACCGACCTCAGGAGGATGGAAGGCTGAGTCAGACATGAGTCAGCTACCGGGGATTGAACCCCAGGTCGTGAGCACAGTTTGACCTGCAATACAGGCCTTTAACTACTGCGCCATGAGGCTCTTACATGCTTTAAGGGCAGAGGGTGGAAGAAGACAGCTCCAGTTCAGGCTGGCTGGGGATTCTGGGACATGTAGTTGTTGTTTTTTAAGGTTATGATGGTTACACTCTGATTCATCAGGAGTCACAACCATGGTAGTCTACGATAGCAACAGCAACTTTGCATGGCTTGGTTGCCGAGCTAAGCAGTAAACGACCCTCCATCCGCCTACCTCAGCTTGACCTGGGCTCTCCCTCATTCTTAAGTCTTTACTGCACAGTCTGCCTTAATGAGGACTTGGATTGATTGGGGGTGGGTAGGCTAGATGACCTTTCAGGTCCCCTTCTAACACTACATTGACTGCCATGGGAAGTGGTTGTGCACCACTCCATCTCTGCTTCTAACAGTCCCCTGCATCCCTGTTTCCTCTCAACCTGAGCTGCCGGGTACCCCCAGGCCCAGCTACACGGACCAGCCACCTGGATAGCCCCGGTGCTAAACCCCGATTCTCCTCGGCCCTTGACAGGTTGCAGCCATTCATCCCCAAGCTGAACCCTCCTCCTCCCACCTTGCGAAGGAGATCCAGCAAAACCACCTCGCCCTCCCTGGAGGCAGAGACAGCCGCACCGGGAAGTGGTGCCGTGGTAAACTCTGGCACCTCCGCTCTCGCCAGGGTTACCGTCTTCTCCCTGTCAGGCTCAGAGTCAGAATCCAGGACACCCAGAGGAGGAGGAGGAGGAGGAGGAGGAGGAGGAGGAGGAGGAGGAGGAGAGCCCTGCTGCCGTCCTGAGATCCAGGAACTCCGGAGCCAGGAACCAGCCATCCAGGAAAAGGCAACAGTGCTGGCCAAGGGACTTTGGGGTCGCTCTGAAAAAGGCCCGGCAGGGGACCCCGCTGGCAGCTTGGATGTTTCGTGGCCCTTCTCCTCCGCCAGCAACGAGACCCGCTTGCATATTAGCCTCTCGGAGGATGAGCTGGACAAGGCGGGGACCTGCGTGGCTCGCGCATAGACAACACGGCGAGGGAGGAAAGACGGCCAACCGGAGATCTATGTTGGAGCGGCTTATGGGAGCCTGAGGTCCGCAGCCGGGCATCCGAAAGGAGTGACAGTTGGAGGAGATGTAGTTCCATAAAGAGCCGGCCTGATCAAAGTGGGAGACCATGCACCTCTCCAGGTATAAAGACTTCCGGGGCGGGGCAGGGGGGCTCTGAAAGTCTTCCCTGAGAAGGTTCTTCTACGCACGTCTGTGTCTTTCACAAACACAAGAAGGCGACAGATCCCGGAGGAGCATCGGATCGTAAGCAGGGCCCAGGACATCTCCGAAAGGAACACACGTGCGCCCGGCAAAGAACCCCACCCAGCCCAGGATGCAAGTGCAAGAAATGAACGCCACACAGGAAGGACGTGGGTGGGAGGCTGGCCCTGTCGTTGACGGTGGAGCCAGAGGTGGGAGGGTTGTTAGGGGGTGGCCTGCTATGTCAGAGGTGGGGACGAGAGAGAAATTGGGCTGCCCAGCCTTCAAAAGTCAGCATTCAAGAGTTCCTTGGGGGGGGGGGGTGTTTCACAGGGAGGGATAATTTACAGATCCATCCCAGAACCGGGAGAATTATCTATTGGCGAACCTGGCCGTTAGAAAAGCCCCAAGTCACTGGGGGTCAACAGGAACATAGTAAGAAAGCACCTCTGCTTCATATCTGAGCAGAAGCAGCCTGCTTCCTCATTTTGAGGAGGAAATGCTGCAATCAAGCTCACGGAGTTTAATTCCCATCTGGAACAATTCCCTGCTCAAAAGCGAGAGGAGAGTGGGACCCCTTCCTTAACTCCCCCCCCCCCCCCCCCGCACACCCTCTGCAGCCTCTCCACGACTTCAACGAACACACCTAATGGTATCGCTGTAAAAGGGACCCATACACACCACAAGTAAATTTTGTGGCAAGGACCATTAAGACACAATTCTCTCTTTAAAAAAAAAAAAAAAAAAAAAACAAATCTTGCCAGTTTTAAAATAGTCCTGGAGAAATAACCAGTCTGGAACAAGATTTTTCCAGATCCTAAATTAACTGTCTCTTGCTAAATCCCAAACTTGGAGTTGTCAGAAGCAGCCACGGTAGGGTGTCTCTGATGGATGTGTGTCCCCAAGAACCAGTTCAGAGACCCCCCCCCCCAAAAAAGTCATGTAAACCAGGACCAAAAGTTGTTGTCCTGTAAGTCTACCTGTGGGGACCCCAGATGTTCCTGGACTGCAATTCTCAGAAGTCTTCATCACTAGCTGGGCTGGCCAGGATTTCTGGGAGTTGCAGTCCAGGAACATCTAGGGACCCACAGGTTGAGAACCCCTGTTCTAAACTTTAGGGTCCAACCAAAACGTTCACAACAGAAAAATATAAGCCATGGGGAAGTCCAGGGGTCCAGTCTTTCTCCACTGATGCTTCCATACTAAAAGATGCACTTTAAAGACACACACTAAAGTGTTGTCTGTCAGAAGGGGACAGCAACTGGCATTAAAAAAACTCTGCTTTGTTTCCTTGTACAAAGCAACAGTCAGGAGACGCTGCTGGACTAGGACTCCCATCAGCCCGGAACTATGGGCACTGGAGTCCAACAACACGTGAGAGGACCACTGATTCTCTTATTTCTGTGAATGGTCAGAGACAAGGTGCCCTTAGTAGTTCTACTTTGCTTCTGTTTCTGAGACAAACACTCGGTGTATGCTCAGATTCCCCCTAAGGCCAGGTCCCAGACAGTCGCCCTTGTGGCTGGTGTAGTGGCCGTGGGACAATCCAAAGAGAACAGAGGCACCATCAGCCCAGTGATTCAGGTGTACAGGTCAACCCTTGGCCGGAGAACACCGAGGGTGTATGTGTGAACAGAACGGGCTGCTAAGAGCCAGAGCTGTGGGTCATTATAATCTCACCCCTCCCCAAGTGGGAAGTGGCTCCTGAAAGCAAACCTTATAGAAAGCCGTGCTAAAAGATGGGCGGGAAATGGCCACGTGTTTTGTGACGGCCGTGAGGATGTCGTGGGAAAGCAGATCGGAGGAGAAAGCGAGGCGTTTAGAAATGTGCTGTCCAGGAAGGGAAAGGAGTCGTATGTTAGATCCAAAAAGCAGAGGGGCGTTGCAGGTCTGAATGCTCAAAAGGAACCTGAACAGCTGTCATGAGAGCAGCGGGGACAACTCTTTTTTTCTTCGGGGAGTGGCCAAGCGGAATCACACCAGCAGATAATCCACTTTGGCAACCAGTCGGAAGGAAAACTTTTTGAAAAACTCCTTAGGGGTGCTCCTGTGCTAGGCTGCACATGCCCTCTGCTGGGCTGGCTAGAGTTTGGAAAATTGCTTATTTACCCTGGGGGTGGGAGTAAATTTTCCAAACTCTTCCACAACATGGTGGGTTGTTTCTTTCTCTGCATAGGAGTGTGTAAGTATGGAATGCATTAAAAGGCGAAGTTGCAATTAAGAACAGAGGAGTGGAAGGAATTAGGAAGAGTTTGAATGGGGAGGGGAAGATGCCTTGCTGCCTAGCAACCTCCTGGGGAAGATGCTAGAGTGATCATTACATCCAGATGTAGGATAACTTGTCCATTGCTTAGCAACCAATACTAAAGGAGACCCAGGGCCTAGATTCAGGCACAGTGCACAATTAAGGATGCTAGCCAACCGAGAGGGCTGGGGAATATTTAGCCTGGTCTTCTGCCATTAAACCGTGGCTTGGCGTGTCCAAATCGGCAGGTGCAGCTTCTCGTGGCATATGGAAAAATAAAACAAGACACCTTCTAATGTCTACGGGGCCAGCCTTCGGCGGCACGGCAGGAGATTCTAAGAGTTGGCAACCCATTGAAAAGGGTTCTCTTTAAGCAGAGAGGCTCAAAGAAAGAAAGCCTGTGTCAGAGGCGCAGAATGCCTGGTAGCCAGCGACACAGCTGCATCCTTTAAAAATAAATGCATTCAAATAAAATTCCTTTAGAGCACACCCGCATGCAACACATCCTTGGGTGGATGCTTGAGGGTAGAAAATGCTTGGGGGGGGGATTGAAACATTTTGGATAATTCTCTCTCCTCCCCCACCTTGTCTCTGCTGGCTGCCATCCAAGGTGTGCTTTTCATGGGTGAGTTTCCCAGGTTCTCTTGCCAGTGGTCCTTCGCTCCAAGCGAACAAAGCTGGCATGATAACGGGGCCTAACATCCTTCCGTTTATAGAGAAAATGCCAGAAGTGTAGGCAGGTTTCCCAAATACCGACCGGATTACATGCATGGCTCTTCCTTCCAAGAACTCAATACTGCCCTTCCATCTACCAGTTTAAAGCCAAGAGTACACGCCTTCGGCTGATAGTACAAAAATCTACTTAAATGGCAAGCAGAAGAGGGTGTGTGGGGGTAGGGGGTGGGAGGAGAAACCCATTAAAGTAATTAAGAAGCCTTTCCAGGAACTAAGCCCTTTTGGCAGATGGGGGGGGGCTGAGTTTTGCAAGGATGTTTTGAAGTGTATTATCAAAGACCTTAACAGATACAAACAGGCTGACTCGATTATGTAAACTGTTCAGTGTTGTTTGCCCGATACATGAGTGTAAATTGCAAATTCTTTCCCCCTTAGCTTGTCGGCTTGTTCCCCCCCTCCCCAAAGTGTTTAATTTTCTCAGAGGTCGGGGAGAAATATGTAATTGTATACTTCCGGCTTCTAAAGTTCCTGTCATCTGCAAATATGTTCAGAGGCTGAGCTTAATCCCTTTTACGAAAATCCTAGAAGGAATGTTTTTCCTTTATATAAATATAAACACACACACAAATATAACAGAAAAAACATTCCTTCTAGGGGTTTTTTAAAAAGGGGATTAATTGGAGCTGAATATATAAATAAAACTGAATATAGATATATATAAAACTTTACTGTTTAACATTCTAGATAGCCTGGATTAAAAAGCTGTTTGGGGGGAAATAATCTTGGTTAAAAATATCGACCTTTTAAAAAAAAACAATTGGCATGGCTACCTCACTCATGTTCTTGTGAGACCTGGGATAAATTTCTTTTCCCACCATGGCTGGCTGGAGGATTCTTAAAAGGAAATTTTTCTACTCTCTGTCTTATTCCCCCATGTGTCTTCTGGAATAGTTTCTTCTAACAGTGCTTTCCTGCCAGTGCTGTCTTCTGTAGCTCCAGATCATTCTTTAGACTACGCCTCCAAACCCCTAGGAGACACTGCCAAATATATCTGTACCCATAGATCTATATCTGTTCATGTGACTACGTATGTATAGGTGTATGGATAATTGAATACATCCCTTTTGTGTTGCATCTATGTATTTAGCCTAGGCTTATCCTGCCCTCTAGCGGCAGGAACTGAGAAGGCAGCCTCCTATTGATTCATGCAGCCGGTTCAAAACTCGTGGTGGCATCTCTCCAGAATTTCTGGTCCAAGTCTTCCCCTCATCCAGCCCAATAAACACACAGTAAAAATAATGTATGTGCCTCTACTTGAGATTCTTTGAAATACTAAGAATGCATTTCTTTTTTTTTGGGGGGGGAGAGAAATTGGGAGGTTCCCCCACCCAAAGGAGTGATGCTGGCACGACGTGTCCAAAACCCAGCGGTTACAGCTATTCCATCTTCCCCTCAGTAGAGAACTCTAGAGAAGAAAAGAAGAGACGGGAAGAAGCAAAGCAAATACAAATTTCGGTAACGGATGGAAATAATGGGACTGAGATTTGTGGTAGAAATCGTGAGATTGAGACAGAGGGTTGAATGATTCAAGTTTAGAAAGGGATGCTAAAATCACAATAAAGCAAGCTTTGAGATGCTTTGGACTCAGCCACTGGCTCCGCACATGCTGTCATCCTAGGAGCAGTTAGTTCTAAAACAGTATATAGCTTGCCCACTCAGCCAAACCAGGGCCTCAGACTCATACAGCCTGGAAGGATCGCCTGTGCCTTACTGTTGTATGTGTGCACGAATATTACAAGGTTCTGCATGCATGCAGACTTAGGGCGTTTATACACGACCCCTAAACTCTGGGGCAAATGGCTCCCAGCTCCGGAGCTTAAAAATGTTTCCCCACCAGCTCCGGAGTTTACAGGAAATTAAGTGCGATCCCCGCCCACCTAAGCGTGACCCAGTGCACTTTTCAGGTACCTGCTCTTGGGAGGTGAAAATTGCTTGATGCGGATGTGCCGGGCTCTCCTCAATTCTTTTTGTTGTTGTTGTTTTGCCCCCCGCCCCTTTAAGAGACAGGAATCAGGACGATGATGGGGCTCGGGGCGGCTTCGACCGGCAGACGGAGGTGAGCCTGCATTCTTTTCTCCCCTTTTTTCTCCCTCCCCTCACGCAGACAGCAGCTAGGAGTGCGGAGGGGGTGGGAACACAGGAAGAGCAATGAACCCCCAAGATCTCTGGTCCGAATTTAAGGGGCCAGCGGATCTTAGGGGTCGTGTGAAAAGGCCCTTAGAAGTTCTGCACTTCATGAGTACAGTCAGGGTTGACCAACCTCAGGACGGAAAATAAACCCTGGAGGCTCAGTGACTGCCCCAAACACTTCCTTCCATCTTGAGTGAGGGCACTTGGTTTGCTCAAACAACAAAAGGGGGTTGAGTTGATGCACCTCAATTTATTGCAAAGCTTCCTGTCTGTGTAGCCTTCTGAGATCAAAAAACGACTTCTTCTTTTTTGTGCCCCCCCCCCCGGTATGAAAAGGAGAGGGAGGGCATAGAGAAACTGCGAAAAGGGGGTAGAACTGCGCTCAGTCCTTATTTCCAGTGCTCTCTTACCTTGTACGACAATTATTCCCACCCACAGCCACAGTTTTTAGAAAATTTGAGTCAGGCACAGTTTGGTGACAATGGTACGAGAAGCCCAGAATGAGGGTTTGCAATTTCATTAATGTTTTTCCCTCCCCAGCCTCCCATTAATCAGATCAGGCAAAAGCAAAACAGAACAAGACAAAAGCAATGCGCGCGCGCGCACGCACGCACGCACACACACACACACACACACACACACACACAGAGAGAGATGGGGTGCCCTGTAGATAAACTATTATATTTTAATGTGAGCTTTTGTGGGTCATGTCCATGTCTATAGATATATAGGAATGAATTGAAATGAAATGCTACACTAAATTCACAAGTAAAACATTCCAAACATTCTTTAGCTTTAAGAGTCTTGGATGTTGGGTTATACAGTATCTCACACGTAGTAATTTAGTATGGATGGCCAATGTCAACTGTTACATTCTTCTGTAAACATCTAAACATTGCCGCAGGAGAGCGAAAGCAGGTAACCTGGTGAGAATAACAAGAAAGGGATGGGAGAAGGGGTGGGGGTAGTTTGGGGAAGGCTGAGAGTGATGGGGGATATCAGTTAAAAACCTAAGGGGGGTGGAGAGAGAGAGAGAGAGAGAGAGAGAGAGAGAGAGAGAGAGAGGAAAGAAGGAAGGAAGAGATTAGATAGATAGATAGATAGATAGATAGATAGATAGATAGATAGATAGATAGATAGATATAAAAATCAAACGCAAAAATCAAAGAAAAACAAAGCAAAACAAAAGACAAAAAACACGTGGCACCTTAAAGACTAACTTTCATATTTTTAATGTAACGTTTCGTGGACACGTCTACTTCTTCAGACATATAGCAGCAGAATGAGGTGTGCAATATAATATGTAATGGAATATACGTTTCATACCAAATAGTCATTGGCTGTTGTATGGAGGTGTATTTGCATGCAAGCCTTGTTGTAAAAATTCCTATCAGAGACAGAGCTGGGTGAGGGTGGGGAGGGGAGGGGGAAGAGGAAGAGGAGGAGGAAGAGGAAGAGGAAGAGGGGGGTTGGTTAGTTTTAGATGGCAGATGAACCATATGTGTTAAAATAGGAAAGTTTTGAACCTGTAATGAAAGATAGGCCTGGCAACTGTTAGGAAAACAACAGTTATTGATGCTTACACAGACTAGCACTGCTTCCAAAACTACAAGCAATAATCAGAGCACTTCTAATGCAGTGGTTCTCAACCTGTGGGTCCCCAGATGTTTCTGGACTGCAACTCCCAGAAGCCTCCACCACTCGCTGTGCTGGAAATGGTTTCTGGGAGTTGCAGTCCAGGAACATCTGCGGACTCACAGGTTGAGAACCACTGCGCTAATGCATTTAAAATGAGCTTTTCAATGCTGCTTGGATTTTCTGTGATTCAACCAGGAGGGGGTAGTACTGCTCCAGTGTATGTTACTTGCTGAGCTTGTCTAGTGGAGGAAGGACTTAAATGCAAGCAAAATACTAGGATATTATCCAGCAGGAGGCAACGAGAGTCCCTGAAAGAACTAGTCTGTGGCTAGTGCTGGACCCTGGCCATCAGCCTCTGGATTGCAAGGGGCCACAAGCACAGCCTTAGACGGCAATGATGACTCCAGATTTCTCCAAAGTGCTGATGTCCAGATGTGCTCGACCCCACCCCCACCCCCCAAAAAAAACCCCAGCCTGCTGGAGGCGACAGAGTTTGCAGCCCAAGAGGCTAAAAACTCTTCCAAGTTGGACATGCATTCAGAGCAAGGATAGACTCGTTTCAACCCTGGTCCTCCATGCTTCTCAAAACATAGAATACAGGGAATTCTGTTCCTGCCTGCAAAAGCAGCAGATGTGGCAGAATGATAAATATGGATTGGAGAAACTGGCTGACTAATGGAGAAATAGGGAAAAATGATTTAAAAAAAAACACCAAGAAGTCACCAAATAACATTAAACCTATGGGGCATTGCCAAGAGAAAGATGAGAGACATGAGACGGAACACTGCAAAGGAGCTGAAGGCTGCTATTCAAGCATCCTGGTCTTCCATAACACCCCAGCAGTGCCACGGCTTGATAGCATCCATGCCACACCGCATTAAGGCAGTAATTGATGCAAACGGGGACCAAACCAAGTACTGAGTCCATATGCATGCTTATACTTTCCAGAGGCCCAATATTATTCTATTTAGCAATCCTTGTGTTATTGCTTTCATGTAATAGTCCAACTGTCTTGAGATTGTGAATTTGGGGTTATCATAAACTGTGAGCCATAATCATCACAATTATAAGAAATTAAGGCTTAAACCAGGCCTGCCCAAAGTCCGGCCCGGGGGGGGGGGGGCAAATCCGGCCCGTCAGGCCATTCTGAGTGGCCCGCGGCTGGCTGTCCTGCCCCTCTCTCCCCCTCCTTCACCCCATGTTTTTTTTTAAAGAAAGTGGGTGGGGCTTGCAGTGGGGTGGCAGGGTTGGGGAGTAACCGGCCCCTGACACATTCTCAGCCACCAAATCTGGCCCTCCTTACAAAAAGTTTGGGCACCCCGGCTTAAACTATCTCGCTTTGCACGTAATGCAGGACAGCATCTGTTTAGAGCTGTCCAAAGTCGGAATAGCCACAACGCTGTCCCAGATGCAATAAGGAAATGAGAGATTCGGACCATTCGGCAATCTTTCACTGCTGCCAATATGGACCGACCACGGCTCTGGAAAGTCTCAGAAGGGTCTTTCTTTCCCATCACTCACCATCACATCTTTCTTTTTAGGTGTGTACAACCTAAAACATGGGGGCTCTGTCATGCAAAGCTCTGCACCTGAGCCTTTTCCAGAATGCTTTAGGACAGTGGTTCTCAACCTATGGGTCTCCAGATGTTCCTGGATTGCAACTGCCAGAGGCCCCTTCCAGCACCGTGAGCGGTAGAGGCTTCTGGGAGTTGCAGTCCAAGAACATCTGGGGACCCAAGGTGGAGAACCACTGGTTTAATGTAAAGCGTGTCTTAATTGTAACAGACTGTACAGTCTCTCCTTACTGTAAGCCGCCATGGGTCCTTTTCTAAGGAGAAAGGCAGGGTAAAAATACTCACAAATAAATAAAATTAATAAAATTAATCTATACATCTGTGTAAGGATAATCATCGCAGCATTAAAACACATGCTCCCTTAGGCCGGAGTGCCCACTGATTGCATCTCACCCAAGCTTGTCGAGATATAAATGAGTCTCCGATATACCGACATAGCCTCTTCCCTGGTCCCCTCTGAGCTCATAACAAGTCTTAAACAACGCATTGTTTCCTGTAGCGTTTGAGCCCAGGCAACTATGATTACTACATTCAGAACAAGCCAGGTTCTTCGCCAACTCCAAACCAAGCTGAGCCATTAGTGCATCCATTTCCCAAATGCCCAAATGAGGTTGAGAGACAGTGCAGTATCCAAGGAAGACTCACTGATACCCGAACACAAACGGGTTCCAGCTCAGCTTGATCCCTTTTGTGGACTTTTTCTACTTACGGGGATGTTTTGTCTCTAAGCCAACCCGCTCCACTTTTGCTACCCACGGAAGCATGCCCACGACCAACCTTCAATTGCCATCTACGCCGCCTGATCCTCCTGTTATGAGCAGGATAAGAGACCAAAGCTTGGGGTGCAGACACCATGAATAAGTCCTGGGTCACATTTTTGTTTCTGTCCTGAGACCTCCTTCTCTGGGAAGCGAATGTTGCCACCTTTCTTATAGAAATGCATCACCCTTCACAGGATGGCACCAAGAGGTTGTTGTGTTACCAAAAGCGAGAAACAGGTACGACATTTTTATCATGCTGTCTCACCACGAAAAGAAGAATTGTGCACTTCCGCCCCTTTGCTCTGTGGATAGATTGGGGGGGGGGGGAAGAGAGAGAGAGAGAGAGAGAGAGAGAGAGAGAGAGAGAGAGAGAGAGAGCAGCTCAGCAATCATCTGGCACGCAGGTGGTAAAGATTCTTACCACCCAACAATGGCGTTTAGTTTGTAACCTGCGACTAAAATCGGCGTTGGCTTTAATTTCAGAGTCTGCTTCGGGGGCACGCTTGTTAATCTCTATGCAAAGCAGATGAAATGAATATGCAGCGTTTTGAGGGATGTAATTGTACGGCTTCCATTCAGGCACTATAATTTTCCAAACCGGATCTTGCAATCAAGATCCTATTCATTAGGGTATAAACAATTTGGTTTTTCTCAGCTCTCCGGTCTGCCAATCATTTCAATGGAGTGAGCATCTCTCTGATATTTAAAAAAAAAAAAAGAAAAGGAAAGAAAACAGAAGGGAAAGTTTCCTTTGTGTTAGAAGAGGTAAAAGTTTCAGGCAACTTCCGATAAAGGAGAAGATGAAAGCCACAAAGACAATACATTCATTTTTAATTTTTTTTATGCTCAGCTCTTCTTTTGTCCAGCTCCTATAAGATTTGACAAGTTTTCAAACAAGGACGCAATAAGGCACCTCATTCCTGTACTATAGTTTCCTCTTCTGCCCAGGGCAATACGGTTGTCTCATGAAAGAGATATGCCCCTTTCTGGCAGTGGCAGCTAAAGCAGCTTACAAATTCAACCCAGATAGTACACCTGAGTCACCTCCCTCAGGCGTAAGTCTCTGCTATGTTCTGTTGGAGTTCCACCAGGCTCTTTTTAGGGACTGTGGCTTAGTTTACTTACTCCGCTGAAGGGTTTTTATACTGCTGTTCTATGTGAGCCACCAAAGCAATCGGTTGCACACGCATGCACACAAAACAAAACTTGTAAGCTGCTGTGAAAATATTAAAAAAAAACAACACAAAAACGAATTCGCCGTTCGGGTAATACCTTGCCTGCACCAACCCGCAAGAGCAATGGATGTTTTTGAGTTTCTCCACATCCCTCTCTTTTTAGGAGGGTTTGGGGCCTGCAAAAATGCAGAATGGGCAAAGAGGGAAGACTGGGGAAGAAAGAAAGAAAAACCAAACACCAGCAGATTTAATTTTAAAGTCCTTATTTTAATCCCTAGTATCTTGAGCTGTGATGGAGGAGGCCAGAATCAGCAGATGCTCAAGCATGGCTCGGTCTGGTGATGAGCGACACCGGATATACGTCATGGAAAAAATCAGGAAACACTGCCAATAAAGCCATGGAAATCCCTGCCCCTTCGGATGCACTGGATACAGTTAGCCATTCACGTGTGAAAGGGCTCGGCTCATTCAGCAGTAGCAATGACGACGAAGACATGACGCTGCCCTCCTTTTGATCCCATTCAAGTTTCCAGACGCTCGTGATGGGTCAGAAGCAGAGGTCTGCCGCCCTGCCTCAAGGATCCCATGCACGCACACACACACACACACACACACACACACACACACACACACACACACACACAGAGTTGGCAACAATCTACACGCAGCCCATGTTTTACACTACAAGTAACGAGGGAAGCCCCGTCATGAAAATACACATTAAAAGAAGTCTCTTGGGATGCATCGGCAGGGTCTTCTCTGCAGGGGCCTCAATCTTAGGGAATCAGCTCCCAGAGGAGTTATGCCTGGCTCCCTCTCCCTTTTGTCATTCAGGAAAAAAAATACTCAAGAGCTTTCTTCTTAAAGAGGCCTTTTCTATCAACCCAGGTTGACATTTGGTTCGTCTCCTGTCCTGCCTCTTTTGTAAATTGCTTTGGTGCCATCTGGTTTTTATACTGTGAGTCTTTTAATGTTTGTTCGGTTTTGTGTTGTTGTTTTTTGCCTTTTGTTACACCAACCGGAATAATGCTTTTGCACTAATGAGAAGGTATAAATGTGATAGGTAGGTAGGTAGGTAGGTAGGTAGGTAGGTAGGAGGTAGGTAGGTAGGTAGGTAGTAGGTGCGTGGGTGGGTAGGTAGGTAGGTAGGCAGGCAGGCAGGCAGGTCGCATGATAAAAGGGGGTGTGTGTCATGTGCCCTGATCTTATCCCTGTGAAGAGAATCTAGAACAGGCATGTCCAAAGTCAGGCCCGGGGGCCAAATGTGGCTCGTTTACAAATTTCGAGCAGCCTGCAGCCTCTTCTCCCCATCGGCTCAGCCTGTCACGCATCCCCGCCAGGCGGCTCCTCCCTATACTGGATGGCGACATCAGCTTGCAGTTTTACGGTTTGCCTGCCCTCCCTGCCTCTGTCCATCCCCCCAGCCACCTGCCCAGCCAACTCGACCCTGGCTCCGTTGCCGTAACATCCTCCTCGTCTCCTTGCATGTTATAGAGATTAGTCCAAAGTCCGGCCCGGGGGCCAAATGCAGCTGAAAGGTTGGCCCCCACACATTTTCACCTTATCAAATCTGGCCCACCTTGCAAAAAGTTTGGACACCTCTGATCTAGAAAATATGAAGGCTAATAGAACACCCCAAGTTTTTGGACCCCAAGGTGAGGAAGGGGAGGTACAGATGATCGAGGCTGGGCCGACCTCAGATGACACCAAAGCAGATAGCACTGTGGAAAAATGAAAGCAATCCTTATACTTCCCACGATGGTGACAATGGACTGCGAGACTGCTTAAACCATCCAAAATCCATAGCAGATCCAGGACAGCCAGTGGGGAAATGGCATTGTCATTTGGCAGAGAATTCATTCAAGGAAGCAGGAATCGTGCGTCAATGTCTATACAAGGGGCTCCGTCAGGTTTGCGGAGGCCACGTCTATTAAAACGGTTATGCAGAGCCCCTACATTTGAGTCAGTCCCCCCTAAAAACTGCCAAGCTTTGGGAAATAATCTTTTCAGCGCATGACTGCCGGACTCTTGGCCGGGGGTGGACTTCTAGAAATTGTCACCCAGAAAGAAGTCACTTCCCCGATCGCTTGCGGCTGGACCAGTTTTGAGGGACTTACAAGGGTGCCAGATGGGGTGAATTTATGCCTTGGTCTAGCAGTGCTCATCTTCAGATCTTATGCTGCTATTAAGCTCTGACTAGCTGCTCCTGAGCTGCCTAGATGCCCTAAGCACATCCGATCTTGCCTGATTTCGGAAGCTAAGCAGGGTCGGCCCTGGTTAGTCCTTGGATGGGAGACCACCAGGGAATACCAGGTGTTGTAAGCGCCTGGAGTAGGAACTGGCAAACCACTCCAGGATTCCTGCCAAGAAAACTCCATGGGCATGGAGTCACGAAGAGTCGGTCACGACTGTAACCACACAACACACACACACACACACAGCTGCTCCCAGGCTCAGGCAGGAATCATTATCTAACCCTATTTGGGAAGCGCCTGGTGGTCTCCCATCCGATTCGTAACCAGGCCTGCCCCTGCTTAGCTTTGGGGACTAGAAGAGATTCTCCATGCATGGTGGAATCGCAGGTCCCTATGAGCTGCCATCGGTCATTATTGCTAGAGGACTTGACCCAGGGAGATATTTGGTATGATCCACTGGGTCACACCTCTCAAGACTCTTCTTCATTCTGTGTCTACTGGACCTCCAGGGCTGCTACAAGTGGATCTGAGACGACTGAGACATGTCCGGGCACCCGGATTCCTGCACTGTTTGAGCCCCCCTCCGCCTCAAAAACCTCCAATCTTCTCCGGAACCTTGGAAGGAACACAACCGTCGGCGAGAGACCTACCAAGTCCTCCGTTACCAAATGAATATCGACAGCTCTAATTGCAGGCTGCCTCAACAAAGGGAGCTCGTTATCACATCGCGCGTGTGCAAAAGAAAAATTATGGGGAGGTGGGGGTGCTTAAGGCGAACTCCTTCAGAACTGTCTCTGTCGTGGAGCTCGGTGAGGTGCTCCCCGGTGGGCGCTGCAGAGCAAACCCCCCCCCCACCAACCAACCAAACTAATTACTTCCTGATTGTCTTATGGCCACCCACTGGGTATAATAGCAGAGACCAAGTTTGGCTGGTACGGAGCTAAGCACTCCGCACCAATTTGGAATACAATAATCATCCGCTGCGTTGCCTAATTAAAATCTGATCACTTAGGATAATTATTTCATATCCTAAGTATTGGGTAAGGGTGCATAATGTAGAGGAACAAGCCGGAATGAGGCATCCAAACGGTTACCTTGAGCTACGGACGCTCCACCCCAAAAGCGTTCTGCCTTTTGGAACAATAAGGATGAAAAGGCTGTGGTTTTCTTCCCAGGAAGGGGGTAACGCCCAGCTTTCGTTATCTGCTGGAAAAGGAGAGTAAGTCTGGCAGCATCCAGCAGCAGGTCCATGAGAAGGAGGAGAAGGAAGGCAAAGACTTAGAACCAGAGAATAATGAAGTTGGTAGGTGCCTACAAGGACATTGTGCCACCCCCCCAGTGGTTGTCTCAATGTCTCTTGAATGCCTCTAGTGTTGGAGCACTCCCTCCCTCTCAGGGTCATGGTTCCATTGTTGTACTGCTCTAACAGTTCAAAAGTTTTTTTTTAATGTTTGACCAAAATCTGGCTTCCTGTAACCTGTTATGATTGAGACGTACAAAATAATGCAGGGCATTGAGTAAAGTGGACAGAGGGACGCTCTTCTCCCTCTCGCAAAATACCAGAACTAAGAATACCAGAACTAGGGGACATACACTCAAATTGAGGGCTGGGAGAGTAAGAACACCCACCATGTTGTTAGTCTGTAGAACTCCCTGCCACAGGATTTGGTGATGGCATCTGGCCTGGATGCCTTCAAAAGGGGATTGGACAGATTTCTGGAGGAGAAGTCCATCACGGGTTGCAAGCCATGATGGAGATGTGTCATCTCCAGACTTAAAAACGGGGTACTTCAAGGGCCAGATGCAGGGGAGTGGGATCAGGAGACAGATATCTAGTCTCGTGCGCTCCCGGATGCATCTGGTGGGGCCACTGTGAGATCCAGGAAGCTGGACTAGATGGGCCTTTGGCCTGATCCAGCATGGATCTTATGTTCTTATGAGCCCATTGTTCCATGTCCTGGACTCAGAGATGACTGAGAACACATCCTGTCCCATCTCTGTATGACGACAGCCTTTCAAGTACCTTTGAAAAGTGCTATCCTATCTCCCCTCATTCTTCTGTTCCCAAGGATAAGCATGTCTAGTTCTTTCAGTCTCTCCTTGATGGCCTTGGTTTCCAGCCCCTAATCCCCCTTCGTTGCCTCCCTCCAAACTTGCTCTGATTTGTCAGCATCCTTCTGAAAGTGCGGTGTCCGGAACTGGACTCAGCACTCTAGATGAGGCCTAACCAGAGCCAAATGGAAGTTTTGTAAAAGTGTGCCAATATTGTGTGCCATCAAGTCACATTCAACCTAAGAGGGCCTTCAAAGTCTATGAGATCTCTTCTAGCTTTACTCGTTCAACACTCCCAGGGAGTTCCCATAGCCCTAAATGGTTTAGGACCTAGATACCTGAAGGACCGCCTCCTTCCATATGAAGCTACCCGGCAATTAACATCAAGCCAGGGAGCCCTCCTGATAGAGCCATCCCTCAAGGAGGTGAAAGGGATGACTTGCAGGTATAGGGCCTTTTCAGCAACTGCCCACAGACTATGGAATGCCCTCCCAAGTGAGACCCGCCTGGCACCGACGTTGATAACATTTCGGCGCCAGCTAAAAACCTTCCTGTTCCAGAAGTTTTTTAACTGATGATTGTGGGTCCTGATGGCAATTTTAGTGCTGTGTTTTAATGTATTGTATTTATTGTATTTATATGTTTTTATTCTAATTTTATTGTAATTTTGATGTTTTAATTGTTTACTTTGATTGTGAGCCACCCAGAGACCTTGGGGTAGTGGGCGGCATACTAGATAAATAAATAAATAAATAAATAAATAAATAAATAAATAAATAAATAAATAAATAGCTGGGCAGGGATTCGAAGCCAGGCTTTCCACATCTAATTCCACACTCTCACCCCTATGTCACAGAGGATAGAGCAGTGTTGGCGAACCGATGGCACGGGTGCCAAAGGTGGCACTCGGAGCCCTTTCTGTGGGCACCTGAGATCGGTCCCTTCACAGTCACCTGTATTCAGGTTAAATGGATGTATTGGCACATTGCGAAAAAAAAATTGTGGGTTTTGAATTCGCAGTTTGGGCACTCGGTCTCTAAAAGGCTCGCCATCGCTGAGTCAGAGGAAGGGGGAAAAGACAACAGGAAAAAGCATCACATAGTTAAGATCCAGGACTCTGCAAATTGTCAACATTTTATTCAAATCAACTGGTCCAGCCGACAATGGACGGCAGATGTTCGTATGACAGGTGGAATGGCTAGGTTTCAATTCCTTGAAATAAAAAGGGATGTGTTTGATGGGGGGAGTGATGCTGGAAAGTGTGAGCTGCTGGTTTAAGGGAGCTGTTTCTTTTCCACTGACCTCGTGCTCAACTGAACCACTCACTTGCTCCAGAGAAATCAGCTAGATGGGGAAAGGTACAAAACGTCCTCCTTAATTGAAAATAAAACGGTCAATATCAGTTTCCCAATCCCTTTGTACAAATCCATGGCACACTTACAAGTGGAATGATATTGCATGGGACTCTGGACGCTACACTGCAAGATGACAGCTGGAACAGATGCAGAGAAATTGCTTAGAAAAGAATTAAGGCCCTGGAGGAACATTGGAAGGCATTAGAGTAAAAGCCATGAAACAGGAGAACAGTAGAAACCTTCTTTCTGGATGTTTCCTCCTTACCATGTTATCAAAAGAAACTAATCATAGAATCATAGAATCATAGAGTTGGAAGAGACCTCAAGGGCCATCCAGTTCAACCCCCTGCCATGCAGGAACCCCCATCACAGTATTTCCGACAGATGGCCATCCAGCCTCTGCTTAAAAACCTCCAAAGAAGGAGACTCCACCACCCTCCTTTGTGGCAGCATCTTCCACTGCTGAACAGCTCTAACTGTCCGGAAGTTCTTTCTAATGAGGCAGCCCCCACTGAAACTGAGCACTGAGCACTGAGAGATCCAGGACGGATGAAAGAGACTTCTTCATATCGCAGCTGAAATGCAGAACTCACTGCCACAAGATCATGACGGCCATAAACTTAGGACAGCTATAAAAAGGGGGATCGGATACATGAGTGGCAGTTAGGGCCAATGACAGCTGCTGAGCCAAGGCTAACCCATGTTCCCCCATCAGTTAATCCAGGACAATCAAGAGGAAGCTTGCCTGCCCATTGGTGACCAGGTGGCTTGTATGGGAGCAGGCTGCTGGGCTAGAGAGTACTTATGACTCTTTGTCCATCTTTCAGCCTTTACCTCCAAAATCAAGAGCCCCCTTCTCTGCCTGCACTCTGAGCATAAAAAAAAAAAAAGATCAGAGGAAACGAGCGTTAATGCCCCGTTCTGCCCCGGCGAAAGGTGTCCAGCAATCAAAACAAGCCGGGCCCTTGGAAAGAGGGCTGCGTGTGTCTCAGGGCCGGAGAGGAATCTATTAAGCTTCCTCCAGAGAGCCCTCGGGGGGCTTGCAAAGACACCGAAAGAATAGGTGGATAGGGTTGGGCTGCTGGCACTCTGCCACTGAGCCACCACCGCGTGGCGGGCCGCTCTCCGGACCCATCCATCATCACCTTCTTCACAACTTTTTTCCTAGCCCGGATATTCCGATTCCTGCTGATTATATGCCCGTAAACCCAAGGGGAGAATCTGGTATCTCCCAGGTCCAGGAAGGGAGGGGACCTGCAAGGAAAAAGCCTTGACAGCCACCCCCATCCAAAAGCCAATCCACTCGGCCCACGCCGCGAAGTAGCTATTGTTCCTCCCGATCTTGTCCGCAAAGCTGGAGAAAGAATTTCCTTGGCTATAAATCTCCCGAGTTCTTTATCTTGGCACCATGTCCTCCTCGAATTATGTTCAAAGAACAACCCCCCCCCGGCCTCATTTGTTAGAAGAGCTGTTAACAAAATTATACGCAAGCATTTGCTGGTATGGGCGAAAGAAACACTCTCCACGGCTGCTGAGATGTCACAGCATCCAACGTTCAGCCAACTCCGTCTGGCGCACGACGGTCAGCCACTGAATGCGGTCAAACAGCCCTGCCTCTGGGAGGAAAGCGAGAGGTTGGTTCGGAATGGGCAGAGCACGGGGAAAGGAGCGTTCCTACGAAGGGGTTAACCTCCATCCGCTCCTGTTAGAACATCAAGGGCATCCCATGCATTTAATTGGCTAATTAACTTCACTCATTAGTTCATGTAGATGTTAAATTAACATTAACCTCCTTAAATTACTAAAATGAATGGCCGGATAGCTTAGGGCAGTGGTGGCGAACTTTCGGCACGCCGGATGTTTTGGACCATCACTCCCACGGTCCTTTGTCACTGGCAACACAGGCTTGGAATTCTGGGAATTGTGGTCTAAAACAGGGGTTCTCAACCTGTGGGCCTCCAGATGTTCCTGGACTGCAACTCCCAGAGGCTTCCACCATTTGCTGTGCTCGAAGGGGATTCTGGGAGTTGCAGTCCAGGAACATCTGGGGACCCACAGGTTGAGAACCACTGGTCTAAAACATCTAGAGTGCCAAAGTTCCACCACCAGTGGCTTAGGGGCTTAGGCGTCTGGCCGTGGAACCAGAGGTTGGGAGTTCAGTTTCTCACTGTGCTTTCTTGACAGGGTCTGGACACAATAACCCATAGGGCAGCATTGGCGAACCTACGGCACGGGTGCCAAAGGTGGCACTTGGAGCCCTTTCTGTGGGTACCCGACATCACCCCCTTTGCAGCCACCTGTATCCAGGTTAAGTTGCTGTATTGGCACTTGGCTAAACATTAGTGGGTTCTGAATCGCAGTTTGGGCCCTCGGTCTCTAAAAGGTTCGCCATCACTGGCCTAGGGGATCTCCTAGCTCTGCAGTTCTAAGCTTATTATAACGGGCCAGTAGCAAAGAAAGGGGGCATAAAAGGACAACAGTCACTCAAAATAACACCATCGGCATTTCAGGGTCAAAAGTATGGATTTTTAAATCACTCTTGAACATGCAAACACCTAAGTTTAGGGGGAACATAGGTTAGGCTGGGCCCAGAGCTCCTGGACAGAGAAGCCAGAAAGGAAATCTCCCCAATTGTAACAGGAAAGCGCTGGATCGTTTCAAAGCTGAGTGGTCCAGTCACCAAAGTAGGAGGGGTTGCTAAATGGAGTGCCATCAAGTCAGCAGCTACTTGGTCCAGCTCTGGGAGTTAAGGGTCAACTTTCCTTCTCCAGGACTGGTGCTCTGACCCATACCAACCAGCCCCATAAACAGGTGGAAAGGGGAAAACCAAAACCCAGAACTGCCCAGACCTCCACCTTCCGGAATTATAATAACTCCTTTTGGAAGGCCGGACAAGGTACAACCAGAGAATGCACCTTGTTTCCTAAGCAAACATCACTACTTCGGAAGGCTGTGGCTTCCTAAAACGATCCGCTTTCCTTCTTTTAACTAAGATCAAGGTGGGTCTCGAGAAACGAGACTTGCATGTCCGTCTTGGTCTAGAGCAGCCATTCTCGATGGGCGGCGGGGGGGGGGGGGGATTTGCCTCCCTGGGAGGTGGGGCTGGCCTATTTGAAGGGAGCCGCAGACTGGAAACCATTCTTCACACACCACCTTCTAAGGTTCGTTACGCGACTTATACACGCCTGATTCAGCCTGTATTTCTTGCATGTTGTCCTTATGACCGTGGCCAAAAAAAAACAAAAAAAGGCTGGAAAGTGTTGTTCTCGACTCAAAGCACGCACGCACATGCGCGCGCGCGCGCACACACACACACACACACACACACAGAGAGAGAGAGAGAGAGAGAGAGAGAGAGAGAGAGAGAGAGAGAGAGAGAGACTGTGTCGTGAAGAAAGAACCACAAGAGGCTCCTTTAACCCCCAGTTTGCTTTATTTATACCCGGCATGTCCAAACTTCAGCCCTCCAGATGTTTTGGACCACAACTCCCACAGCCCTTTGCCATTGGAAATACAGGCTTGGAATTCTGGGAGTTGTGGTCCCAAACATCAGGAGGGCCGAAGTTTGGACATTCCTGATTTATACATATTCTCTCTCTCTCTCTCTCTCTCTCTCTCTCTCTCTCTCTCTCTCTCTCTCTCTGTGTGTGTGCGTGCGCGTGCGTGCGTGCGTGCGTGCGTGTGTGTGTGTGTGTGTGTGTGTGTGTGTGTGTGAAAGAAAGAGGGGGGGGGGCAAATTAGGGCTCTCCAGCCAAGGAAGAGACAAGGTTGGGAAGACAGAGCCGGCACTCGCAAGAGTCAAAATGGATGACTTGCCCTCGGGCCAACTATTTTATATACACTGGAGTCAAACTGGTATCCGCCCATGAAAAATTGATCCAATTTCCCGCAAGAAATTACAAGCAATCTGATTTTCGTCACCATCATCATTAGCAGCCATTGAGTCCGACCGAATGCCTTTCATTCTCTCTTACCCTTCCTTCCCTTCGTTTTTGTTAAGCATATCGTTTTTGTAAAAAAAATGACTTTGTTCCTGGTTGCTCTGGAAACCGCCACCAAAGGGGCTCCCCCGCCCTCCCTCCTGCCCCAGACCTCCTCCCAGAGTAACCAGGAACAGATGCGGCTTTGACCTTTGCAACTTCCTGGAAACATACATTTGTCAAAATAAAAATAAGAGAGATTAATGTGAGGAAAGAGCTTTTTAAACTAAATCACCCTGCTGGGACCATAGAGGCATGGCGGTGATGCCCAAACCGAGACAGCCCCCGGCCCGACAAAGGGAAGAGGGCCGCCCAACTCCACAACTGGCGTGGCACTACCCAGGGGATGCTTCTTTCCCACCCAGCCCTCTTTGGGGGCATGGGATGGATTCTCACGTTGCTGGAGGCCTTGCTTGCCAGAAGCTACTAAATTCGCTCAACAGCTACGCTGGCAAGCCAACGGAGATTCCCTGCATGGCACGCCTGCCTTCATCACAACCTTCGGACGCTCTGTTGGCTGGACAGCTAATCCATTTGCCCAACAAGAGGGACAGAACAATGCCACCTGTTACCAGTATCTGCAGCCACGAATGGTGTCCATAGTGACCACTAGTGGCTCCAAGGTGGAACTGCTACTCCACCTGGACTCTTAAAACAGGGATGGATATCAGAGACCATGGTGACTCCTGCTACCTGGATAAATGTTCTTCTGCATCTGGCTGTCACAGAGAGGGACCAAGGCTCTAGCATGGAGGTGTGGGTGCAAAAGCACCCTCCTTTGGGCTTCTGGAGAGGAAACCCTGTACCACAGCCCCTTTCTTGTTGCCCAGATTCCATTTTTGAATCAACAGAGGCTAGCAACAGGATGACTGGCTTTATGTGCAAAGCTAAATTTCTGCACCAGGATTAAACGCTACGTCGAATGTCTTAAGCATCGCAGAGCAGACATCCGCAGGTCATGAGTTATAAAGGACAATGCGTGACAATTTGCTATCCATTTAAAAAAATACATATTTCAGAGACTTGATCTGAAGCACAGCTCCAGGTCCAAAAACCTGGCATTAAAAGTTGGGTAAAGGGAGGGTATATTTGAAGAGGAATATGGTATGCATCTTGATTATTCATCAGTCGCCTTGAACTCGCTTTCCTCGGGTGTGCTCAAGGCATGCATGTTCTGTCTTCCTTTCCACCATGTTACGTGGAATCCTCTGGTTACCAGCCACTGACGTCTCTCCCATTTTGCTGCATTCTCATCAATCCAGGGCCTCAGGTACACTTCCTCCCGCCCACCCACCCCTGGCCAATGGCACCTGTGATTCTTTGAACTCAAGATGTTCGGCTGGCAACCAACCTGAGATTTTTGAAAGATCTCTCCCAGAGGTTTAGGGAAACCTCTGGAATCACCTCCCAAATCATGCCAACGGAGCCACGGCTCATCTGGGGTTACCCAGAAGGCTCCCTCCCATTACAGACTTCTCGGACAACCCGAACAAAACCAAGGCCAGCCTTCAGCGGGGAGGTGGGCTGGGGTGTTAACAAACCACAGACGGCCCTTTTGATGACTCGAGCTCTGCCTTTCTCAGGGCTCGCTTTGCACGCGCTGATGAATACTGAACGCCCTGGATGGAGATCTTGGCGCGCCCACCACAAGGGTTTAGCAGCGGCGTTTGCAAGCTCCTTGTGGTGACAGCTTGCCCCAAACCTTGTGCATTCCATCCCCTCCTCATCCTTGCCAGAGGTTTCACTCGCCTGTTGCTCACTCAGACTGTTTACGTTCGGCTAATCCTTGCCCGAGTCAGTGCTCCTCGTTACCTCAAGACAGCTTCCCTGGCTCTCAAAGGCCAGTTCCATGGCAAAAGGATGCATTCCAAAATAGACTTCCTTGAAAACATCCTCGGGCTACTATGCCTTCCCAAACAATGTGTGATGTTGCAAGCTGACACGAGGAGGGCATGGGCAAGGAAGGAGAAGGTTCACCCAAGAAGGCAAGGGAGCATTGCACCCACCAACCCCGGGACAAGCAAGGGTGATTGATAAAGGGCACCTTTTCCTTCATAAGAAGAGCCCTGCTGGATCAGGCCAAAGGCCCATCTAGTCCAGCTTCCTGTATCTCACAGTGGCCCCACCAAATGCCTATGGGAGCGCATGAGACTTGATATCTGTCTCCTGCAACCACTCCCCTGCATCTGGCCCTCAAAGTACCCCAGTTTTACGCCTGGAGATGACACATCTCCCTCATGGTTTGTCACCTGTGATTGACTTTTCCTCCAGGAATCTGTCCAATCCCCTTTTGAAGGCATCCAGGCCAGATGCCATCAACCTCTGGCAGTGCAGCTACCGATCGATTTCTCAACCACTGAGCTTCCGAATAGGCCTAAATTGGGATGATTTCTGTTAAACACCCAATCTTGAATTAGCTCTGGGACGTACCCCTCTAGTAAAATACCATGTGGAAATACGTCTGTGAAGATTCTCAGTCATCCAGGTTCGTTTAACTGGGAGTTGAGTCATGGCTACTGGACTTCTTTTTTTGAGAGAGATAGAAACGTTTCGCTGTTCATCCAAACAGCTTCATCGGTCTGAATACGGAAATCTACATGTGGAAAACTACAGGCTCTTTTCAGTTTATATGTTTTCCCTTTTCCCACAATATCTATAAGGCCACTCAACCACCGGCATTATGTACCATATTGAGTACTGAGGGCTTGGGCTCGAGCTGGCCTTCAAATTCACAGGGTGCCTTGATTTGTCGCAGAACAGAGGTCATGAGCTCATGGCGGTTCTGCAGGGATCTTCTAATCATTCACAGCATCAGTCCTTTGCGTCTGGACAACTGGTGGACAGGAATAGACTAAAGCTGACACAAGAGTCTCCATCTCAGTTGGTTGGTTTGGAAGGGCTCAGTTTTGGAAGACAAAAGCGCTTAGACCGGTGGTGGCGAATCTTCGGCACTCGAGATGTTTTGGACCACAACTCCCACAGTCCTTTGTCACTGGCAAACTAGGCTTGGAATTCTGGGAGTTGTGGTCCAAAACATCTGGCGTGCCAAAGGTTTGCCACCACTAGCTTAGACGCTCCAAGCCAGATGCGAATTAAGGGTGAGAAGCGGAATTGCTTTCAAAGTGCTGTGAAAGACTTGTAGCCCTGAGATCTCATGTTAACACTCTGGTGCTGTGATGAACAACAACAGAAATATTCTAATAAAACAAAGTGTCTGAGATTCTGGCATCCTCAGTTGCCCTGAATTAAAAAAACAAAACAAAACATAAGGGGGCAGTCAGAAACATTCGGTAATGGAGTCTTTCCAAATGGTTGAATGTTGTCAGATACAGTCTTCTAGGAGCGTAAACCCAAACTCCCCCCAACTTTTTTTAGAAATGGCATCGCTTCCTCCGAACATACAGTGCCAGTCCAGATGACCACTGTGGTTGAATTACAGAATCAGAACACAGAATTGTAGGACTGTAGGAGGAGGAGGAGAAGAGTCATCTAACCTAATCCCCTGCTGCAGCAAGACATTTAAAGCTAAAGCATTTCTGATAGGTGACCTCCAGCATTGCCCAAGGCTGAGTGCTGGTCTGAGCAAGGACCAAGTGCCTTTCACACTTTCTCCATAGGCTGTGTCTATAGGCCTGGAATTAAGAGAATGTAGATTGCCCAGTGACCTTCAAGCATAGCCATGAAGCTCTGGCAGATCTCATCTGGGGAATTAACTAGAGCTGATGTTCTCAATCTGTGGGTCCCCAGATGTTCCTGGACTGAAATGCCCAGAAATCCTGACCAGCTCAGCTAGTGATGAAGACTTCTGGGAGTTGCAGTCCAGGAGCATCTGAGGACACACAGGTTGAGAACCATTGAAGAGCTCTGGTGTACCATGAATTTTGGAGTAACGGGCAAAGAAAGTCAAACCTATTTTGACATGGAAAAGTTTATTTAAGAGGGGCTGTTTAAAAAAAACACCTTCAGCCAGAGATTTTTAGATCTTTTTTAACTTTGCAGGCAAATTTCTTTAAAATAAAATAAAAAAACAATAGAACCTCCTGTGGGTTGCAGCATTCAGGTTTAGTAAAGCAAAACATCAAATTATGTCAAAGGAACTGGGAAAGAGTTGTCTTGGGTGGCCCTGTGATTAAAGTGGAAGAATATGTAAATGCACATGGCAGTTGCCATAGTTACTACATGAATTACTGCTGGTGTTGTTGTGCAGGGATTTTTTTCCCACTTGTATTTTTTTCCCCCAAAAAAGAAAGAAATCTCGCTGCCCTCTACAAGGGTCAAGATTTTCATGCTCAACGAGGACGCCTCCTCAAATGAGGCCACTGACGAAGAAAGCCCTTCGCTGCTAATAAGAATTCAACAGGCCGTGCCAAAGTGTTCATCTAGGTCAAGGGTGGGCGAAGGGTAGGCCATGAGCTGCAAATGGCCACCCACTCTCTGTAGCTCTCTTCTTTCTTTGGAAAATCGGCAGGTAGAATGGCAGCTTCTGAGAGAACCCATTGGAAGGGGGCCCAGCCTGAACAAGGCTGTGTGTTGTGTCACTAGAGTCATGACCGACTCTTCGTGACCCCACGTCCATGGAGTTTTCTTGGCAGGAAGACTGGAGTGGCTTGCCAGTTCCTACTCCAGGTGCCTACAGCACCTGGTATTCCCTGATGGTCTCCTATCCAAGTACTAACCAGGGCCGACCCTGCTTAGCTTCCAAAATCAGGTGAGATTGGATGTGCTTAGGGCATCTAGGCTGCTTTGGAACTAATATGCCACCCTACCGTCCAGATCAAGGGCTTTTGGAATCACTGGGATAGCTCAGCGGATGAGCAGAGTGAAAGGCTGGAAGTTCTACAGGGGCTGGACATGGTGATCAGAACCGCAGAGCTGGAAGGGATCCTATAGATCAGTGTTCCTCAACCTGTGGGTCCCCAGATGTTTCCTGGACTGCAACTCCCAGAAACCCCTTCCAGCACAGCGAGTGGTGGAGGCTTCTGGGAGTTGTACTCCAGGAACATCTGGGGACCCACAGGTTGAGAGCCACTGCTATAGATTCTGTAAGATCCTATGGATTCCAAAGGATCCCTTCAGCTCAGCAGATCTAAGTTGACGATCATGGGCACAGTTTGCTTCAAACTAAAAGCGTGGTGGTGGGGGGAAGCGACAGTACTTGAATCTCACTTGGAGGCTTCCTGTGGGGCACAGTGAGGGAGACCACTGCTCTGGGCAAAGGGGGCTTTGCTTCCCTTTGGCGGTTCCTCCTCTAGCCCTTGCATGTCTCCGGCCCTGCCGCCGGGCGTGGCGTGTGGCGTGCCCGTCGGGCTTGCAGGAAGCTGCTGACAGGCGGTCCTGACCCCCTCAGCCATGTGCTCCCTGGCCAGTGCCCGATCCTGGGAGTGGCTCAAAAGACTCGTGGCTGGCCTGCCCTCTTGGCTAAACACAGGAAGGCAGGGGTCAACAGGGGCTAGCCCACGGACCCAGCCTCAGGAAGCTGGCTTTGGCAAGAGAAAGGAATACAAACGACACTGCAGGGAGGGAGGGAGGAAAGCAGAGACAAGCCAGCAGGACAGACCCCTCCGATTCCTCTCCTGTCGCACAGTGCCTGGGACAGGGACCTCGTGGGAGCTTCTGGTTTTGTAACATCAGGATCGTCCTCTGCAGAAGGTTCGACCTGTTTTGCCTCTGGGCCACGCATGAGAGCAGTGAGGGAGAAAAAAAGCAGCTTTGAGAATCTTCCCCATCGGTGGAGTAATGTGCCTGGCCCCTTCTATCCAGGTTTATCTATTTATTGGATTTTTATACTGCCCATCAAGCTGCCAGGTTATTCTAGTTTTATGGTCAAGGGTTCTTTCCTCACCCAGCGGTTTTAATTCATTTTGGGGGGAGGACTCTGTAAAGATGTTCTGAAAGGTTGTCCCTTTTACTTTTCTTTCTGTTGGGACATTTTCTGCGCATCTGCCGCTGAAGCTGCCCAAGGGACGTAGGCTCGCCTGAAGGATCTGCGCACCCCCTCCTCCCTAAAAGACACACAAGGAGGTTGCAAGTCCCTGCTCCCTGAGGGACAGTGACCTCACAGAGGCTGCCTGGTGGCGCAGTGGTTAAAGGCATGTCCTGCAGGTAAAACTGTGCTCACGACCTGGGGTTCAATCCCAGGTAGCAGGCTCAAGGTTCACTCTGCCTTCCATCCTTCCGAGGTCGGTAAAATGAGTACCCAGCTTGCTGGGGGGGGGGCAATGTGTAGCCTGCATACGATAATGAAACTGTAAACTGCTCAGAGACTACCTGAAGTGGTATGGGGCGGTATATAAGCAGAACACTTGGCTTTGCCTTTGGCCGCACACGACTCTTAACAGCAGCTAGATGGGCGGTATAAAGCGAGGCAGGAGAACAAGACTGGGGGCTCCAGGCAATTGTTTAATTCAGATGACTTCTCCAGGACAGCATGAGATTTATTTATTTGATTTATATTTGAACTTATTGAGCCCCCGATTTTCCCGCTGGAACGCTGGGCGGTTTACAACAAATTCTAACAAAACAAACTATCCAAAAAAGGAAACCTTAGACAACACTAAGAACCAGATGTGGGTGGCTTGGCAATTGTGCGGTAGGCCTGCTAGTTTGGGAACAGATTTTTTTTAAAAAAATCATTTTTCCTATCTTTCTTATTCCCTGCCCCACTTTTCCCCAGCTGCAAAAAGGAACTTCTCCACCCACCCACAGTGCAAAAAAAGGGGGGGGCAGAATCACCACTCTTGTTATAAAACATGCTTCCTGACACTATCAAAGTGGGCCATGCATTCCAAACAAACGAAGGCATCCTTAAGTCCAGAAGGATTGGAAAAGAATGCAAGGCTCCCTCCCCCCCCGCGCCCCGGCCCACAGGTACTGGCTCGGGACACATGGCAGCAATTTTGCTGTTTTGTGTATTTTGGCTCTGCTTTTAAAAGAAAGAATGAAAGGAAGAAAAATGACAGGAGGAGAACGCAGCTGCTGGGTCTCCTTTGTGAACTGCTGGGAGCTTTCAGCACGCCTGGGTCCTGCACAGAGGGGCTAGCCACCCAAGAGGACTTGTTGCAAGACTTGTAGGACAGTCTGTGCCCTCTTTGCTCAGAGGCGCCACAAAAGAGGTGGCGCCTTACGATCAGGAACGGAAACCACGCCGGCCTGTTCCGCGGTTAGCAGCATCCAAAAGTCCTGTAGTAACTCTGGGGTGAACATCATCATGAGCTTTTGCCAAGGACAGTACACAAGAAGAAGTGGGCTGCACTTGAAAATAGTTATATAGCTCCTCACCTTTCTCCTGTAGAGGACCTAAAGAAGTCAAGTGGATAGAGGGACACTCTTCTCCCTCTCACAAAATACCAAAACTAAGGGACATCCACTCAAACTGTGGGTTGGGAGAGTGAGAACAGACAAAAGAAAATATTTTTTCACCCAGCGGGTTGTTAGTCTGTGGAACTCCCTGCCACAGGAGATGGTGATGGCATCTGGCCTGGATGGCTTCAAAAGGGGATTGGACAGATTCCTGGAGGAAAAGTCCATCCCAGGTGACAAACCATGAGGGAGATGTGTCATCTCCAGGCTTAAAATCCAGGGTACTTCAAGGGCCAGATGCAGGGGAGTGGTATCAGGAGACAGATCTCTAGTCTCATGCGCTCTCAGACGCATCTGGTGGGGCCACTGTGAGATACAGGAAGCTGGACTAGATGGGCCTTTGGCCTGATACAGCAGGGTTCTTCTTATGTTCTTAATAAATATTAGATGTGTTTGTGGTTAAGAATAAACAGAACATAAACCATCCTGGAAAGTCTTCAGAGAGTGATGGGCCCCATTTATTATTCTTTTATCTAGAATACTGTTTGCTAGTGTGAGGTCACCGTTGACAATATGGCTTTTCTCTCCACAATTAAGATCTGGTTGCACACAGAGTCCACTCCTTTGGGGTGGGGAGAGTGCATCTCCCACAGTCCCCGGGGGCGGCGGGGGGGGGGAGAATTCTGGGATTTTTTTTAGGGGAGGCTCCCAAAAAAAGGAACTTTCTCAGGCTCTCAAACTGAAGTGTGCATGCAGGAATGCAAGAATCCTTTAAGGCAGGTAACATTCTCTGTACAACAAGGCACCAGGCTCCCACCTGATGCTCTGTGACACAACGGATTAGATTCACGCCTGTGGTGATGAGCTGTGACACAGGTTACGGCCTGCGCTGAAGCACAAGCAATGTTTTCCCACGTTGCAGGTAAAAAAGAAGTAGGAAAGGGAATATGAGAAATGAAAAAGAGCCTCCCCCCCTCCCCCAATGAATCGAGCCAGGTCTGCTCTCTCTCTCTCTCTCTGCCGGAGAAACGTCTTGGTAAATTCCACAAAGGCAGCTTTCTCAGTCCCAACCTCAATCTTGATGTTTGACGGCTCTAAGTTTTCCAACAAACCATTAGGGTTCCACTGGGGGGGTGGGAGGCGGGGAGGAGGCCGGCGGCTGATGATTAACAAAAAACGTTAAGGGTAATGTGGAACAGACCTGGTTCCAAACCAACCGCCTGACCTCTAGAGGCAGCTTTGAGGAGAACGCGGACGGGGGATCCTTCATCTGTCCTATAGCAAGCAGCATCGGCCGGGAAGATTCCCCAGCATCATGGCTTAACTCTGGCTGGATGACAGGTTAGGGAACCTGAGGCAACCCGGATCCTAGCTGCCCGGCCAGTTCAAGGGAGCCTGTCGACACCTCGCCCCCTAAGACAACTGTTTGTGTGACTCAAGCATGGGTTTCAGAGAAGGCTGTTTGAAAGAAAGCGGGTGAGACAGGCAGATTCCTGCCTGCATCTGTACAGACCGGTCGGGCGAATTGAAATATTTGTTTCAGGCTAAGCCTGTTAAAGACACAGGTTCAAATCCCAACTTTGCCAGGACAGCGTGAGACTCGAAGCCAGTTGGGAGCGACCTTGCAAGGGTTCTGAGAAATATTACCAGGAGTGAATGATGGAGAACCACATTTCAGATCCCCTCAACCCTGAATTATTTACCTTCTGAAATCCTCAGAAAAGCAGGGCAATCATAGCTAAATGAGTAGAACTGCTATGAACACATTTTTATATAAAAAGAAAAAAATCGGTATCATTTGTTTAAACATGCACCGACTTAAAAACTTTTTTTTCCTGGAAGATGGGGAGGGAAAAACGGCCACAGATGTTAGGATGCTAAACTGAACCCTTAAACACAAGAGAGTCAGCAGCAAAGATGAAGTCACAGGGTGTGACAAGTACAGAAAGGGAACTGAAGAGGTGAGGAATGTTGGCATTCAAGGATGGCATTAACCTTTCCACAAAGGACACTGAAAACCAGAGGAATTCTAGGGCTGTTCCACTGGCAGTCTTGAGAAAATCAAGGACTATGGCAGGCATGTCCAAACTTTGGCCCTCCTGATGTTTTGGACCACAACTCCCAGAATTCTAAGCTTAGATCTGCCAATGGCAAAGGACTGTGGGAGTCGCTGTCCAAAACATCTGGAGGGCCAAAGTTTGGACATGCCTGGACTATGGTTTGGAAGGGGGAAATTGTACCTCAGCCCAAAGTGAGAGCATGTTGGTCCATGAGGGCAAGTGGGCTAGGTATCTCCATCTAGGGTTAGAAAGGGGTGACCGAGGTCACTTTTTCCCATCCAAGAGGCAACGAGAAAGCATTCAGTGCCTTTTCACACGACCCCTAAGATCCGCTGGTCCCTTAAATTCGGACCAAAGATCTTAGGGGTTTGTTGCCCTTCCTTCCTCCCCACCAGAGAAAGAGGGGGGAAAATGCAGCTCACCTGGAGGAGCTTCCCGGAGCTCCGTTTCTCTTCCATTTCTCTTCCGTTTCTCTTCTGCTTGCTTTTTTTCCTCCCACCTCTTCTCTTAAAGGGGCAGGAGGCAAAAAAAAAACACAAGCAGAAGCCAGGAGAGCCCCGCACTGACCAGATTAAATCCGGACCTGGGGATTTTCACCCACCCCACCTCAAGCAGGTACAAGAAAGTGCAGCTGGGTCGCGCTTAGGTGGGCGGGGTCGCACTTAATTGTCTGCAAAGTCCGGAGCTGGTGGGAAAACACTTGTAAGGTCCGGACCTTGCAGCCATTTCCTGCGGAGCTTAGGGGTCGTGTATAAAGGCTCTCAGCTGTGGCGCACTATCACTGCAAGGGAGGAGTTTAGGGACTAAATCAGGATTAATCAGCCCTGCCTACTGTTTCCTTTTCCTTTGACTTTCCCTTTACTAGCAATCCTGACCCCACAGCCCCAATTGATATCATCCACCAGTGGGTCACACAGTATATTTTTTGTAAGCGCAGCCATTTATGTCACAACCCCAACAAAGGTTTGTTTCCCTCACAAACATCCCAGGGATGAAACTCAAGAATTTAAGACCTGACATTCTCACCCGCCTTCCCACCACCTTTCGAAAATCAACACACGCTAGAGAAAGGCATGAGACCAGCTGTACAATTTTAGGGAACATACATTTAATGACTCTCAAAGACCGACGAACACGGGCACACATCAAGAAAGAATAGTTTAAATTTGAGAGAGAGCTTCTTTTCACAGAGACCAAGGTGTCCATCCGACCTGCGCGCACATCACCCCGTGTCCTTTTTTACCAATTAAAGAAAAATATTCGGCTACCATGCTTCGCAGGCTTCAACTCGCCTTCGAGGGGCGGGTTTGGGGGCGGCTTCGGCCGGGAATGGAACACGTTCTCAGGGAGCGGCCGATCGGTCTTCACTTTGGTGACCTGGAAAGGGGGGGAAGAATCACACTGGGAGGTCTCACAGGCCACAAGGAGGCACAGGAATCACAATGGACAAGGCAAGCCGTGCAAAAAAAGAAGTCAAGCCAGCCAGCGAAGGCAGAGAAGAACATCCACGCACAAAAAAAAATATATATTTTTTCCACCCAGCACGTTGTTAGTCTATGGAACTCCCTGCCACAGGATGTGGTGATGGCATCTGGCCTGGATGCCTTCAAAAGGGGATTGGACAGATTCCTGGAGGGAAAAGTCCATCACAGGTTGACAAACCATGAGGGAGATGTGTCATCTCCAGGCTTAAAACCAGGGGTACTTCAAGGACCAGATGCAGGGGAGTGGTATCGGGAGACAGAGATCTAGTTTTGTGCGCTCCCAAACGCATCTGGTGGGGCCACTGCGAGATAGAGGAAGCTGGACTAGATGGGCCTTTGGCCTGATCCAGCAGGGCTCTTCTTAGGTTCTTATGTTCTTAAGCAAGCAAAATTTCTACCCAACAATGAGAGGCTTCCAGATGTCTCAGATTGCCCATCTGACAGCTGAGACCAACACGGCCGCACTTCTGGAAAACCCTCGTTTCGGAGCGGCTGCCTTACAGGACGCCAAGAGCCATGGCTGATCTGCACCAGCCTTGCCTGCTCTGTCCAGCAGCAGCAACGTCTCCAGGCCACGTCTTAGTCCAACCCCCATGAGCCCAAGTGAACTGGTACTATGTGAATCTAGCCTCTGAGCCCCAGCGATAAGCTTCAGCAACTTAAACCAAGAAGCGATCCATGGAGAAAACAAAAATCGGAGCAGGCGAAATTTTCCTTAACAAGAAATAAGGGAAGAGATATTTTGATATACAACATATTCCATGCATAGTATAAAGACTATATTTTGGTCTAAACTGGTTAGCCTCCCATCTGAAACACACTCTGACTGCTTCTCTCGCAATAACCCCGAGAAGCTGCCTTCCTTGAACCGGATTAAAACACCTAACTGTCCAAGCCTCTTGTCTTAAGCCAGCCAGAAGCTTTTAATCTACCGGACATGATTACATGGAATCGTTTACTCTCCCTTTAACTGCTTGCATTCCCTTTTGCCTTTAATGTTGCCTTCTAAAGCAGCAAGGTGCCCTTCAATTCCCTGTTCTTAAACCGGAATATGTCTTAATTGTACTGCAGTGTATATTGTCCCTCATTACTGTAAGCCGCCCTGGGTCATTTTCCAAGGAAAAAGGCAGGGTAAAAATACTCAAAATTTTATTTATTTATTTATTTATTTATTTATTTATTTATTTATTTATTTATTTATTTATAAATATTAGGGTTGTCTAGTACACGGAAGTAAGCTGAGAGCACTATGTGGTTGTGAAACTGTAATTCTGTGTTGGAAAAGTGGGGGGGGGGTCATCTTGTACATGGGGGTGTCTTACAGAAGGAAAATTTTGGTACCTCTGTGTGTGCACAGGAGATACAGGCATCCCAATGCAGCTGTTCCTAGAAGGAATCTTAATTTATGCTCGCAGAATACAATGCTTACAGCAGCCATACAATCCACTCCTTTTAAGCCCTTAACAGGAAATCCACCACCCCGTCAACGAGATGAAACGAGATGAAACGAGATGCACCTCGAACGAGGCATGGCACTCACACTCCTCTCGTGCCAATGGAAGAACCAAACAATTCCAAGTGACTCACTGGCAACAACCACAACAGAAACAATGACGGTTTTGGATTTCGGATCCTTCCTCGCTAGGAGGACACAGCAGCAGCTGAAAGCACAGGCAAGATCTGAAATCCAACGGGTTGGGGGGGGAAGCATTATTTAAACAGCCTGGCAGAGTTTGGACCCTGGTTCCGCTAAGCTTATGTTCTGTTTTGGTGTTAAACACAGGCAAGGTGCCTCCTCTCGCCTAAAAGGCAGGCAGCCGGAGAACGCATCTTAAGTCGAGCCACACACAAATTTCACATGACGGAAAAATAACCTCTTGAGATTGTTCGCTGACTACTCCACCACATCCTAGAGCAATTCAAGATTGATCGACTGGATGGGACAAGGGAAAGGATCCCAGATCCTTTTGCCCTTTAACTGCTAACCCTGAGCCAAGACAGAGTTTTCAGAGGCTGACGCACCCTGTAGGCCTCCCGTGGGATGAGGCAGCCGCAAACCTCAGAGTCAGGAGAAGCAGATCAAAAAAGAAAGGGGTGAAGCAGTGCGTGTTTTAGGCTATGCGGCGAGAAAGGACTGAAAAAAGCAGCCAGGTTAATACAGGGATCAAGAACCCTCAAAGCCTGAGGCCAAATCCAGCTCTCCTGGTGTTACAACCTGGGCCTTTTTGGCTTCTCTTCACAAAAAGTGTTCTGCTTATATACCGCCCCATACCACTTCAAGTAGTCTCTGGGCGGTTTACAGTTTCATTACAGTATGCAGGCTAGACATTGGCCCCTCCCCCCCCCAGCAAGCTGGGTACTCATTTTACCAACCTCAGAAGGATGGAAGGCTGAGTGAACCTTGAGCTTGCTACCTGGGATTGAACCCCAGGTCGTGAGCACAGTTTTACCTGCAGGACAGGCATTTAACCACTGTGCCTCATTTTGCTTGGGAGAGCCCTCATTTCTGCACCATTTTTTTTTTTTGCCCCTGAAGTAAAGACCCAAATGCCTCTCTTGGAACTGAGCAGCTGGCCAGTCCACCTTGGATCTAAACTAAGGCGGCAATTCTGGCCCTAATGTTTTAGGCCTTCAGCCCCGCCCACCACTCCAACTGTGGCCCCTAAGAACTTATCAGATGTCTGATTTGGCCTCTGGGTTGAAAGGCGTTCCTGATCCTTGCTTTGCCGACACACAGCGCAGGCCAAGGCGACACAAAAAGCACAGAAACAAAGAGGACGTTCCTCAGTTACCTTGGAGAGTTGTCCCAGGTCAGGCCTCACCCATCCGAGCTTCTCCAGCACGCACTCGTCAAAGACACGTTGCTGATTTCGGCATAAGCGCAACTCTTGCAAGCCAGTGTAGTCCAGGCAGGTCCAATAGCTGGTAAATGGCTCAGCACAGTGCAGCTTGATCTGCCTAGGAAAAAAACATGAGGCAGTGAGAGTGCTTATTTTCCCCTTTCGCGATCAGAAAATGGGCGAAATGGCTTGGCCAGGCCAGTGGCACCTGCAAGAGGGTGAACGGAATAACTGAAGAATAAACAGAAACCAAAGTCATCAGGTTAAGATTTTCCATTCTATCAACATAAGAACCTAAGAAGAGCCCTGCTGGATCAGGCCAAAGGCCCATCTAGTCCAGCTTCCTGTATCTCACAGTGGCCCCACCAAATGCCTATGGGAGTGCATGAGACTAGATCTCTCTCTCCTGATAACCAATCCCCTGCATCTGGTCCTTGAAGGACCCTGGTTTTAAGCCTGGAGATGACACATCTCCATCATGCTTTGTCACCTGGGATGGACCTTTTCCTCCAGGAATCTGTCCAATCCCTTTTGGAAGGCATCCAGGCTAGATGCCATCACCATCTCTTGTGGCAGGGAGTTCCACAGACTAACAACACGCTGGGTGAAAAAATATTTTCTTTTGTCTGGTCTCACTCTCCCAACCCACAGTTTGAGTGAATGTCCCTTAGTTTTGGTAATCTGTGAGAGGGAGAAGAGCGTCCCTCTATCTACTTGACTCACGCCCTGCATTATTTTGTACATCTCAATCCTATCCCCCCCCCTCAGGCGCCTTTTTCCAGACTAAAGAGCCCCACATGTTTAGCCTTTCTTAATAAGGGAGGTGCCCCTCCCTTATGCTTATTCTTTCTCAGAGTGGGGGGAGAGGGAGAAACTATTTCTATCAACAGCTTTGATGCAGAGGCCTCGAGGACAATAGCGACTCTCCCAACTGGCCTTACCAGATCATTCAAGGGAAAAAGATTTAAATAAGAGGGTACCTTTCAACAGAAGTGCTCTGAACGCTACTTTTAATCCTGCTGTTGTTTTTAACAGGATGATCCATTTGGCTGTGTTCCCCTTTGACCACTCGCTAGCCTTTCATTTGTATTTATGTATTTATTCCTACTGGGTTGAGCCACTGAGTCCCTGGTTTAACCTCCCCACATGGACCTGAAACTCACAGGGCAGCCTGAGTCCTGTCCCAGTCTTTCAGCCTAGCCTGCACATCACAAGGCTGCTGCATGGATGAACTGTAGGGAAGCAAGGGAAGAATTCATGTACATCACCTTGAGTAAAGAGGAGAAAAAGTGGGCATTGATTGACTGACTGACTGACTGACTGAATGAATGAAATGTTAAGGTTTACCATGGCACACTTGATTTGCACAACATGTGGAAAGTATCTGGAAGTGGAGTCATGGCTACTGGGCTTCTTTTTCTTGAGAGAGAGAAAGGTTTCGCTGCTCATCCAAACAGCTTCATCAGTCTGAAGATAAGCTCACTTGGGTGACTGAGAATCTTCACAGACAGGTGGAAAGTAATTGTATAACTGTTTTCTTGTTTAAAATATCTAATGGTTTCCTCCATCCAGTTGAGGGGAAATGGGCACCGGTCTCAATGAACCTTCTTTAAGCAGTAGCTGAATTAATCTACTGCCGCACATTTACCGAGAGTGGCACAGCACTTCTTCTCCCTCTCACAAAATACCAGAACTAGTGGACATCCACTCAAATTGAGGGCTGGGAGAGTAAGAACAGACAAAAGAAAATATTTTTTCACCCAGTGCGTTGTTAGTCTGCGGAACTCCCTGACACAGAATGTGGTGATGGCACCTGGCCTGGGGGCCCTCAAAAGGGGATTGGACAGATTCCTGGAGGAAAAGTCCATCACAGGTGACAAACCATGATGGAGATGTGTCATCTCCAGGCGTAAAACCGGGGTCCTTCAAGGGCCAGATTCAGGGGAGTGGTATTGGGAGACAGAGATCTAGTCTCGTGCGCTCCCAAACACATCTGGTGAGGCCCCTGTGAGATGCAGGAAGCTGGACTAGATGGGCCTTTGGCCTGATCCAGCAGGGCTCTTCTTATGTTCTTATGTAGGTCATACCGTGATCAGTCCATTTGGGACAAAGGTGCCAAATGACTCTTCTTATTATTTTTTTACGAACTTGGGGGACCGGCCCGAGCCTGGGCAGGGGACGTACCTGAAGAACTCCAGGGCACACTTGTTGACTTCTCTGCCTTCGTTCAAACATTTCCGAGGGTCCTTTTCCTCCCAACGGCACAGCATGAACTCCTTGTTGACTTTGTCACACTGCGAGCCATAATGGTGGGCAGCTGCTTTGAGGACGGCAGAGGACACGTTGACCTGACGAGGAAACAAGTTAAGTGAGTGACAGAAGGCACGGCAGAGGGGGGGGAAGGTGAAGCGCTTGCAAATAATCCTGCAAGTCTGCAATTGTTGACATCCAAATCATCAGCTGAAGGGGAAGGAGCCTTGTTTTTTTCCTCCTTCACCTGTAAAATCATAAGATTCCTTCCCAGCTTTCACAACAACCTTGTGGAGCATCAGAAAGTATACAGCACAATCTATGAGCTGCACCGTGTCATACAGATAAAAAAGAAAGTAAGAAAAGAATACAACATTAAAGACATCTTCGATGCCACAAGCAATTTGAAAATGTATTATTTAGAAGATAAGAGGAGAATGTGGGACATTCTAGATCAGTGGTTCTCAACCTGTGGGTCCCAGATGTTCCTAGACTGCTACTCCCAGAAACCTCTTCCAGCACAGCGAGTGGTGGAGGCTTCTGGGAGATGGAGTCCAGGAACATTTGGGGACCCACAGGTTGAGAACCACTGTTCTAGATGCTGGACTGCAAGTCCCATCAGCCTTCGTGAGCAGAGCAATAAATAAATAAAATAAAGGATGATGGGAGAGGCAGTTCAGCATCCTCTGAAAGGGGAGGCATTCCTTGCTGCTGGGATTAAAAAAAGAAACAAGTTAAGAACTGCAAGGAATAAGAAGGTGCCTGTCCAAAACAACCCACAAGGTAGGAAAGCGATTGGAAGAAACAACATAAAGAAGCAAAGGACCAAGATAAAGGAATTCAAGCAGTGAATGTTAATGAACACAAGACGCCTTGAAGTTGGGGAAGTTAAGTGACAGTATCACAAACCTACCTCAGGAAAGTGTTTTTTGGCACTTGGTTTACGTCAGCATAAACAGGTATTCCATGGAGCCAAGAAGGTCATAGATTAGGATAAACTAACATAAGAACCTAAGAAGAGTCCTGCTGGATCAGGCCAAAGGCCCATCTAGTCCAGCTTCCTGTATCTCACAGTGGCCCCACCAGATGTGTCTGGGAGCGCATGAGACTAGATATCTGTCTCCTGATACCACTCCCCTGCATCTGGCCCTGGAAGGACCCTGGTTTTAAGCCTGGAGATGACACGTCTCCCATCATGGTTTGTAACCTGTGATGGACTTTTCCTTCCAGGAATCTGTCCAATCCCCTTTTGAAGGCATCCAGGCCAGATGCCATCACCACCTCCTGTGGCAGTTCCACAGACTAACAACGCCAAACTAATCCAGATTAAAACAAGTAAAGGGGCTTGTAATACCTTTACAAAAAGGGCAAGCAAACAAAAACACAGTTTTTGGAAGGAAGGAAGGAAGGGATAGATAGATAGATAGATAGATAGATAGATAGATAGATAGATAGATAGATAGATAGATAGATAGATAGATAGATAGATAGATAGATAGATGATTGGTTCAACTTAAGAGCATGCATTCAGAACGGATTAAATTCGTAAATTGAGGTACCACTGTATATATAAAGAGAAAGAGAGAGTTGGGAAAAGTTCCTTTTTCCCTTGTGCGCTACCACGCCCAGAATCCTCTTTATTGGTAGAGAGACTTGGCCATTGCCTAGAAAAAAAGGAGAACAAGGACATACAACTTGGAGAAGTTACTTTTTTTTCTAGACTACACTTCCCAGAATTCCCCGAGTTGGGGGGGAGGGGAGTCGAGACTGGGTTGCTACACACAGACACACAGACAGACACACACACACATATGAAGGCTGAAGGCTTCCTACACACACACACACACACACACGAAGGTTGAGGGCTTCCTACACACACACACACACGAAGGTTGAGGGCTTCCTACACACACACACACACACACACACACACACACACACACACACACACACAAACAAACACACACACACACACGAAGGTTGAGGGCCTCCTCCACGCACACACACACGCACACACACACACACGCGCGCGCGCACATGCACACACACACACACACACACACACACACACACACGAAGGGAAGGGGGGCGACTGAGGTGGGGGGGGCGGCCTGTGAGGTCAATGTTTTTTGGGAGGGGGGTGTCGGGTCCCTGCTCAGAGCTTCCGCCTCCACCGCCGCCGACCCTCCCTCACCTCGGGCGCTTCCAGCTCCTCCGGCGGGGGGACCTCAATGATGTTCGGCATGGCCGCGGCCCGTCCCGGCCTCCCCTTCAGCTTCCCCTTCGCTGCCCTCCCTCAGGGACTAGGCCGCAAGCCTGCCGCCACTGCGCAGGCGCAGGCGCCGGCTGCCACCGCGGCCACCCCGTGCGCATGCGCCTCCTTTCCACCACCACCCCCAACCCATTCCCCGGCGCCCTCCGTTCACCTTGGGGACGGGTGGGCGTGGCCAAGCGGGCGGCTCCCTTGCCCTCCCTGTGGCCACGCCCCTCTCTTCGGTCCTCTGCCCGGCGGCTTGTTGCCATGGCGACGGACTCTTGCCCGGGCATCCTCGGCTAGTCGCCCGTGGCCACCATGCACCACACGGGCAGCTCCTACCGGGGCCAGCGGGTGAATGGCAGGTGGGGGGGGGGGGAGAATCGTGATGGAAGGCCGGGCGGGGCTCCTTTTCTCCCTCCCTCTCTCTTCCGTGTACAAGCTGCACGTGTGAACCCTGTTTCTTTCCTGTCTGCGTGGCGATGTCCCCCTTGTACTTCCGTGTACAAGCTGCACGTGTGAACCCTGTTTCTTTCCTGTCTGCGTGGCGATGTCCCCCTTGGACAGCACTGGAGAATGCTTGGGCGGATCTTTGGACGGAAAGAGCTTTGTGGAGCTATTATTACTACCAATAAACCTCGACAAGAGATGTTTTTGCAATCCTTGGTTTGCAGTTTAAATGTTCCTGTTTTTTATCGTCCTCGTTACCAATCATTATTTTGTCTGCAAATTTTATCCTGCATTGTTTTCAACTTTCTGATCCTCTCCTGTCTGGTTTTAACAATTCTTGTTCTATGTTCATGCAATAAAAGCATGCTTAAGCAACCTATAAGCGTGTAAAATAAATTCATTTCTATTTATTATTATTATTATTATTATTATTATTATTATTATTATTATTATTATTATTATTATTATTGATCTTCCAATTGAGGGTTGATTAATTGCCCCTTTTATTGGCTTTCTCCATTTAAAAACATTAAGATAGTTGTTATGAGTTTTTTGGGCTGTTTGGACATGTTTTGGAAGTTTTTCTTCCTGACGTTTCACCAGACTCTGTGGCTGGCATCTTCAGAGGGCCAGGAGCTCAGGGAACTGGGGTATAGAGTGAGTGAGACTGTGGTTTTAAAGTTGTGGGAAAGAGGAGACTTGTCCTATGCAGGAGAATAGGTGTTAAGATAATTTTAAGATATTATGTTTTCATTGATTTTTAATGTGTGGTTTTATTACGTGTCTCCCTCTCCTTTTGACATTTTATGAACTGATATAAAACAGTCTCCCTAATTCACCTGCCTTCTCAGTACATCTTCAAGACTCAATGATTGGAATGGTTTTGGTCCATAGTGTGGAATTAACCCCACTCCTCCCTGTGGGCTTTTGACAGATTGGAAGGCACCGGCACATATACCCTCCCGACAGAAACCAAATATGTGGGGGAGATGAAGGACGGGATGTTTCATGGAAGAGGAACCTTGTTCTTCCCTAGTGGAAGCAAATACGAAGGAACTTGGGAGAACGGTATATCCATAGAGGTATGCCTACTTGGGCAGTATAATATACTTTTTGAAACTTCTCTGGTTCTTGTCTCTCGAGTGCCTTTGGGAAAACCCGGCAATTAAGATCGAGCCAGGGTGAGAGGGACGGCTTGTAGACGTAGGGCCTTCTCGGCAGCTGCCCCCAAGCTATGGAATGCCCTCCCAAGTGAGATCCGCCTGGCGGCAACATTGATGACATTTCGGCACCAGGGAAAAACCTTCCTGTTCCACAAGTTTTTTAATTGATACAGCATAGACTGTGGATCCTCTGATGGCAATTTTAGTGTAATGGTTTTAGTGTAAGGTTTTTATTATTGTTTTAATTATTTATTGATATTTGATGTTTTAACCATTTTAATTCTTTGATTTTAAGCCGCCCAGAGATCTTTGGGTAGTGGGCGGCATATAAGTTGTAAAAATAATAAACAAACAAACAAACAAACAAACATTGGTGGTTTGAGAACAGAATCGCCACCAGGGCTGCTGAGGAGTCACTGTAGAAGACCAGAGGCTCTGGTTTAATCCAGTATGAATCTTTGCATATTCTTAGCCTGGACCTTTTCCTTCGCAGGGCAAGTACACCTTCGCAGATGGCCTGGAATACAAAGACGAGAAATGGCATTACTGCGACGGCTATGACAGAAGGTTTTATACTGAGATCTGCAAGGGTCTGAAGCCGGCAGGTAACGGAGCTCAGTCACCTTATCTGATTAGAAACAGTCAACTGAAACTCAGTAGAGCAGGCATATCCAAACTTCGGCCATCCTGATGTTTTGGACCACATCTCCCAGAATTCTAAGCTTAGATTGCCAATGGCAAAGGACTGTGGGAGTGGTGGTCCAAAACATCTGGCGGGCTGAAGTTTGGACATGCCTGCAGTAGAGGATTGTTATGCTGTTTGAGGCCATCCATTCCGTCAAGGCTAGGAGGCAACTAGCCAAATCAGTCCCCTTTCCCCTTCATGTTGCCTTGTCTGTTGTTTTTATTGATTTGTTGACAAACATTCCTACAGGGGAGTATGGCTAAGAGCCAGGTAATGTGACCGTTCGGACTACTGTTCCCAGAATACCCCAGCCAACATTTCTGTTTTGGGGACTGTTACTCAAAAGAAGGAGGGGGCATGGGAGGAGTCATTCCTCAGCAAAGCCATTTGCATTCCTCAGCATCCTGAGATGGTCATTTAGATTTAGATTCCATATGCCTAGATGCCGTAAGCACATCCGATCTCACCTGATTTCGGAAGCTAAGCAGGGTCGGCCCTGGTTAGTACTTGGATGGGAGACCACCAGGGAATACCAGGTGCTGTTGGTGCCTGGAGTAGGAACTGGCAAGCCACTCCAGTACTCCTGCCAAGAAAACTCCATGAACATGGGGTCACAAAGAGTCGGTCACGACTGTAACGCCATAGCACACATATGTTTCAAAGCAGGGCATTTATATCTTCATATCTATCGTCATTTCCAAGGCAAATCCCAGCTCACCAATCTGGACCCTCCCCGGATGATCCCTGAAGGCTGCTACGACTGTGGCGACGGTTTCTACAATCCTGAAACCCGAGTGGTTACTGATTACCACCACCGTTTCTTGAGAAACGCAGGTAGGCTCATGCTGCAGAAACTATATCCATGTTAGTTATTTTGACATCCGTATCCTATATTTCCTCCAAGAAGCAGGCAGGTGTTTGGGAGGACCTGCCCTCTTATCCCCTGACTGTGCAATTTTCTCAGTAGTCTTTGGTGAGGGACTGTACCAAAAGCCTTCTGAAAGTCAAGATAATGTCCACTGGTTCACCCAAATCCAAATGCCTGTGGACCTTTTCAAAGAATTCTAAAAGGTTTGTCTTATCCTCATGCCACCCACGGGTAGTGGTGAAGGCGAGACACAGTCATTCAGAAAGTCTCACGTTCAAATTGTTATTTAAACCCAGGATTCTCTGGTCCTGATCTAACTAATACCTTAGCTATTAGGCAAGAGTTAAGTGAGAGAGGTAAAAGGAGTATAGGTCTGTCACAATGTCAGTTAGGGACTGTTCAATGGTACCTCAGTTTAAGTAATTAATGCATTCTCCGGGATGCTCTGTATTGTGAAAAATGTGTAAACCAAAACTCGGTTTCCCATAGGAATACCTTGAAAACCAATTAATCCGTTCCGGAAGTCAGAAAAAAAAGTCTGTTCAAAACTGTTTATAAAGTGTACCTTATAAAGTGCACAGGGACAGGATTCATCAAGCAATAACATTTCAAACACCCAAATTCGACTTTTTCTAAAACGTCACACATCAGCTTTTAACACATGGCAAGCTTTTCAAACGTGGTACACAGTCCTTTTGCCCCTGCCCCCCCCCCGTTCAGTGCACCTTTCAGAGGCAGGGGACAACTCTTCCCAGCCTCCCCCTGCCATGGAAAGAGGACCAAAGCTGTTGCCGTCAAAGGCATCTGTTACGCACTACTAGTTTGAGAAAGGAGGCAGTAGGTGTCACCTCTCCTCTCTCTTGGGAATTTTTGGATCATGCCATCTGCCGCCAACCCGCAAATCCAGATCGTTGTTAAATGGGTGGCACCAGTCCAACATGCTGGAGTGCCACCCTTCAGCTGATGGGTCTGATAAGTGAACGCTTTCCCCCAAAACACAGGAACTGAGGCAGGTCAGCCCAGGCAGCAACGCCTAGAAATTTCCCTTCCTCCTCGTCTTCTCTTTTTCACAAAACAATCTGTGCTTTGAACTCTCCTTTGTTAGCCTCTAGGGCTATGAACCCATCCAGCAGGCCAGGGCTTGCCGGATCAGCTCATTGTCTATATATGATCCCATGTTTGCCCATCCAGAAGCTCCCCCCCCTCCCAAGCAGGCCCTCCTCTCCTTGGAGGACATGGGTGTGAAGAAGGGATGTCGGGTTCGGAGACCGTCCCTTCCTTTCAGGGGCACCGACACAATTGAAAGAGCCGGGACTCGCCTGACATCAGAGGAACTCCAGGAGCCCCAGGAGAAGTCGTTGGGAGGCTCAAGGCCAGCGAGGGGGGACAGAAGAGGTCGCCTGATCGCCAGGCTGTGTGCGAAAGAAGCCGGGGGAATAAGGCCCGGCGCGAGAGGGAACCGATCCAAGGCTGCTCCTTGACAGGAAAAGCAGGAAAAACCCCATCAGGTCCTGGAAGCATCAAAAGCAGATGTCAGGAAGCATTGAGGAACGCCTGGCAAAACCTTTGGCAGCCGGCTGGCTGAAAACGAGCCCGCCTTCCTTAAAGAACTGAGTTTGAGGAGGCCACTTTTCCGTAGCTTCCCCTACCCGCCCACTTGACATGGTAGGGGTTAAGGCCGAGCCTCAAAAGAAAAGTGGTGTCGGCCCTGAAATTTAAACGGCAGTTTTAAAATGAAGAAGACAAGTCCAGAGTATGGGGTGGGGGCGGGGGGGTTTGCTGTTTAATTTTGTTGATAGACTAGGACATATTCTGGAAGTACCAGGAGCCTAATTTAACAGGTAAACCCACAGGTATGTGGAGACCACCTGCAAACTGTCTACCGAGTCCCTTCGGTCCTGTGCTCAGTCGCCAGGGATGCCATAGAATGCTCCCAAACAGTCTAAACATCCGAGGGAGAAAGTTCACTAACACAGCAGCAATAATGCAGCAGTCATGAAAGGAGGCTGGAGCTAGGCTAGGATTTTTAAAAATGACAGGACAGTGAAGGAGCTAAATATCGTGAGCAGGAAAAGACCGGTCTGGAGAGCATCAGGACAACTGACTAAGCTCTGGTGTGGGCAGTCACGACTTGGATGAGTTACTTCTATGAAGTAGGACTCCCAGAATCTGTCAGCCAGCAGGCCCAGTGGTGAATTCTGGCCCAGAAAGCAACTTTCCCAAGTTCTGGTGAGAAGATAACACTCAGCGGTAGCAATCTTTCGTAAACACAGGAATGGAGAGATAGGAAAGGGGTGAAGATGGCACGATTCGTTCCTAGCCCAACTTGGACTTCCTTAATGTTCTCTGGTAATTTTCCCACACACACACTACTAACCAGCCTGGGGCTCACGTAGCTTCTGAAATCTGATAAGATCGATCGCATTCAAAGTGGGATAGTGCTATGTCACTGCAGGGATAAAACCTGGCAGCTCCTGCATGCCCGCTGTATGCTGTAGCTCCAAGATGTGGCTGTTTTAACCCTAGTGGAGTATAAACTCGCCAAGTTTTTAAGGCCACATGGGTCTTCCGACTCCTTCCTCTTACCCATCTAGGTTGTCCAAAGGTGGGAACCACAGCTGCTTCTGCCCCTGTGTGATGCCAGGGCTCTGTTCGCGTTCCTGTTTTTTCCTGGGTTGCCGTATGCCTTCACAGTCTCTCTCCAAGCAGCTCCTAAGAGCCCACCTGGGCCTTTAGAAACTAGAGAGGAAAGTGGTCCTTGAACCACAGGGCAATTTAGTCCTTGTTGTATTTTCCTGCCAGATTCCAAGGAGACCTCCCCCAGCCCACCCCACCCACTCCAAAAAAACACACACCCCCACACTGAAACTATGAATCCGCTTTCCAGGATTTAAATAAATTTAAAATTGGGGGTTCTTTCTATAGCTTTTTTTGTTTTGTTAATCAAAGGTGTTGGAGGTTTGATCGGGCACGGAATGTCCCTCGCTGCTTATTTTTATTTTTTATTTTAATATGCAATGGTAAAACGTCCCCCACCCCCAGCACACACACACACACACACACACACACACACACACACACACACACACACACACACACACACACACACACTGCTTTTGTATATTTAATCATTGTGAATTATAAGCTGTGTGAAAGATTTCGGCTCTCGGGCATTTGCCAGATGGTTGATTCTGCTTCCCCCTCTCTCTCTCTCCCCCCCCCCCCACACACACACCCGTCGCTCAACAAAAGACATAATGTTTGTGGCCAAGCCCCGAGAAATGGCTGGCAATCAGTGTATTCTTCCAGCCAACGAGTGCCAGACCTGTTTGCAAGAATGTACGGCTTTCTGCAGAAATTAACTACTGCGACGGGTTTGAGACTCAGCTCCTGGGCTCATGACAAAACAAACCGCATCCAGTTGTTTCTACCAGAGGAGACGGGATGGGACGTGATTGAGGTGTCTTCCCTGTTTTTTTTCTTTTAACACAGTATTGTTCGTTGCCGATTCCTTGATCGGTTTCACCCTCGGCTGGGTATCGTGGAGGAGAGGCAGAGGGGTGGGGGGAAACATACAGTGGGGTTCTACCCTATAAATATACAGCCATTTCCCCCCCACCCCACAAAAAGCAGAGCTTGTTCTTTTGAAGATGTAGACCAGGCATGTCCAAACGTCGTCCCTCGAGATGTTTTGGACCACAACTCCCACAGTCCTTTGCCATTGGAAATACAGGCTTGGAATTTTGGGAGTTGTGGTCCAAAACATCCGGAGGGACGAAGTTTGGACATGCCTGATGTAGACTCTTCCTTGCTGCTGGCATTTCTTCTTGTTTGAGCTCTTTTGTTGGTTCAACAAATGCCCTTGGTACCTAGTGGCGGCTCCTCCCTCGCTGGAGGGGTTTCGACAGAGGTCCGATGTCTGTCTGCCAGCGATGGCTTGGCTGTAGATTTTCCAGCACCGATGGGGTGATCTGGATGACCCTCAGGATCTGTTCGAACTCCGTCGTTCTCCGGTTCTCCTGCCCGTCACCTTCGGACAGCCGTTGAGGCCAGTGTCATAGGTCAGGCCTGCCCAACAGGTAGACTGCAGGCTACCGGTAGCCCGTAAAGGGTTCAAAAGTAGCCCACCGGCCATCAATAAAAAAAGTGAGGGTATAAGTTCTCTACCCCTCCCTCCCCCATCCCAAGGACCCCCACTGCCCCAGCAAAGTTCTGGGTCTGCCCAGCTCACTCTCTCAGCCGAGCAGGGCAGTTCAAGGCTAATGGCGCATTGAAATCTGTTCCCTCCAGAACAGATTAATTGGTTTTCAATGCATTTCTATGGGAAACCTCTGCTCTACTTACAAAAGTTTTAACTTATGAGCATGTGCTCGGAATGGATAAAATTCAGAAGTAGAGTTTTTAGTGTAATAGCCCTCAGGCACCTTGGGCCGGAAAAAGTAGACCCTGGCCTGTTCAAAGTTGAACTGCCCTGTCGTAGGTGACGTGCGGTTGAGAGGTGACGCAAGAGCCGTCTTCAGAGGCCAGAAAGGCAGGATTTAAGCTCGTCTCCTGAGGGCAGGGCCTGACTCAGTGCATTCCATCGAGAAGAACAAATGAGTTGTGGACTAAACCTTAGGAAGACTTTTCTGGCATCAAGAGGCGTTTGGGCATGGACCGGACTGCTTCAGAGGCTGGTCAACCCTTCCTTCATTGGAGGTTTCTACTGCAAAGCCTCTTGCTTCAGGCAGGCACCCTTCCTGCTGGGGCTGCTCTTACCTGTCTGCAAGCCTCGGACTACAACCAACATCGTCCCCGGGCGCTCCAGTCTTGGCTTCCAAGAAATCAACGCCGTGGGCCCCTGGGAATCTAACAGGCCACTTCTCTTTGCGAAACAAAGCAGTGGGTGCTTTTTTTCTGATCTGCCTGGCCCTCCCTCCCGCCAGATTCTGCTGGACCTACAAACAAAGGATGGAGTTTTTAAAAATAGCAAAACGAGCTGCTGCGACAGGGATTCTCACCCACCACCCCACAGAGCTGGCTAATTGCACCGGGGTGGGGTGGGGGGGATAATTTCCAGTGTGTTTTGTTTTGTTTTTCTTTGATTTTTGCCTGAAACAGTTGATTAAAGAGTGTTTGTATTCTCTCCCCCCCACCTCCACCCCACTAATTTTTTTTTAAAAAGAATGGAAATTACATTTGAAGATGAAGCTGTGCCTTGCCGTTCGTATTAATATAGCCCAACCACTGTCTTGCATCTCTCCACTCCCGCCAAAGTAATTACAACTTGATGCCCGAGAACTCTAATCAAACTCCGGGCTTTAATTCCGTCTTAAATATGGACGATAATGCACCTCGCCCTTTCTCCCCGTGCGCCCCCGGGATGGCAGGGATGGCGGACGTGGACGCCGAGGCTCGAGAGAGAGCCCCGGGGTTGGCGAACCAGCAGCTGCCTCCCAAAAGCCGGATCCGGCATCTGTGATTTAAATTGTTAGCTGCACAGTCAGGTAGAGTGGGTAAAAAGGGCGGTGGAGAGACTGTTAAGCTTCCCACCCCCACCCCAGCCGCCAATTACAGACAATCAGGGAGGAGCTGGCCAGCTCCTTCAGTACAATAAACCCGGTGGGTCTAGTTGCAAGGGTGACCGGCTCAAGAGGTTGCAGCTGCACTGATTCTAATACCCGGCAACTATTATGACCATTATCCACCAGCGGCCGCCTCCTTCAGGGTGGCAGGGGGACTTGGAATGCCACAAGCACGTCCCTTAACTCTTTCCTTTCTCCCAGGGGCCAGTCGGCCTCTCTCCGAGGCCCGTCATCGTGAGCCGGAACCGGCGGCTTGATGGCCTCCATCCTGAGGGGACTGTACAGTGGTCCCTTGCATAAAGGGATTAATTCATTCCAAATGAAATGATGTTAAGCAAATTTTCCTTTCTACACATTCCCATAGGAAGGCATTGAAAACGGAGTCATCCCATTTTTACGTTGTACGGATTTTCCCCATAGGCAATTATGTTAAGCAGATTTCCCCAATCTCCGGAATTTCTTATGTCGTACAGATTTTAGGTTATATACAAACCGTTTGTTATACAGGGGTCCACTGCATATAGTTTGGCAGCCCCCACATGGGGGTGCCGAGGGAGCATCGGAAGGCGTTCGGAATCCCTGAGCAAGCGTGGCCAGGAGGGTTGCATTCCCCCCGCAACACCCACACCCACCCACACCCACATCCACACCCACCCAGCCACACACCCAGCCACACACCCACACACAAGGCTACCTGGCAGGAACACAAGAGCATAAAGGTTGACTGCCATCATATCTCCCTGAACGTACCAGTTGTTGTATGATTGCAGTCCCCCACCACACACACACACACACACACACACACACACATGGCTACCTGGCAAGAACACAAGAGCATAATGGTTGAGTGCCGTCATATCACCCGGAACGTACCAGTTGTTGTATGATTTTTAGAAGCTAAGTGTGGACCCACCAGGCTCGTAGTGGCAAAACCACCAGGAAACGTCAGCGATCTCCAGCTAAAGTTCAGAAGGCATCCGAAAAAGGCCCCGACTCTTCTGCCATTCAGGATCAGCAACCCCAGCTGTACAAACCAACGCTCTGACTCCAGCGCAAACCGATGCCGTATTCTCCTAATGTTATCCCACTTGGCATAGGAAAGCTATTCTAGTTCCTTCTTTGGACAGAAGATCCAGCCATGTCTGAGAAGTTTATTTCCCCGTCTCTGACCCTGTTCCGCATGGTAATCAGCTATGAAAGGACCAAGATTTACATTCCCTTCAAATCTATCCCTGGCATTTAAATGGTAGTAGCAATCACGGGGAAAATGATCCGGCATGAACTCTTAAATGGAATTGGAAATTCACACTAAAGAGAAATTCTTGATGGATTTGGCTTTGAAAATGATTTTTCCCAGAACCTTTTTGGATTTCAGCTTCTGATTTAAGAAGCACAGCATCCCTTGAATAATAAATAAATCCTGTTGAAATGGAGCCCTCGAGTGAAGATATTCAGGGCTGCATCGGGGCGCTCAGCTTCCATGATGGTGTACATCTAGAATAAAGTCTATTTCTTGACCAAAATAATCAGAAGAACAGTGGCAGTTGATGTTCTAGTTGCTGGTGGAAAAAAAAACCTAGACAGATACCAAAGGTAGGGTGCAGTATTATTCAACAAATATTCATCATTTTTTTTAGTGTTTTCCGTCTGGTCTGGGGCGTTGGGAAACGCCCACATGCGGAAATGCTTTAAATCGCGCGAAGCGGGTAAAAACGAATAACGAATCAACGAACCAACGAAATGATTTTTTTCCACAAAAATTTGCAAAAAAACGAAACGAACCGGACCTCTCAACGAAACGAAATGTCAGTTTTTCGATTCGTGCCCATCTCTAGTAGGCTTGCCCCAAATTTAACAGCTAATAAATCCAGGCTTTTATATGAGTAATGTCCACATGGAAGGCCTTCCACCTTAAACGGTTCCGCTGATGAGTCTCCCCGCACCCTCCCAAGTGAATCAACAACAACCAGTTTTGATCAAGTCCAAGATGCTATGCATCTATTTTTTAAATATACTATTCCAAATCAACAGATCTGAATGCAAAAGAAAATAGCCTTTTCCTTCAAATACTACCTGGCTGTAAGTTTCAAGTTTTGAATTGTAAACCTGCACTGTTGGTCAGCTATAAAAAGGTTACTCCTCAGTCTTTCCCTTGCCTTCCAAAACGACAGGTTCATTGTTATTATTATTATTTAAAGAACAGTGGCACTCAGGTCTTTTGGTTCTTGTTTTTATTTTGTTATGGGAACTTTTCTCCGATGCTTCCCACGACTTAGCAAGCGTTTCCCTTCACTAAGGGCCTTTTCACACGACCCCTAAACTCCGCAGCAAATGGCTCCCAGCTCCGGAGCTTAAAATTGTTTCCCCACCAGCTCCGGAGTTTACAGAAAATTAAGTGCGACCACGCCCACCTAAGCGCGTCCCAGCGCACTTTTCAGGTACCTGCTCTCCGGGGGTGAAAATCCCTGATGCGGATATAATCTAGTGAGTGCCGGGCTCTCCTCGCTTCTGTTTGTTGTTGTTTTGCCCCCCCCCGCCCCTTTAAGAGACAGGAATCAGGACGATGACGGGGTTCGGGGCGGCTTCGACCGGCAGACGGAGGTGAGCCTGCATTCTTTTCTCCCTTTTTTCTCCCTCCCCTCACGCAGACAGCAGCCAGGAGTGCGGAGGGGGTGGGAACGCAGGAACAGCGACAAACCCCTAAGATCTCTGGTCCGAATTGAAGTGGCCAGCGGATCTTAGGGGTCGTGTGAAAAGGCCCTAAGCTAAAGAGCCAGTGTGGTGTAGTAGGAGAAACTCACTGAGCCCATGGACTGAGTAAAACCACTAATTAAATCTCTCACTTACCTCGAAAACCAGATTAGGATTAGTACAACTCAGGTGCAGCTTTGGGGGCGCAGACAATGAAATATCTGTGGATTTGATCTTCTCCCTACATTTGTGAAGAACAAAACTCCCCAAATCTAAGGAACCAAGGAGGGCGATCTGAACAAAACCGCATCTGATGCTTTGTTGTTTCGCCCTCTTCCTCCCCCACCCAAACACCCCCCCTCGCCCTCCCCCATTTCCCAATCCAGACGACGATGAACACGACTGGATCGTGAGGACTTGCCGTAAAGGTTGGGACCAGATGGTGGGGTTCCGAGCGAAAAAGTGAGCCTTCGGACGGAGGGGCAAGAGAGAAAGAAAGAAATCGAGAACCAGACTCCTGGTTTGAGCCTTCTGCTTCCCTGCGCAAAGTCTCAGCACCTGTAATTTCTCTATTAGGGTCGTTTTGTGTTACCTTTTCTAACAAAATAAAGAAAAAATGTATAGAGCTGCACTTCATCAGTTCTGTTAAGAGAAAATGGTGCGACTAATCACCCGGCACTTATTATAATCTTTCCCACGAGGTGAGCAACCAGCGAGGTCTTTTTTTTTTTAATATCCTTCTATTCCGAGCTCTAAAGAATTAACTCAAAAGGCAGCCTCCCGGTCTCTCAAGGTCATATTATACGCCCGCCACACATATACCCACCAACCACGATGGATCCTTCTTTTTTGCACTCGGGTATTAATTGGGTGTTGTAACGGTGAGCTCGGGGGAGACCGTGGTTTTTAATCACCGGTTTGCCGGAGGGAAAGAGAATGAAACCACTTCGCCAATAAGTTCGCACCGCCGCTACGTCCTGAACAAAAGGCGGCGGAGGCTTTTTTTGGGGGGTTTGTTTTGTTTTTTGTTTCGTCTGAAGCGCAAAATAAAATGTAGTGGCACCGTTTTCCTTCCTGTTAAAGTGCCAGCACTTTCCCTTGCCTCCACTTTATTTATTACACAAATAAGACATTTACAAAGCACAACAATAAAAGTCGGTAACAAAATCAAGACGTGGGCTGTACAATTTAAAAAGTGCTTTACATGCCCCCAACCGCCCCGTCCCGCCCTGCCCGGCCGCCCTCCCTTCCTCCCTCTCTCTTCCCCCCCCCCATCTCTGTTTTTTTTAAATAAATATTTGACTTGACAGTCTGCTCTTCCGAAAAGAGTATTTTGAGTCCGTGGAGCCAGGACGCGCCCCACTGCAACATGCTACGACGGGACGCAATCTTCCTTTTGTCGAGGAAAACGTTGGCAAAAGATTTGCCCCAGCTGGCATTTGCCCCTGGGGGGCGCCGTTGTCTCTGACCTCTGTAGCCTTTGAACCCAGCTTGCTCTGTGACCTTCATCCTGCAAGGCAACCCACCTGCCTGAGATGGAATCAGACCTCACTCTGGGCCTTCCAGAGCCCCACCTAACAACCTGTAAAATCAAGCCCGTTTGCACATGTTTGCATATTTCATGGGGGGGGAGGTGTTTCCCGGACGGCAGCAACAAGCGGCGCTAAAATCTTGCGCTACGTAATTCTTGCCAATCTGCAAGAATTCCCACCAGCCGTAACTTTTTCCACCTCACCCTGAAAGGCTAGAAACATGAGCATTCAAAACAGGGGGGGAAATGCATTTTTTCTTATAAAGGAAGCAGAGTTCTCGTTCCAGTACTAAATCATACCTGACTCCAGGTGTTAATCCTAGAGAGGTAATCTGGATCCGTTAGGAGGTCAGCACGCACTGGAGGACATTCACAACTAGATACTTAAGAGGTCAGATCTTTGCTGTTACTTATGTTTGTCCTTTTACTTTGCTGGCTCTGCAAGAGCGCTGTTTGCGCCCATTAATTCCTTTCATGACTAAAAGAGGATGATGGGTTTCCTTTGCTGCCATTAGTCATGAGTGGAAACGCACCAGCTAGCTAACGAGACAGACCGATTGGCCTAATTATCTGGGGATGTCGTAAGGGGTCTCCGGACCGTCATTTATCTGCTGCAGCCATCGCCTGGAATAATGATGAATGATTCCCAGTTCTGCGAAACCGCCGGAATTGACTTTGAATGTGGAGGCGGTGCGGGGGGGGTGGAGGGTGAGGGCGAGCAACATTGCAGAGTCAAAACCAAAATTTCCTCGGGTTTGAAAAGGGTTAGTCCTGGGGTGTATCCTCCTGACTTTCTCAGGGACTACAGTCGTCCCCTGCCATTTCGCGCTTCATATACTGCGGTTCCAGTATATTGCGGGACCGTAGTATATGAAATGCAAGGCCCCCCCCCCCCCGGGGCAAGCTGCTTGGGCCTGCTTGAGGCATCTTGCACTGACCCCAGGACCGTCGCTGCCCCGTACGGGCCTCTGACGGGCTTCCTGGGCCTGTCAGAGGCCCCACAAGTGGTTTCCAGTGAACCCAAAGTCACTCCCGGAAAACCAGAAGTGACTTCCGGATCACCCAAAACCACTTCTGGGGACTCCAACAGGCCCTGGAAGCCCATCGGAGACCCGTTTAGGGCAGCACCAGGCATCAGGTAAGTGTAGGAGGCCCCAGATAGCCCCCCCCACACCAGTCCCGACTCGACCCAGTATCCGCATGTCGCAGATTTTCCATTATCACGGGTCAGGTCGGGTCCCTAACCCCTGCGGGGGATTACTGTACAACCTAAAGCTTCCCGCGGGACAGAAGAACAGCACAAGGAGAGGGTGGAACCTTCCCTGTGAAGATTTTCAGTCATCCAGGTGAGTTTATCTGGAAGTTGAGTCATGGCAACTGGACTTTTTTTTTTTCTTTTTTTCTTGAAAGAAACAGAAATCCAGTTGCCATGACTCAACCTCCAGACATCTCATTCGAGGCATAGGTCTGCCCACACATGCCCAGTCCACAATGACCCTGTACATGCCTGCCGTCGCTCAATCCATCGGCAGACCCTGATATTTCTCCTCCTGCGGAGCAAAAGAGTATCCCTGAGGAAAATGTCTGTGAAGATTCTCAGTCATCCAGGTGAGTTTATCTGGAAGTTGAGTCATGGCTACTGGATTTCTTTTTTCATCGGTCCGATGAAGCTGTTTGGATGAAAAGCGAAACGTTTCTATCTCTCAAAAAAAGTCCAATAGCCATGACTCAACTTCCAGATCCCTGAGGAAAAGGAAAAATTTTAAATGGAGCAGTGCAAGGAGAGTATTATAAGGGGGGGGGAGGGGAAATGAAGAGTTACATCGGGAAAGTTGCTTTCTTGGGTTAGTCCTCCAGTAGGTACGTTGTCTGGGCCATTTTGGAAGTTCTAGTCCAGTGGTTCTCAACCCTGTGGGTCCCCAGATGTTCCTGTACTGCGAGTCCCCCAGAAATCCTGGCCAGCTCAGCTAGTGATGAAGACTCCTGGGAGTTGCAGTCCAGGAACATCTGGGGACCCTCAGGTTGAGGACCACTGGTCTAGACCAAAAAGACATCCCTAAGAGTTGGGGCGGGGGTGGGGTGGGGTTCACACCACAACCCCAAGAACTGTGCCGCAGTCCAATTAGGACACTCACAAGGCTGCTTGTAGCTCATCACCCACCCAGTTCCCAAAAGGGAAAACCATCTACGGGTTTCTCGCGATTCCATAGTTTGGAATGTATTATGTTCCCGACGGAAACCTGCCATTAAAACAACTATCCTCTGCACACGTTCCAGAAAGCGAGCCTTCTGGAGGCTAAAAAGCCAACGAAACGGCAGCTTCACAATTGGAAACGAAGCTACCTCCGGAAAAAAAAACATTTTATGCTCACACATCCCCAAAGTGTTTAAATGTTTCCCCTGCCCTGTGCAAGGGCCCAAACCCTAATTGTTTAGGTCTGATTCCTAGGACTGAGAAAGGCCTCATTTCCCCCTACCCACCCACCCCACCCCACACACTGGGGAGCTGGATCAGAAGCTACGTGGAGAGCAGATTTTGATGGATTATTTCAGTTACCATTTCTAAGCCAGCGGGCTTCAGGACAGCAAGGCACCCAGCCCTGCTGAAAGGAACGGAGAGACGCCCTGCTATCAACAGGGTTGAACCGGGAAATAATTTAACCCTCCCAAGGCTTTATGGGAGAGCTGGAAACACTGGCATCACTCACATGGATCCTTACAGAGGTGCCTGGGTGTTTCTTTCCTCAGTGTACAAAACTCGTATTCGGCAAACACAACCACAGGGCCCTGCTACCTTCCATGCCACGACAGGCACCCGGCCTTTTGGGTCACACGCCGATCACATCAGAAAGAACTGGGGCCACTGCCAGCCAGCAGGTGTGAGTCCAACCCAGGGAGGAACAGGCGAAAGGCAGCAGGAGGGCACCCAGCAGGCGGGGGGAGCACCGGAGGGCTGGAGGCGATCCGTGCGTCATCGTCGGAAGAGGGGAGCATCCCGCGGCCGAGTCCCCACCGCTTGGTGGCCAAGGGTTCAGTCCTGGCTGGTGGCCACAGATCGGATGCCACCTGGCTTAGCAGCAGTGTCCGGGAAACATGTCCTTGGAGGATCGGGAAGGGCCGGGAGGAGTCAGTACTGGAACAAGATGACCTGTTGGGAGAGCCATCGAGGGGGTGAGTTTAGCGGGGCAAATCAGAAATACAGTACACAAGTGGCGAAGCCTTCTCAGAATATAGCAAATACAATGTTTTACATTTGGTAATGGCCTAAGAAACCCTGGCTGATATTGAGTCCACTGAGATCAGTTTTAAACATATGTATATATTTTATCTCCTCTCTCTCTCTCTCTCTCTCTCTCTCTCTCTCTCTCTCTCTCTCTCTCTCTCTCTCTCTCTCTCTCTGAATCCTTTCCCTATCGTTTCTTGGAGAGATTGTGTGCCATTGATAAAAATGTCTAGTGTCACAATGGGGCCAGGAGAAAAAATAACCTGGCTGTTTCCTCCATCCTTGCTCCATCCATGCTTCTGAGCCCCAACATCATCCAAGGGGATCTTTCCCCACCTTTCAGTCACTCATTCCAGGAATGTGGGAAGGTGACTTTCCGGGGGAGCAATCCCCAAATTCGCACGAGCCACCAGGGCATCAGCAACTGCTCGGTTCGCAGCCTCAAGCCCGGCACTCACTGCTTTACATCCGCATCAGAAATTTTTCACCTTCAGAGACCAGGTACTTGGAAAATGCGCTGGGACGCGCTTAGGTGGGCGTGGTCGTACTTTATTTTGTTTAAAGTCCGGAGCTGGTGGGAAAACAATTTTAAGCTCCGCATCTGGGAGCCCTTTGCCTCGGATTTTAGGGGTCGTGTAAAAGCGCCCTCAGTCAGAAGGCTCAAGACCTAGATTTCATCTCTTCACATCTCCACCCAAAGAGTCAGCGGCCCTTTACCTTCTCCCCTCGACTCGACAGGGGTCCTTCCAGGTCAGCTTTCAGGTGGACAGGAGGGGCAGCGTACGGGAGGCGGCAGTGGATTTGCCCGCACTGTACTTGACCTGTGAACCAGAAGGGAGCTTCAGGTTTCATTCTGTTGTACCCAAGACCCACAAACAATCACTGCAGGACTGCTAACGGAAGCCCAGTGCGTGAAGGACGAAGAGCCACAGAGCAAGGAGCTTTGCAATTAGAACCAGAACTGGCTTAAGCTGTCAAGGAAGTGTGATCATCCTCTTAATTTCTTGCACAGCTTTTCACCGGGTTCCCCTGGCCTGCCGGTTTTGCAGCATGGCAGCTCTGCCCCGTTAATCTGCATGGCCTCCTCTGCTTCGGAGCCATTTCTTAGCCCCGCTTTCCGAAACCATGTGCTAGCACTTACTTTCGATGTAGCTGTGGAGAGTCACCATCCGGGCCCTTTCGGGGCTGCTAAAGGGGGAATAGTGGATGTCGTCAGGCAGGACTGAGGGGATACGGGACTGGGAACCTCCCGTGGGCGGAACCGTGTGTTGCGGTGTATGCTTTTTATGCCGTGCTCTGCAGTTCTGAAACCAGACCTGGAACACAAACACAAAAACTTAAGAACATAAAACCAGCCTGGCTGGAGCAGGCCACAGCCCATCCAGTCCAGCATTCTGTCTCACACAGCGCCTCGCCATTTGCTTCAGGGTATTCCCCAGCAGATATCTTCACCTGCTTACGATTCCCCGCCAATGGCATTGAGAGATATCCTGCTTATCTCTCCAACCCGGAGGTTGTCCTTAGGCATCCATCATGATAGCCATTGATACCCTTGTTCTCCATGAACTTGTCCAATCCTTTGTCCATATTGTGTATGATTTTATAAACTTCAATCAGGTCACCTCTTAGGCGCCACCATTCAAGAGTAAAGAGGCCCAGCAATTACAGCCTCAGATGGTAAGGAAGGTGTTCCAGTCCCCTGATCATTCTGGTTGCCCTCCTCTGCACATTTTCCATTTCCCACACACAGCCCATAAAGGGCACTGCGGTGAATACCTGCATTGCAGCCAGGTAGCCGTTTTTCTTCTTAAAATCAATTGTAATTGCAGGCAGAAAGCCAGTAAAAATTGTGCCGGCATGCCGGTATGCCACCAATTCATTAGCATAAATGATTACCAAGGCAGAACTACAGGAAGTGTCAGGAAAAGGGGTACAAATCTAATTGGTGTGCATCAATAACAGAAGTATTTTAACACAACCCCTAGCGGTGGTACAAAATGATGTGGTTAAAGTGCGCTTCCGGGGGCGTGGTCGGCCCGGGTACCAAAATGCTGTTCTTCTGAGTGAAGGCACGATCTTTTGCTGCGCAGTCTTTCTCAGCAAAAAGAGCAGCAAAAACGTCCTGAGACGGGGGCCTAGCTCTCTTTTCCCAATTTCTTTTATTCCCAAACAATTCCTCCGTAGGCTCTTAGCCTTCCGCCACCGTGCTCTGAATCAAATTGCCCTTTCACTTCCCTCTCAGCAGGTGGACTGTTGGACAACTATTCTGCGTCTGCCACCTCCCCGTACAGAACGCTCACGGACATCCTACAACTCGGAAACCCCCCCCCCCGTTTTTTTTTTTTTTTTTTTTTTTTTTTTTTTTTTTTTTTTTTTTTTTTTTTTTTTTTTTTTTTTTTTTTTTTTCGGCGCCCCCCCCCCCCCATTCTCACTTGCTGCAGGCTTCCTGGTGCATCTCTCAGGATCGAGAAGGTGGCTTTTGTTGGATCCTTTCGACCGGATCGAACGGGAGAAGAGTTTCGATGGAAAAGGGCGAGGCCTCACCTGAATAACTCTCCGGCTCAGCCCCGTCATGTCCGCCAGTTTCTGAAGGGTTTGCGCGTCGGGGTTGTTATCCTGAGCGAACTGTGCTTGCATGACCTAGGAGGGGAGGGGAGGGGAGATGCAGAGAATTCTAGGGCGTACCATCCTCTTGCATCCCACCATGACCTCTCTGGAGAGGGTCCCCCCACCGGCCGGCTGGGCTCCCTACCTGCAGCTGCTCCGCCGTGAACGAGGTCCGTGCCCTCTTGGCCGGTTTCGGCTGACTGTCCTGCTCCGACGGCACGGCCCCTTCCAACGTGATGCCGTTGCCTGCAATAAAAAAATTAGAGGTGAACCCAGACCCACCCCCAACTTAAAAGCCATGGATGTCTCTTTGGGACAAGCAAGTGGGGAGGCGTGAAGCGACGGACCCACGAGCGCTTTGAGATCCTTCAAGAGAAGCAACAAAACCAATGCGAT